>OX940976.1:5428729-5985151 GCA_954871275.1 Leptopterna dolabrata | reverse complement strand
CCCCTTTTGGTACGGTTTTCGTCTCGGGGAGGGAGGAGTTATATCAGCAATAATGCTGATATTTACCTTTCCCGCTGATTCAGCATTCCGACCCCATAAATACAACCCACTGGCAGCTCTCGCGCCAGTCTCGTCTTTACCTTCACACAGAACGTTACTCTGCCCGTTTTCTTACCGATCCATGTGTTTAATCGTGTAATAAAAGTTCAAGTGGTTTTTTAAAAACTTATTTCTTCAAGCTCCCAACATAACTTATATATATATATATATATATATATATATATATATATATATATATATATATATATATATATATATGGGTATATATGTATGGGTGAGTCGATTTTAACCAAAGAGCGAAGAATTGAGGTTGTAACGAAGGTTCAGCTCCCAAAATTCATTTTTTATGCGTCAAAAAGCTGGAAAATCGTCTGAAATCACCATCAATTTGTGTAATAATAACACTGGAAAAAGTGTCAACAGGCGAATGAAGACGATCATCAATGATCGAAGATAATTTGGGAAAAAAGGAACGTAATTCGTGTTTTTGGGGGCCAAAATTGGTGGAAACCATCAGAAATAACTATTTAAATTATTGCACATGAAAGAATTGATAAATGAAAACCAAAATTTCTCTAGGTATGTCCAGTAGAATAATAAACCATGTGACAAGGACTCAGCGTTTATTCGAAAGTGATTGACTTTCAGAATGGTAATTGAACTCACGTTGCCACGATTCGGTTACACGAAGCTCGCTAGAATCAGTTCGTTTCTAAAAAGGACCAGTAATCTGGTTCCACCGAAAACTGACTTTAATAACCCGATTCCCACCGACCGGGGTACCCGCAACGCTTTATTTCCCTCTAAAATATCATCTCGATCCCATTCGGTTTTGTTTCGCGATTCCCATTCGCTCGGAATGAGGTCTAATTGCTTCGTTGGTTTTCCTCTATTTTCGTATGGATGACGGAAGAGGGCGCGCCGTATAACGACCCGGGCAATTTTGAAAACCGCGCCGATTCGGATACGGCTGGTCCTCCCTTTTGGCGAACTACACGAGTGAAACTAGATTGAACCACGAACGGTAAACATCGCTCATTTCGTGAAAATGCTGTAATATGTATGGTGTATAATTATGTAGAGCCAGAGAACGCAAACGAAGAAATTAATGAGACTATCAGGCGTAGGGTGTTTATCGCTGGCAGACCGTTTTCCGTCCCCTTTATTCAGGATCATTTGCGAATTACCAGGACATACACGCGAACCCAATTACATGTTGCCGTGCTGGCATCGTAGGAAATCTGGCACTGATTCTGTCTGTCCCATACCACAAGGAATTATAAATATGTAGATCCTTTAGATGTTCAGAACAAGTTCATTGATTTTTTGAGTCATGAAAGTTATGTACTTACTCATAGATAGTTGGTACATAATATAGTTTTGTCCCTCAGTTCGCTGCGCAAGGGACATGCATTTTTTTTTTTTTTTTTTTTTTTAAATAACTATTTCACATTGTAGGTCTAATGAAGAGCTTTCCAAAAAGTTGCTGTATCATGGATGACGTCACGCGTTTTCTGTTTATCTCATTCTCGCCGAATTAATCGGATTTCGGAGCTGATAACTGGGATACAGGGGTTTTTGAGGGTGCAGAATCCGATTCTGAAGTCAGAAGCAGCCAATTCCGGCCAACGTCCATTCCTCATTAGACGGCAAGTTGGGTCGAAAGGAATACAGAAAAAAAATGTATATCCTTTCCGGGTATTTCGCATGCTGAAGCCAGGAATCCCAACAGCTCTGAAATTCACATCGTAGCCCATTGTTACCAAAATCTGTCTCAAAATCATTGGTAGGTATTAGCATCATTGGTGAAAATAAATCTATGATGAATTTATTGCCATTCTGTGGTTCTCTCTTTTGGTTCATTTGTATAAAGTATTTTGTTTCGTCCTCAGTTTTGTACCAGCAAACGTTCCGCATTAGAGAGCAAGTTGGGTCGAAATGAATACAGAAAAAAAATGTATATGCTTTCAGGGTATTTCGTATACTGAAGCCATGAAGGAATTCCACCAGCTCTAAAATTCACATCGTAGCCCATTGTAACCAAAATCTGTCTCACAATCGTTGGTATTATTCTGTAGCATCGTTGGTGAAAATAAATCCATGATGAATTTATTGCCATTCTGCGGTTCTCTCTTTTGGTTTAAGTATTTGTATAAAGTATTTGGTTTCGCCCCAGCAAACGTTTTGAAGGCTGCAATGGCAATTAGAACGTAGTAGGTACCTAATTATATATACCGAGTAGTAACTACGTTGCTAGTTGGTACGTTAACTAAGTAAATAATCGAATAGTATAAATTACGGTGATGATTAATTTGAAATGAAGGTTTCACATCATCATCAACATTGATTTACAGCTTTTCTTGTCCGCTGAGCGGAAAAAAAAATTCTTGGCAGCGGTGGGATTCGAACCCACGCCTCCGAAGAGACTGGTGCCTTAAACCAGCGCCTTAGACCGCTCGGCCACGCTACCCGTTGGTGTTAAGGCAGAATAAGGCCATTCTCCCGGGACCGGCTTTTTGAACAGTCACTCGGGAGCGATTCCTGTTTCCAAGGTAGCTCTCACTTCCTGTTTCCTAGTCCTAGGATGCTTTCAACCGGACACAGCGAATCAAATCTCGTTGAGACGGTAATAGCAACGTTTCTAACAGTCTTAAAAACGCTTACCTATGTTTACTAAAAAGTGTGCAGTGATTTCTACTTTTTCGTGAATATGCCGAGTGGACTAATCCAGTGACGAGTAAATTTTAGTCGCAACCTACTTACCTAATGCATCGACGGAAAATGAAGCCAAGAATGTGGCACGATGCATCCCTTGGAGAGAAACATTGGATGCAGTTTGTGGCAGCCAAAGCGTTGGAAAATGCTTGGGTGAAAAAATTGGGTGCTTTTAAACTTCTCCCACAAATTAAATATTCACCCCCTGTTCTCCCACGGCACAATGGTTCCAAATAGCAGAAAAATGGCTATAAATGATTTTTTTCAAATTTCTTTCTGAGTTGAATCCTGTTATATTCCTCGTTCAATGGTACCTCCAGAAGGCTAATGGAGATGTTTTAACTCGTTGGGAAGATTACTATGAGCGTCATTCCAATTTTCAGCTCAAAATTGTACAGCTAGGTAGGTATGTGATGACTGCAATTGTTTCAACCCTCTTCTGAGAATGCTCCGTACATAAATAAAGATATATTTATTTTTAGCCCTGAAAAAAAATATATATTTTATTTTCAGATTATTTTTATAGCTATTTTTGAATAAAAGTAATACATCAGACAAGTCGACCTTCTCTTACCTTCTCCAAATCTATTCATTATTCGATTGGCACCTAGTAAAAACTATTTTTGAAATCGGTGGATACAACAGTACGACTGCCTATCGTATTTGTGCACAGAAAGCCATCAAAGAATTCAGTGTTTAATCTCAACGTTTTCAACGCATCGCAATCCCAACAGAAAGTGCGAAAAACATGAAACATTTTTTTCGGCACTTTTACGGCACTTGACGTTATTCGGATGAATCTGAAAAAGGTTGCAATCGATTCTGCATGAAAAAATACATACAAAATGGCATTTTATTAGTTTGGGTTTATTATTTTCAATAAGATCCTTTGGAATAGAGCACGAAAAGTTTTTTAGCCCCCCCCCCCCCCCCCCAGTACGTAGAAACCGAAAATGGAATTAAAACTCTTCAAATTATTACACAACGCTTTATTATTTACCTGTTCTGCGTAGACCACGGTATTTGTGGTCAGTACCCTCGTGTTCCCCCCCCCCCCCCCCCCCCACAGGAAAGCCCTAAATCGAGTACTGGAGCCAGCCAGGGAATGACAGTTACATAATATTCGGTGGGTTCAACAATTCTATCATTGGTTATTTGTTGTTATTCATGAAGCATAACGTTTGCTCAAGTTAAAAAGTCCTATCAGCAAAATCCAAAATAACCATCATTCTTCAAGTGAAATTATATCACGGAACAACCAACTCGACTTCATTCAGCCATCCTTGATTATAATCAGGTGCTCCCTAGCGATGATATCTGAACCGGATTGATACCGTTTGATTCACGATCATGTTGACGAATTTTTTCGGTGCAAACGAACGGCTGGTAGTACAGTGCTCCTGGTGATCTCAAAAAATTCTCACGTTCGAGATCAATTTAAAAACGTAAAAAAAAACCATACCCTACTGTTGAAAGTTTTCGAGCTCCGGCGTTCTGGAAATTGCAACCCCTATTTTTCACCCCTTAGAGATGACTAACCTTAACGCCGAGTTTCGTGGACCTACTAGACCCGAAATGGTACCTACAAACCAAATTTCATTAATTATGGTTCATGGTAACTAAAGAAAGTGCGAAGTACGACGTACGGACAGAAAATTTTTATTCCATTTTCGGTTCCATAAAATCGGAAACCATAAAATTTTGAGTGGAATTAATTTTTTGGTTTATTATTTCAGTAATGAACCTTTGGAATCGAGCATGAGAGCAAACATTTAACCTTTAACCCCTCCCCCCCCCCCCGCCCCTCAAAATTTGATAGTTTACGTTTCAAGGTATGTACAATCCGAAAAGCAATAAAAAACGCTGCAAATCCCTGCACAACGGTTTATTATTATGCACAGAATACCCTTCTGTAACAGATCACAGCTCTCCGTATAGACAACCCGTCTTTATAATATAATATATTTATGTACTATTCTATACATAAATATTATGTTTATCGCAGATCCTCCGTAGGTTAGTAACTAACCCCGTACTCGTTACTAGGTACCTATCACGAGTTAAATGTTGCTAAAATGATTCTGTCGATGACAAACAGTAACTAAAATGGCAAAAAGAAACCCAAATAATGAAGTTCTGAATGGAAATTGTTGATGAGGAGTGAAAAAAGTTGCAAAAGTACCTACCAACAAACTCCAGCCCGTTCTACGTAGATGGTATAATGAACCGTTGTGTAATAATTTACCCATCAATAATACTTCAACGTTTGTTCAAGTTTCACAACCTATCAACAAAATCCAAAAGAGCCATCATTTTGAAAATGAAATAATATCACAGAACAAACCACTCGACTTCATACAGCCATCCGTGATTATAATCACGTGCTCCCTAGCAGTGATGATCTCGGGCCAATTCCCGATTGTTAGCGCGTCCCTAGTGATGATATTTGGGCTGAATGTATACAAGTTCATTCACCATCCTGTTGAAAATGCCTGTTGGTGCAAACTTCTGGGCCTTACTTAATTTTTGGCTGTTTTAAAATCTCATGCGACGCGGATGCCTGGTTGCTTGAGACGTTATTTCGCAACCGACATTTTTCGGTGGGACTTCGATGTCTCCGTTGTCACAAAGGAAGCGTCTTGTTGGATGGGTCGTTACAACTCCTGACTCCTACGCGTCGTGTGATGATGCCCGGGCCTACCTCTCCGTACGTCCTGGTCAATTCGTGGGCATCGATTCCTTTCAGCTCCACCTGCCTATACAATTTATACGGGAGAGGCAGCGATGGAAGGGTAGGCCCTATTTACCGTCCTTCCTCGACCTTTCAACATCACCAACCGCGGTACGGCCGTTAGCCCGTGATACCACCTCTGAAACCGCCTAATGGCCGCATAATTTCCACTCAAACATCCTCCGCTCCCGCAGCTTTTTGTTGGCATTTGACCAGGAAAATCGGGAATGACCTCCCTGTAGGCATTTTTCGAGAAGATCATTTGAGGGAAAGTGGGCCGCCGTCGTTCCGAGTTGGCTCCAACCACTTCGTTGAGTAGGTACCTGCATGCCTATACATGGGCTGAACGTGTAGTGGATCCTGGGGGCCTATTCACTGAAAGAGATAGCGAAAAGAGATTACCTATTTTGAAAATCTCCTGGGAGAGTGTCTCCCTCGAGAGACAGTCTCTTACAATTTCTACCGGAGTCGTCTATTTTACTGAATAGCTGTCAAACCGTACCTAGACGTTTTTATTCATGAATCGATGATATGTATATATTTTTAATGAACACTCGACTTACCTTTAAGAGATGAAAAAAACACATCAAAATGACCGATGTCGTGATAACCTCTCAGAATCCACTCCTGTAATATTGTGTGATTTTACCAAATGAACGCGGAGAACGTTGAGCTGGTAAACAACCCGGGGTTGCCCCAACCGCCATCCGCCTCAACCGACTGTGACGGCCGATTGTGGACCAGGGACGGGTGGAAAAGTCCCTATAAAAGCAGCCCTTCTGGCCCAGCTCTTCATTCGACGATCCGACCCCCGACTTGCGACTTCTCTCTCGAACTCTCTCTCGTCCTCTCTCCCTTATCCTAAAAGATCTCCTGCTGTTGGTGAAAACCGCGGGGAGCACGTCCCTAAAAGATCTTCCGCTGTTGGTGCAAACCGCGGGGAGTCAGCCTAAATTTCCCATAGGAGCCCGTCCTACCACATCCATCTTCTCTCTCACTCCCATCTCTCTCCTGCTCCTAACCATTCGTGACTAACTTCGACGCATTGGTGACCCCTACTCTCTAAACTACTTTCGTGAAAATTCACGGCAAATGGTGAACACACCTACCCGTTCACCACAACCGATATGTTAGCGGATGAACGAAGGATTACTCACGCTGTCACTATCAAACAAACGAGATATGAGAAAGAGACTCTCTCTTTCGACAGAAGGCACCTAACTTGGTGTCTCATTAAAGAGATCAAAATGCCAAGATGGCCACCAATTCTCTCTTTTAGAAGTTACAGAATAACCCTGGTATGGATACTATAAAAATCTCTTCTGCCAAAAGAGAGAGTCGGACCGAAAAGAGATGTCGCTTTGGCTTGAAGGGTCTGGACAGGAATATTCTCCCGGAGATTTTTATCATTGAGCAGAGTGTGGTAATATCACTTATTACAATAAATTGACAATAATATGGTTTGATATGACGAACCTCCTTCATTCAGTCTGTACAAGAGGATTGTAATACTATGTTCTGTGGGTAGGGCTGCTAGACGTACCTACCTGCTCGTTCTTTAGTGAATAGAAAATACTCATATTTTCGTCCCATCTGGGTACACCCTTTTTACTGTCCTCACCCAACCCACAGGGTTATGGAGACAATGGCCCTGACAAAAAAGAATTTCCTACCCCCTTTTATAGGTGTTTACCAATCTGACAGCTTATCCAAACTTTTGATGGAACATAAAACCACCAAGAATATGTTTAACAATACTTGAAAGTTTGCTTCAGCCGAATCTACAATAATGAGTAAAGTACCCATGACTATGTAATATGTTTATATTACTTTCCCATTTTGGTTTATTATTCTGTGAATAATACACCTATGTAATCGCTCAGCAAAAAATTTTTATAACACCCCCTCAAAATTTTTTCTTTTCCGTTTCAAGGTACGTAGATTCCAAAAATGCAATGTCCGTCCGCCGTACGCCGTCCGCCGTCCGCCGTATCACGTGTACAGGCTTCATTTTCGGTCTAAAAAAATCGTTCTTTCGCACACATGCTCCATTTGGGCCCTAGTTGTGTCCCGAAACTTTTCAGCCCTATCGGAATATACCCAGGGGTGTTATGAGTGAAAATGTGTATAAAAATAGGTACTTTTTGCGTTTTAGCAACATGCTGGTAACATGAGCTTTTAAGGTATCGTTTTTCATGTTTTTGGGGACGAGAAGACCGAATATGAAGTCGATTTTGACCAAAGAATAGAAAATTGAGGTTCTACCAGATGTTCAGCAGCCCGAAATTGATTTTTTATGAGTCAAAAACCTGGGAAATCGTTTGAAATCACCATCAATTTGTATAATAACACTGGAAAAAGTGTCAACAGGTGGATCAAGACGAATGGTACTATCAATGATCAGAGATAATTTATTTAAAAAAAAAAAGGATCGTACTTTATTCGTGTTTTGGGGGCCAAAATTGGTGGAAACCACCAGAGATAGCTATTTCAATTATTTTATATGAAAGAAACAATAAATAAACAGCCAACATCTCTGTAGGTAGGTATGTCCAATGGAATAATAAACCTATGTGACAAGGACTTTGCAGCGTTTTTAGATGAAAGTAGGTTCCATTGCAGAGAATTTTGAGACCAGCCGCACTCTGCTGCGGTGAATAGTTCTTTTCTTCCTCATTACCGAAGGTAGCTTTTTGTATGTGCAAGAGTCTAAAAAAGTTTGACCTTCAAAACGAAAATTTCCACCAGCATTTTACGTTTCAGACCTCAAAGGAACTTTTTTGGTTCCATGTCTGTCTGTTCGTGTGTCTGTCTGTCTGTCCGTGGTCAATTCCTTGTAGTAACGCTCATAGCGACCCGAAATAATGGTCAAAATGGGCTGAAATTTGGAGGTAGGTGGGGGTTGGGTCACAGAATGTCCCATACTAAATTTATTGAAAAAATACTGTAACTTTCTCCTGCGCATGCTAAACGTGAAATATTTGAAACGCCCATAACTGCTTTAAATATCGTTGAAATGAGTTCGAACTTGGAGGGTCGATCAGGAATAATAGGTACGTTGATAGTTCCATATGAATTTAATTGGAATCATACTGTAATCTGGGCATGCGCGAACATGAAATGTTGATCATTTCCTTGTGACGCTTCCAACTACTCGAAAAATAGTCTTAGAGAGCTGAAATTTTGAGAGTACGCGCGGGTTGGATCGCAGATGGTCCCATCTCAAAATCATGCATGTTCACTCCACCTGTCTACTGAATGAACCTTCCCAACTATTCTGTACGTTCATGTGAGTCAAATGAGGAAGTTACGCTGCCTACTCGAATTGGCAGACGTTTTTCTGTGAGCTGTCAAAGTTTCGGCAACAAGTGACGTCATCGCACCCCTTCCGCCTGGGTGGACCCTCTGGAAACTTATAAAAACTCATAGAGAAAGAACTATTAATCTTAGGAGAAGGCGGTTAGTCTAAAAATTCTAGAATGGAACCTAATTTCATTTAAAATAAACAGACGTCATGGGTGGTACTCCTCATTATCAAACACCTCCCAGTATCTTCTGGTAACGACAGTTATAGCTCCTCTACGTATGTATTTAACCAGTTTACGAGATTCCGCCGTTTGCGTACATTATTTAAAAAAATCATCAAACTCCAAAATTCGCAATAAGTTTAAAAACTTCATAAAAATCATCCCTTTCTATATAAAAACCATGCCCTTCTATTGAATGTTTTTGATCTACGACGTTTTAAAAATGGCAACCCCCTAGTTTTCGCTATACGGGATGCGGATGGGAATTGTTCGTTAAGTTCATTCCTTCTAAATATTCATTTTACAGGAATTTTACTCATTTCGTTCAGCCGACATCATTCATCATTACTGAGGACTGGAATTTGCATATTATTCATACGTGTTTTTTATGCATATGTCTATATCGTTCTACTTTTCCGTTTTCAGGGTATCTGAAACGTTTAGCGTGTGTTAAATTGAAATTTAGCATATTTAGCATATTTTGTTCGTTTCGGAGATATTTGCATATTTTGGCCGTTCTGTGCGTATTTCCGCATTTTTAATCAAAACTAGGAATTTCCCTATTTTTTTCACATTCCAATCAACAAACTCCGAGATATGTGTTTCTGAAAATCTTAGGCCATTCACCGTTTAATCCGTGTACCTGGTAGGGCTTAGGCCCACCCTTACCATTTATCCCTGAATGGGATTGCCTTCACTTTCGGGCTATTTAATACGTCACAATTGACAATTTGGAAAAATCAGTTGTGATCCAGTGCTATAATTGTGATGGCGAGTGACTTTTTTTTTTTTAAGTAAGTCTTGTATAGTCGAGAAAAAAGGTGTGTACATTTTCATTGCATTTTCTTCCTTGATCCTGTTCTATAATTTTTGGTTTATTATTTTCAATAATGAACCATTGGAATCGAGCATGAAAAAAAAATTCTTACCCCCCCTCAAAATTTGATGGTTTACGTTTCAAGGTATGTAGAATCCAAAACTGCAATAAAAATATTTCTGTCTGTCCGCCGTACGCCGTACGCCGTACGGGCCACTTTTCTTAGTTACCATGAAAAAAAATTGATTAAAATCGGGTTATAGGTTCCGTTCGGCGTCTAGTTGGTCCTCGAAGCTCGACGTTACTGTGAGTCATCTCTAAGGGGTTCAAAATAGGGGTTGAAATTTTCAAAACGCCTATACCATTTTTTTACGTGAATATTTTTATGGTTTTAAATAGTTCTTGAACTTGCGAGTTTTTTAAGACCATCCGGAGCATCGTACGTCCAGCCGTTCGTTCACAGTAAGGCCCCGAAGTTTGCACCGACAGGCATTTTCGACTCCAGTGTGAATGAAATTGTATACAATTCAAACCAAATCTCGTAACCAGAGACGCGCCCACAATAGGAATTTGTGAATACGGCCAATCATTGGTAGGGATCACCTGATTATATTGGCGGAGTATGAAGTCGAGTTGGTTGTTCTGTGATATTATTTAATTTGAAAAATGATGGCTCTTTTGGAGTTCGTTGGTAGGTAGTGAAACTTGAACAAACGTTGAAGTATTATTGATGGGTAAATTATTACTACGGTAAATCATTACTCAACGGTAAATTATTACACAACGGTTCATTATACCATCTACGTAGAAGGGGCCTGTTGTTTGTTGGTAGGTACTTTTGCAACTTTTTTCACTCCTCATCAACAATTTCTTTTCAGAACTTCATTATGTGTGTTTCTTTTTGTTAGGTACTGTTTGTCATCGGCAGAATTATTTTAGCAACATTTAACTCGTGATTTAGGTAGGTACCTAGTAACGAGTACGGGGTTAGGTACTAACCTGCGGAGGGTCTGCGATCTACATAATATGTATGTATAGAATAGTACATATCATATTATACAGACGGGTTATCTATACATAGAGCTGTGATCTGTAACGGAAGGGTATTCTATACAAAATAATAAACCGTTGTGCAGGGATTTGCAGCGTTTTTCCTGTCGTTTTTCGGCGGGGGGTCTCATCGCTAAAACCTGAAGGGTCAGGTTAAAAGTTGCAAAAGTACCTACCAACAAACTCCAGCCCCTCCTACGTATATAGTATAATGAAGCGTTGTGTAATAATTTACCGTTGTGTAATAATTGACCCATCAATTGACCGTTTGTTCAAGTTTCCAAAGTACCGACCAACAAACTCCAAAAGATCCATCAATTTTCAAATGAAATAATATCACTGAACAACCAACTCGACTTCATACAGCCATCCGTGATTATAATCATGTGCTTTCTAGCAACTATGATCTATGATCATGATGATTCTATGATCTCGGGCCAATTCCCGATTGTTAGCACTTCCCTAGTGATGATATTTGGGCTGAATGTATACAATTTCATTCAACCCCCTGTTGAAGAAGCCTGTCGGTACAAACTTCTGGGCCTTACTGTGAACGAACGGGTGGACGTATAATGCTCCGGGTGGTCTTAAAAAACTCCCAAGTTCGAGAACTATTTGAAACCGTAAAAAAACTCGAGAAAACGGCGTCCTGGAGATTATAGCCCCTATTTTTCACCCCTTAGGGATTACTGACATTAACGCCGAGCTTCGAGGACCAACTAGACCCCAAATGGGACCTATAACCGAATTTTGTTAATTTTGGTTCGTGGTAACTAAGAAAAGTGCGAAGTACGGCGTACGGCGGACGGACAGAAATTTTTGGTTTATTGTTTTCAATAATGAACCTTTGGAATCGAACATGAAAAAATTTGTTTAACCCCCCTCAAAATTTCCGTTTCAAGAAATGTAGAATCCGAAAATGCAATAAAAAAATGCTGTCTATCCGCCGTACGCCGTAGTTCTGGGTCTAGTTGGTCCTCGAAGCTCGGCGTTACTGTCAGTCATCTCTAAGGGGATAAAAATAGGGGTTGACATTTTCAGAACGCCATAGCTAAAAATCCTTCGATAGAACTAGACCCAACTAGACCCCGACCGGAACCTATAACCCGAATTTCATCAATTTTTTTTTCATGGTAACTAAGAAAAGTGGCCAGTAAGTACGGCGTACGGCGGACAGACATAAATATTTTTATTGCAGTTTTGGATTCTACATACCTTGAAACGTAAACCATCAAATTTTGAGGGGGGGTAAGAATTTTTTTTTTTTTTCCATGCTCGATTCCAATGGTTCATGATTGAAAATAATAGCTAGAAATCCTTCGATAGAATGGTATGGTTTTTTTTACGTTATTAAATTTGTCTTGAGCTAAAGAATTTTTTGAGACTACCCGGAGCATTTTACGCCCAGCCATTCGTGTGCACCAAAAAGCTTCGTCAACACGATCGTGAATCAAACGGTTTAAATTCGGCCCAGATATCATCACTAGGGAGCACCTGATTATAATCACGGTCGGCTGTATGAAGTCGAGTTGATGGATCTATTGGATTTTGTTGGTAGGTACTTTAGAAACTTGAACAAACGTTGAAGTATTATTAATGGGTCAATTATTACACAATAGTAAATTATTACACAACGGTAAATTATTGCACAACGTTTCATTATACTATCTACGTAGAAGGGGCACCTGTACAAGTAAGTTATTACACAGCGGTTTATTATTTGTCTTATGCTTCATGAACAACTACAAATATGATTGAATTATTGAATCCCGCGCATTTGTATGGAATTTAATTCCAGCTAGCTCCAGATAGCTCCTGTACTCGATTTAAGAGTTTCTTGGGGGAAGCTCGAGGGTACTGACCACAGAAAACAGTGATCTACGCGGAAGGGGCATCGATGCAGGTAAATAATAAACCTTTGTGTAATAATTTGCAGCGTTTTAAGGACGCGATAATAACTGGAACATAATGTATAGACTACAGTCTCACAGCAAAATTTAGTTCATTTTAGAAATACTAAAAATTTGTTTAAACGTAATTTTGCTTGGGGTGCATATTTTGCATATATTATCGTCCATTTCTAGTGCATATTTTGGTCAAATTTTCTGCATAAATAATTCCAATCCCTAATCATTAGTCTAAAAGGAGCTGTACCTAAATGATTTCCCCTAGTTACCGGTCTGTGACAGTCAAACAGCAATTCGAATCAGAGAAAATTTTATTTATACAAGTAATATAACTTACTTTTCAACCACAAGTCGAAATCATTTGAATTTTTCCGGTATCTCAAATAACGTTGCTGGCATGGCGAACTTCGCGTCTTCCACTCGTACTCTAATGAAGGGTCCAGAAAACCTAGCGGCCGGATCGTTTGGTTTCAGTGGTAATACCTCCCTCATGTTGTAATCGGTGGTGTTCGTAGTAATTTGAACGTCGGTGGATTTTGATTTGAGATCGTCTTCGGCGTCTTGAAGCAATTCTCTCGTCGATTCTTTTCCATACCTGTTTCCGCTGTTTTGTTCAGTTTGGCTCGAATCCTTACTAACAACGGTGGAAATCGCATCCGAATCTGAAGGATTTTTCTGAATCGATTCGACTTTCACCGTCTTATTCTCACTCTTCTCCGTAAGTTTGTCTTTCTCTTTAAGTTTATTCCAATTCAAAGTAATTATTCTCCGACAACCCGCACCACCTTTTCTCGATTCCAACAGCGAAACGACTCCCAACTCCTTCACATCCATCCCTTTCCTCCTTCTATTTTCTTCTGATTTTCTTATCAACTGGTCAACTTCCTCAAGTTCCTCCAACATTTCCGAGTCGTTACTAAGTTCAAACGCATTGTAAAAGTCTTGCCTCGCCTCGTACATCTTACCCAGTCTCCTACGAACCCTGCCTCTTCTTACGTACACTTTTATATAGTTCGAGTCAAGATCCAAAGCCTTGTCGCAGTCTTTTTCGGCAGTCTTGAAATCCATCAATTTCATATGACAAATCGCTCTATTTGCGTAATAAGTTGGATCATTCTGATTTAACTTGATAGCAGCCGTAAATTTTTCCTTTGCCTCTGTGTAGTCACCGTTTTCCATCAGTTTGTTGCCTTGGAGCTTCATTTTATTAGCTATTTCTATTTTCTCTCTTGTTTTGACGTCATCTGCCTTTTCATCGATCAGCAAATCATTCTGAATGTACTTGATCAAAGCTTCGTGCTCCGCCAACGCAATTTTATTGTCAGGATCGATCTTCAGAAATACTTCTATATCGTCACACGATTCCTTGCATTTGCCCAATTGCTTCCTCGCACATGCTCGTCTCAAATAAGCTTTCTTGTATTCTGGATTCAAACTTATAGCTTGCGTGCAGTCTTTCTCAGCATCTACTGGGTTGTTACGTTTCAGGTGTCCCAAAGCTCTGTTTGCGTAGGACTGTGGCAGAGTTGTCTTCCTTGATATTGCTGATGAGTAAAGCGAAATAGCCCTTGACCACTCACCTTTACGCAAACATTTGTTTCCTTCTGTGACCAGATTCTCTTCACTGTCCTTAATACTTTCGTCATCCGAGCTCAGAACATAGCAAAGATCCTCCAGTGTCGACTCTTCATTTTCTCTGTCCCTCAGCTTTTGCCGCCATGAGTTCACGTCCTGGTGGAAGAACATCAGTTCCTCATTGTTCAGCTTGATCTTTTGTCGAAAACTAGGCATCATATCCTCGGTCATCTTCTACGCTTTAGTACGTCCACTCGCACAGAAGTCGGTTTTTATATATGTGTACGTGGGCACAGCGAAACCTTGACTGGGGTGTATTGTAACCTGCTTGGAGAGAGAGTGTTTGGTCGATTGGCATGACAGCAACGAGCTCTGATGACTCCGATCAATTTTTCTTCGTTGTTCTGAAGTAAGTACCTACTTACCACCTTGCGAACCTTATATACTTACAACCTTGGCACCTTACGTACCTTGAGAACGTTTCTTGAAAGTCTGGATACTAACAAATGAGCCGCTTTTAATAGTTATTAAATTCTAGGATGTCGTGTCATATTTTTCAACGTTCTATTTCATTTTGAGGCCGTACCTCGGTTAAAATGATTCTGGTGGAAATAAATAATTGGTGTTTCAGTTTTGTCAATAAAACGGAGCGCGTACGCACTTGTAAATAAATGTCATATTTGGAATTTACACAAATTATCAAAGGTTTTTTTAAACCTGTTTTTTCGGTCTATTTTAAAAAAAAAATATTGCGTTTATTTCTGAACATTAAAATTACTGTATTCATACATTTAATTATAACTAAACACTACAGCTCCCATTAAGTAAAACTTGTGCTGGGAGTTGGAGCCTCGATAAATTGAACAAATAATTACGATTAGAATGTCTAACTTATTCCTCACTAACGTAAAATCGAGAGAAAAATAATATTGTTGGGATGAGTTACATAATCAATACAAAAAACGCTGCAAAGTCCTTGTCACATGGGTTTATTATTCTATTGGACATACCTACAGAATTAGGTACCTACGCTCTTTTTTTTTTTCAAATTATCTTTGATCATTGGTAGTGCCCGTCTTGATCCACGTGTTGACACTTTTTCTAGTGTTATACAAATTGATGGTGATTTCAGACGATTTCCCAGGTTTTTGACTAACGAAAAATCAAATTTGGGAGCTGAACATTTGGTAGAACATCAATTTTCCACTCTTTGGTCAAAATCGACTTCATTTTCGGTCTTCTCATCCCAAAAACATGGAAAACGATACCTCAAAAGCTCATGTTACTAACATTTCACTAAAACGCAAAAAGTACCTATTTTTACAAACATTTTCACTCATAACACCCCTAGGTATATTCCGATCGGGCTGAAAAGTTTCGGGACACAACTAGGGCCCAAATGGAGCGTGTGTGCGAAAGAACGAATTTTTTAGACCGAAAATGAAGCCGGTACACGTGATACGGCGGACGGCGGACGGACATTGCATTTTTGAAATTTACGCACCTTGAAACGGAAAAGAAAAAATTTTGAGGGGGTGTTATAAAAATTGTTTGCTGAGCGAATACATAGGTGTATTATTCACAGAATAATAAACCAAAATCAAAATAAACAGTTATATATCGCTCAAACTGGCTTTATATACACAGTTCAACTTATATTTGAAAAGAGCGAACGACATTGCAAATAAAAACGCTGTTGGAGATAGTGCATTGAATAGGTTAACACCAAAATAAGTGAAAAATCGCTGCCCAAGAGACGTATAACGACGAGGCAATAACTAATGTATACTATACTTTCCATACTTCTGTCTATACTTAGCTCGCATTGTCATAAATTATTATAATGTGATTATTTTTATCCTAATTATAATGTTATTTTTATGTGAATTGTGGTGTAAATTGCCTATGACAAAAAGTTAGTTTTTGGCTTTGATTTTCTACATACTGAAATGTCCCTCAGTGGCTAGATAGTTACCTGTATTGGGCAACGGCTATAAAATTCTATAAACTTCTGCATAAATGTCATACAATTGAGTAAAATAATTATGTATGAGGACCTGTGCAACAGTCTTTTTCACAATTAAAATTTGACCCCCGCAAGTTCATCTTAAGTGTTCCGGAAATGGCGCACGCCCAATTTGAACAAAGAAGTTTGGTAGGTGGTGGGAGGGGGGATGGTGCACTTCAGTCTGTGCCTTTGATAGAGTGTTGAATTAGTATATGGTTTAGGGGTGTATCGTGCCTAAATGTAAAGTGATGTTCAAGGAGAAGACGGAAACGCATTTGGAACAAAATTGAATCGAATTAGGAGGAAGGGTTGGTCGACTCTCCTTGAGGAAACCTGAGTAAAACTATTAGAGAGGAAAGCGGCCACCTTCGAAGGGAAAGCTGAGACCTTTTCCACTTAAAGACGTTGAGGCCTCTATAATTGGTTGAAAGGACCAATAGGATTACATCTTCCATTCGATCCTCCCTCCCCTTCCCCATCGCGACCCGTTCACATTCTCAGACCGCCATATTAATCTTCCTTTGAGCCGGCTACGTGAACTAATCATCGTTCGTGGGGAAACACCTTGCGCTTAATTAAGCAGGTCGTTAGACCGTAAGCCTCGCTGAATCAGGAGCTAAGAGTGTGGTCGGGTGAACAGAATCGGAGCGACGGCTAATCGGATCTCTGTTGAACTTGGAGGATTTCCGACCCATTGGATCGCACTTATTGACTCCAACTGCTACACACAATCAGCTATTATGTTCTCGTGACCGCTAATTATTGTGCGGTATTGACACAAAAACTTGTTAGCGTGTTTGAGTTCCATCCTGTTTCTGCTTCTAAATGATTTATGAGCCCTTTAAAAAGGATATTAGCGACGGAAATGATTTAGCAAGAGAAGTTGGAAATATTCATGATGAGGCGAGGAGTTCCAGTCTTTGGCCATAAGGGAGAAATTTTCGAAGCGTACTTTCTCTTCAATTATAACATAATCGAACATTTTCAAAATACAAAACGCTGCAAATTATTACACAACGGTTTATTTATTTATTTATTTATTTATTTATTTATATGGGCAAGCCCAATTACATTTTGCATATTAATGTCATTCTAGCAGGGGGGTGAAGAGGTCTACGTTACAATAGAAGAGAAACAGTACAAGGGAAAACAGTGGAGGGAAAAAAATAAAGAAAGGTTGAATAACTATTGAAAAGAGAGAGAGGAAGAAGAAAGCAAAGTCTTTAGAGTAGAAAGGGGGGAATGGAAGAAGTCGAACTGAGGATTTGAAGAAAGAAAGAGGTTTGCTGTGCGGACTAGTCGATGGAGCGGTCGATTTCTGTCGTAGTTGGTCGGGGAAAAAGGGACGGCGAAGAGGACCGAAGAACGTGTGCTGGTGCGAGAGGCGGCGAGCTGGATTTTGGAGAGTAATGGAGGACAATCGATTTGGTTGTTCAAAATTTTGAAGAGCAACACCAAGTCAGATGTGCAACGTCGCTTTTCCAAAGTCTCGAGTTTGCATCTTCTCAGAAGAGAGGCGTAGTCGATATCGTCAGAGGGGATTCCCATCTTGTAGGCCACGTAGCGCAAAAAGTTCCTATGAACCCGTTCCAGCCGGTACTTGTGGATCGTATACGAGGGGGACCAAACTGTGGAAGCGTACTCCAAAATGGGCAGCACGAGAGCCTTGTAGAGACAAACGATGGCGTCTACGTTTGAGAAGTCTCTCGTATTCCTCTTGACGAAGCCCAAAGCCCGCATCGCCCTGCTAGCGAGTCGCTCAATATGGCTAGAAAAGGACAGGCTCCGATCACAGAGAACACCAAGATCGACGGAGTGCCACACAAAGTGTAATCAAACGCGACTGGGTGCACCACGCGATGATACGTCACGACCGAACACTTCGAGGGGTTCAGATGAAGGCGATTCAAGTCACACCAATCCTCCAAACGAGCAATCGCCGCCTGCAAGATTTCACAATCTCATGGGGACCCGGAATGACGTAGGAGCTTCAGATCATCCGCAAAGAGCAGGACGCGCACATCGTCCGCTGCCACACAGCACACGACACTATTGATCAGCAGTAGAAAGCTCAAAGGCCCAATATGGCTTCCCTGTGGGATCCCAGAGACAGCGGGGAAAGGAGAGGAGAGGGCGCCCTTCACGCGAACGATGAGCTCACGACCGGACAGGTAGGATCCAAACCAGCGCAAGAGGGAGCCGTGGACGCCCAGCGATTCCAAGAGAGACAGGAGGTGTGGATGGGAGTCTGTCAAACGCCTTGGCAAAATCGGTTGCAACCACATCCGTCTGGAGTCCCCCTAAAAAGCCCTCCATCACGTAGTCCTGAAACTCCAGAAGGTTCGTAGTTGTCGAGCGGTTTATTATTTACTTATATAATGCCCCTTCTGCGTAGATCACTGTTTTCTCTGGTCAATACCTACCCTCGTGCTTCCCCCTTGGAAAGCCATAAACCTGCCCGGGAATTGCAGTAGGTAAAAACGCGCGGGATTCAATAATTCAATCATTAATTATTTGTTGGCATTCATGAAGCATAAGGTAAATAATAAACCGTTGAGTAAGAAACCGTTTTGTATTAATTTACCTCTATAGATGTCCCTTCTGCGTAGATCAATCAATAATCAAAACGTCAATAATTCAATCATTAATAATTTGTTGTTATTCAAGAAGCATAACGTTTGTTCATTCCGCAAAAGTACCTATCAACAAAATCCAAAAAGAGCCATTTAACATGTTTAATGTTTTAGGGCTGGGGGTCATTCTGTGAATTCCGACACGCAAATATGCAACGTTTTTCATTGGTTACTACACAGTTACTACCTTCTGTTGTAGCAACCATAAAGAATATCGCACTCGAAAGAAACAAGAGTCAATAGCTACGTTTTTCATTGGTTACTACACAGTTACTACCTTCTGTTGTAGCAACCATATGTTGATGGCGAGTTCTATAATAAGTACAGTAAATGCAACATTATACTTGTAGAGTTCAGTGAAATTGTGGCTTTCATTTTTTCTTGACATTAAAAAACTATATATCTAATTTCTCCCTTGCGAGGGAAAAACATTAAACATGATTTAATGTTTTTCCCTCTCAAGGGAGAAATTAGTTTGTGCTATGTGCCAGGGCAAAGTTTACAAGATGACTCAGAGCAGTTTTCAAATGAAATAATATCACCGTAGAACAAACTCGATTTCATGCAGCCATACGCAGTAATAATGTGGGCTGGATTTATACCGTTTGATTCACGATCAGGTTGACGAAGGTTTTCGGTGCAAACGAAGGGCTGATCGTACAATGCTCCGGGTGGTCTCAAAGTGAAAAATCGGGGTTGAAATCTCCAGGACGCCGTTACCTCGAATTTGTTTACGTTTGTAAATAGTTCTTGAACTTGGGAATTTTTTGAGACCACACAGAGCATTGGACGTCCAGCCTTCGTTCACAGTAAGGCCCCGAAGTTTGTTCGTCAACAGGAGGGTCAAACAAATTGTATACATTCAGACCATATATCATCGCTAGGGAGCACCTGATTATAATCACGGATGGTTGTATGAAGTCAAGTTGGTTGTTCCGTGATATTATTCCATTTGAAAAACGCTGCAAATCCCTGCACAACGGTTTATTATTTTGTACAGAATACCCTTCTGTTACAGATCACAGCTCTCAGTATAGATAACCCGTCTATATAATATTTACTAGTCTATACATATTATGTAGATCGCCTAACCCCGTACTCGTTATTAGCTTCATTATACTTGACCACGAAGGTAGGTATTGACCACAGAAAACAGCGATCTACGCAGAAGGGGCATCTATTTCACTCCACATCAACAATTTTCCTTCAGAACTTCATTATTTGCGTTTCTTCTTGCCATTTTAGTTACTGCTTGTCATCGGCAGAATTATTTGAGCAACATTTAACTCGTGATTTAGGTAGGTACCTAGTAACGAGTACGGGGTTAGGTACTAACCTACGGAGGGTTTGCGATCTACATAATATGTATAGAATAGTACATATTACATTATATAGACGGGTTATCTATGCAGAGAGCTGTGATCTGTAACAGAAGGGTATTCTATACAAAATAATAAACCGTTGTGCAGGGATTTGCAGCGTTTTTTATTACATTTTCGGATTATACATACCTTGAAACGTAAACCATCAAATTTTGAGGGAGGTTAGAATTTTTTTTTTCATGCTCGATTCCAATGGTTCATTATTGAAAATAATAAACCAATAAAAATACAAAATACAAATTAGGACACTTTCTTGCTCCCAACGTTTTTGGTTATTCAAATAGTATTACCTAGGTACCGTACACAATTATCACCTTTCCGTATTTTGATGACCATATCTCAACCTTGAGCAAATGTTAAATTGAAATACTAAGTTATTGAACTTTTTCTGCTTAAAGTTGTTATTTTTGGTTATTGAAACTCCTTCTCGCTCGAGTCACCATCCTATACCGTTTTACATGATATCTTAACAATTATTGTTGGCAGTTGTTGTATAGCTATTTGGCCGATTTTCAACTTACTAAATTCTATTTTGCCAACTGTTTTGACCTCATCTTCAAACTCGTCCTTCCGTTGGTAGGTGCTTCCAAACATTTTGGCAAAATTTTCGTCTCGTATCCAAGGCGTGAGATCGTCAGACGTGAGAAGAGTAATATTAATACGTACACTAATGTTGTAATACGTATACGAAATGTTGAAATCCCGAAATTGGAAAAAATAATTATAAGAAGAAAAAAACCGGAGTTTATTGAAAAGTTGTCTCCACTGATACAGAAAAAATACACTGTTATACCGGTGGTGATCAAACCATCGTCAGTAGCAAACAATAACGGAACGCACATTGAGAGAGGTGAGCTTATGTATTGTAATAGTCTCAAAAAGTGAAAGGTGGTCGATTATTTAGGATTGGTAGTGAAGATGAATGGAGAAGGAAGCAGATTGACAGGGGGGGTCGATTCTGATTGGCTGTGGAAGCGAACGGCAAAAAGGAAGGTAGGGTGGAAGGAGAAACCAATCTGTTACGAAAACAAACACAATAATGGAGAAATAATTTAGGAAATTACATATTTATTTCAAAGATTTACCCAACTCATAGTAATTTCGAATTTGTGAAGTACGTCCATAGCATGCTCCCTTTCAGGGAGAAATGACGAAACTTAACAAATTCTGTCTAAGAACCAAATTGAAGCTATGACTGGATTCATTCAAGCAAAGTGCAAAGGCCCTATTACCCTTATGATACCTAAAATCTTTTTCATATTCCTTTATCCTTTCTGTATAAACTTCCTACCAGTTTGACCACAGCAGTCAAGTCCACAAGAACACATTAATTTATACACACCACTTTTATCTTGAACATTAATTTTATCTTTAACTTAATCTAATGAAGAACTTAGATTATATCTAGATAGCCTCCTTTATTGGCATGGATACGTGTACGTTATCATCGTTCTTTGGAAAGGGGCTTTAAGCCAACTTGGTTCATATCATACTGTTCGGACGTATGTACTTAAACACCCGAATTAGTGCGTCTGGTGTCCGGTTCGATCAGATCATGCTATTTTTTGCGTCTTAGAACGAACGAATATAATTGTGCTTATATTAGTAAATTGCAGCAAGCATCACGTCAGCCATAGGCGGTGCAATTCCGGTCTGTCGGTTCAGATATGAAATACGTTCTTTCGTGTAGTTCTTTGGTTTTTGCAAACCTGAGCCCCTCTCGAACAACAATATGGCGTAGAACCTCCGAGAGAGACAGTTGTAAGAAGTATTTTAATTGTTATAAATTGTTATCCAAGTCGATCGTTCTTAATCGTTCTCATATTAAATCAGTTCAAGTGAATTTCGTTTGCGTTTTTCGTCCCCGATCAAACACATACAAAAATTAATGACGTCCATCCAGATTATTGAAATGGGTTTCCACGATTTCATCACGAGTGATTCAATTCGTACCAGATATAGGTTCAGAATACCGTAAAACGGATTGGTATCGAAAACTAAAATTCTTGTACTAACGTCACAAAACGATACCTCACGATACACGATAGCTGATGTTACTAATACACCGAAAATCTCTATTTTTACACCAATTTTGTACCCATTTTTCAACCATAACTTCCTTGGGTATATTCCGATCGGGGCTTCAAAGTGTCGGGAAACAACTAGGGCCCAAGTGGAGCCTGTGTGCGTAAAAAACGAATTTTATTAGACCGAAAATAAAGGTAATATGGATGGTAGGGCGTACGGCGGACGGACATCGCATTTTTGGAATCTACGCACCTTGAAACGTAAAAGGACAAATTTTGAGGGGGGTGTTCAAAAAAATTTTTGTTGACCGATTACATAGGTGTATTATTCACAGAATAGTAAACCAAAATCACTGCCTAATTTACATACAACAGGCAATGATAGGACGATAGGGAAAAGGCGCAGGGCTTTGTTACTGTCTATTGACAGCCTAAATGATGATCTGATAACGTGAATTATTGGCCTGCAGAGGGATTATGCAGATATCCCTCCCTCTCCGCCACTGGGTCTCTTTTTCGAGCTGGGGAGAGAACAGCTTCCCAGGTCCCTGCCCATGGTAACATTACCTCCCCTCCTCTATTTATCGCTAGTAATTTGTTTTGGTCATTAAAGCTTTTGTCCTGGAAATATCGACGCAGCTTCCTTTCCCTCCCCGTACTGTTCTAAAGCTCAGATGAACGCAAGGTGAATTTAAAGGGGGTTGATTTGGAAGTCCTTCGCCCTAAACATTCTCATCATCGTCTTCACGGTGATAGGGGGCCGTTCACTATTTCCCCCTTGTCAGTTTCTTCATTAGGACGTAAAAGACTCTTCAACGACCCGTATTTCATTTTGCGTACTTACAAAACTCCTTCGTAATTTTGTCAGTCCCCAAATTGGTTGAAATCGAAAAACGCTGCAAAGTCCTTGTCACATGGGTTTATTATTCTGCTGGACACACCTACAGATATTCCGGCTGTTCATTCATTGTTTCTTTCAAATGCAATTATTTAAATGGCTAGTTTCGATGGTTTCCACCAATTTTGGCCCCCGAAAACACGAATTAGGCTCGGTTTTTTTGGTTTATTATTCTGTGAATAATACACCTATGTAATCGCTCAGCAAAAAATTTTTATAACACCCCCTCAAAATTTTTTCTTTTCCGTTTCAAGGTGCGTAGATTCCAAAAATGCAATGTCCGTCCGCCGTACGCCGTATCACGTGTACAGGCTTCATTTTCGGTCTAAAAAAGTCGTTCTTTCGCACACATGCTCCATTTGGGCCCTAGTTGTGTCCCGAAACTTTTCAGCCCGATCGGAATACACCCAGGGGTGTTATGAGTGAAAATGTGTGTAAAAATAGGTACTTTTTGCGTTTTATCAACATGTTGGTAACATGAGCTTTTGAGGTATCGGTTTCCATGTTTTTTTGGACGAGAAGACCGAATATGAAGTCGATTTTGAACAACGAGTGGAAAATTGAGGTTCTACCAGATGTTCAGCTCCCAAAATTGATTTTTTATGAGTCAAAATCCTGCGAAATCGTCTGAAATCACCATCAGTTTGTAGAATAACACTAGGAAAAGTGTCAAAACGTGGATCAAGACGATTAAATGGCACTACCAATGATCAACGATAATTTAAAAAAAAAAACGCTGCAAAGTCCTTGTCACATGGGGTTTATTATTCTACAGAAATGTTGGCTGTACATTTATTGTTTGTTTCATGTGAAATAATTGAAGTAGCTATTTCTGATGGTTCCACCAATTTTGGCCCCCAAAACACAAATTAGGTAGGTACGATCTTTTTTTTTTTTTCAAATTATCTTTGATCATTGGTAGTGCCATCATTTAATCGTCTTGATCCACGTGTTGACACTTTTTCTAGTGTTATTCTACAAATTGATGGTGATTTCGCAGGTATTTGACTCATAAAAAATCAATTTTGGGAGCTGAACATCTGGTATAACCTCAATTTTCCACTCCTTGGCCAAAATCGACTTCATATTCGATCTTCTCGTCCCCAAAAACATGGAAAACGATACCTCAAAAGCTCATGTTACCAAAATGTTGCTAAAAGGCAAAAAGTACCTATTTTCACACACATTTTCACTCATAACACCCCTGGGTATATTCCGATCGGGCTGAAAAGTTTCGGGACACAACTAGGGCCCAAATGGAGCATGTGTGCGAAAGAACGACTTTTTTAGACCGAAAATGAAGCCTGTACACGTGATACGGCGTACGGCGTACGGCGGACGACGGACGGACATTGCATTTTTTGAATCTACGCACCTTGAAACGGAAAAGAAAAAAGTTTGAGGGGGTGTTATAAAAATTTTTTGCTGAGCGATTACTTATGTATATTATTCACAGAATAATAAACCAAAAAAGGAGCGTACCACCTAATTTAAGTTTTGGGGGCCAAAATTGGTGGAAACCATCAGAAATAGCTATTTCAATTATTTTACATGAAAGCAACAATAAATGAACAGCCAGCATTTCTGTAGGTAGGTATGTCCAATAGAATAATAAACCCATGTGAGAAGGACTTTGCAGCGTTTTTTTCAACAGATTATTTTTGACCATTGATCGTGCTATTTAATTGTCTTGATTCACCTGTTGATACTACTTTTAGTGTTATTATACAGTTGGTGATTTCAGACAATTCCCCATGTTTTTGACTAATAAAAAACGCTGCAAAGTCCTTTTCACATGGGTTTATTATTCTACTGGACATACCTACAGAAATATTGGCTGTTCATTTATTGTTTATTTCATGTGAAATAATTGAAATAGCTATTTCTGATGGTTGCCACCAGTTTTGGCCCCTAAAACACGAATTAGGTATGCTCCTTTTTTTCCATTATGTCTTTGATCATTGGTAGTGCCATCTAATCGTCTTAATCCACGTGTTGATACTACTTCCAGTGTTATTATACAAATTGATGGTGATTTCAGACGATTTCCCAGGTTTTTGACTCATAAAAAATCAATTTTGGGAGCTGAACATTTCGTAGAAACTCGATTTTCCACACTTTGGTCAAAATCGACTTCATATTCGGTCTTCTCGTCCCCAAAAACATGGAAAACGATACCTCAAAAGCTCATGTTACTAACATTTTACTAAAACACAGAAAGTACCTGTTTTTGTGCACATTTTCACTTATAACACCCCTGGGTATATTCCGATCGTGCTGAAAAGTTTCGGGACACAACTAGGGCCCAAATGGAGCATGTGTGCGAAAGAACGAATTTTTTAGACCAAAAATGAAGCCGGTACACGTGATACGGCGGACGGCGGCCGGACATTGCATTTTTGGAATCTACGCACCCTGAAACGTAAAAGAAAGAATTTTGAGGGTGTGTTATAAAAAAAAATTTCTGAGCGATTACATAGGTATATTATTCACAGAATAATAAACCAAAAACACTGCAAAGTCCTTGTCACATGGGTTTATTATTCTATTGGACATACCTGCAGAAATATTGGCTGTTCATTTATTGTTTCTTTCATGTGAAATAACTGAAATAGCTATTTCTGATGGTTTCAACCAAATCAGGCCCCAAAACACGAATTAGTTACGCTCCTTTTCTTTTCTTTTTTTTTCAAATTATCTTCGATCATTAGTAGTGCGTGCCATTTAATCGTCTCGATCCACGTGTTAATATTTTGGTTTATTATTTTCAATAATGAACCATTGGAATCGAGCATGAAAAAAAAAATTCTTACCCCCCCTCAAAATTTGATGGTTTACGTTTCAAGGTATGTAGAATCCAAAACTGCAATAAAAACATTTCTGTCTGTCCGCCGTACGCCGTACGCCGTACACCGTACGCCGTACGCCGTACGGGCCACTTTTCTTAGTTACTATGAAAAAAAATTGATGAAATTCGGGTTATAGGTTCCGTTCGGCGTCTAGTTGGTCCTCGAAGCTCGACGTTACTGTCAGTCATCTCTAAGGGGTTCAAAATAGGGGTTGAAATTTTCAAAACGCCTATACCATTTTTTTACGTGAATATTTTTACGGTTTTAAATAGTTCTTGAACTTGCGAGTTTTTTAAGACCATCCGGAGCGTCGTACGTCCAGCCGTTCGTTCACAGTAAGGCCCCGAAGCTTGCACCGACAGGCATTTTCGACTCCAGTGTGAATGAAATTGTATACAATTCAAACCAAATCTCGTAACCAGAGAGGCGCCCACAATAGGAAATTTGGCGGAGATGAAATCATTGCTAGGGATCACCTGATTATATTGGCGGAGTATGAAGTCGAGTTGGTTGTTCTGTGATATTATTTCATTTGAAAAATGATGGCTCTTTTGGAGTTTGTTGGTAGGTAGTGAAACTTGAACAAACGTTGAAGTATTATTGATGGGTAAATTATTACTACGGTAAATCATTACTCAACGGTAAATTGTTACATAACGGTTCATTATACCATCTACGTAGAAGGGGTTGGAGTTTTTTGGTAGGTACTTTTGCAACTTTTTCCACTCCTCATCAACAATTTCTTTTCAGAACTTCATTATGTGTGTTTCTTTTTGTTAGGTACTGTTTGTCATCGGCAGAATTATTTTAGCAACATTTAACTCGAGATTTAGGTAGGTACCTAGTAACGAGTACGGGGTTAGGTACCAACCTACGGAGGGTCTGCGATCTACATCTAATATGTATAGAATAGAATAGTACATATCATATTATATAGACGGGTTATCTATACATAGAGCTGTGATCTGTAACAGAAGGGTATTCTATACAAAGTTATAAACCGTTGTGCAGGGATTTGCAGCGTTTTTCTAGTGTTATTATACAAATTAATGGTGATTTCAGACGATTTCCAAGGTTTTTGACTGATAAAAAATCAATTTTGGGAGCTGAACATTTGGTAGAAGTAGGGGTAAAAGGGTGGTTTTACCGCAAATTCGACCTTGACGTTATCTGATAACACTGATAAGAAGGTCGCTGACGTCATGACCTCTGACGTCACGGCCTCAGCTGATGTGATGCCACAGCCTCCATTTCCATGGATGTTATAAAGTGATTTATGACCCATGGATGAAGTCAAGCTACAGTATCCATGTAAATTCTTCCTTAACTGGTTCCCGCCAATTTTTCAAAAGCTCTTTCCCTCTAATTTTCAAATACCTCCTCTCCTCCCCTCATCTAATAATGGGTTATATCAGGTGGTAATCAATCTCCCGCCAATTTTGAATTTCTCCCACTCCCCCTCAGCGATCAGCTGATGTTCACTTTACCTCCAGTTCAAGGCTTTTCCCTCTCATTTTCAAAAATACTCCCCCTCGCCCCCCACCCATGAATGACATAAGACCAGCTGTTTACCAAATTCCCGCCTTTTCAAACTGTCATCGCCCTCCCCTCCCCTGGTCTAATAAAAGGTTAGATCAGCTGGTTATCAATCTCCCGCCTTACCGCCAATTTTTGAATCCAGTTTTCAACTGTCAAGGCTTTTCCCTCTCATTTTCAAAAATACTCACCCCTCGCCCCCCACCCATGAATGACATAAGACCAGCTGTTTACCAAATTCCCGCCTTTTCAAACTGTCATCTCCCTCCCCTCCCCTCGTCAAATAAGAGGTTAGATCAGCTGGTTATCAATCTCCCGCCTTACCGCCAATTTTTGAATTTCTCCCACTCCCCCCCTCGGCCATCAGCTGATGCTCCAAAGGCCAAGGCTTTTCAAAATACTCCCCCCTCCCATGAATGACATAAGACCAGCTGTTTACCAAATTCCCGCCTTTTCAAACTGTCATCGCCCTCCCCTCCCCTCGTCTTTCTAATAAAAGGTTAGATCAGCTGGTTATCAATCTCCCGCCTTACCGCCAATTTTTGAATCCAGTTTTCAACTGTCAAGGCTTTTCCCTCTAATTTTCAAAATGTTCACCCCCTCCCATGAATGACATAAGACCAGCTGTTTACCAAATTCCCGCCTTTTCAAACTGTCATCCCCCTCCCCAACACTCCACCTGATCATATGGTTTCCCTATCATTATCAAATACCCCACCCACGCCCCCTTTTCGGAAACCCTCCCTCCCTCCCCCACAACTTGGATCAGTTCATGGATCATAATATGTAAATTATAAGATCCATCGTTTTCCACATGTCTTTCACGTGGCCTTTGGTTTTCCCCTTCCCAATCCCTCAAATATTCATTTACCCTTCTCAACCTTTATCATAATCACCTGTTGTGACGTCATGCCACCTGTTATTATTTTTTGGGCCTTATCCCCACGACAACATCAACATTTTTAGGGTGGACCAACTATTTGGGCAACTGGTTTAACGTAGACCCATCGAGTTTAGGCTCTTTTTATATTGCTCAATCAGACGATAACGATTAGGATATAGATAAAGGTCTTAAATTATTTTTTCGGGTGTAGGCCCACGTTTTAGGTGTATTTTGAAGGATGAAAGTAACAGAGGAACAGGAACCATGAGGAGCTTATCTCCGAAGCTTCCATAATATTTCATTCTCTCTCACTCGAGGATTGGTGTGGGAAAAAGGGGTGAAACATGAAACCAAAGCGCGCTAAAAAAAATCCTCTCCGGAAAATGCCGACGCCAGTCTGGCGGTTGGAGACGTATAACAGAAAATCGTGAGGTGAGATTCCGTCACTCTAATTCGAGCTTCAATCGAAGATCGTTGTTCTCTACGAATTGTTGTCTTTATTAGTGTTGTTCTCAAGTTTTTATCATCTCTCATCTCAGATCCTGTACTTTTTGATCTATAAAACCGGTAAGTCAAATTAAAATTATTTCACATTAAAATCTCATTTCATACAGTATTCATACCTAAATACTTGAATATTTAACCATAAAGTCTTGTATTGAAACAGGCTTCCCGAGTCTCGAACCTCAAGTGGATCATCATTCGCACTTCCACACTTCTATTCCACATCAATCATCATTCGTTAAGGTAACCACTCATTCATTATTTGAACAATAAATATCATAATTATGTAATTTTACGATAATAATGATGATGATGATGAAATTATACTTCCATTCTGAAATTTTATAGTATGTTTTTTTTTTTCTTAGAATAGACATCAACGAATACCATACGCAGGGGAGATACTTACTTCAAGATTGATCTACATCAGAAATTTAACACCAACACGTGAGTAAAATAATGATAATTTATTCAAATATTATACACCATACCAACCCATACAATCATGGAGATGATAGTTGCAAGTTTGTAGGATTTTCTCACAAAACACACAACAAACGGAGTCTTTTTCTGAATAGTTTCTGAAAAATCCATGTTTTGCTAAAGTTAACGGGTCGACATTAATTTTGATTCCTTTGAAAGTCGAAAGACGAGGCGCTGTGTCGAATAAATTCACGTCTAATTCATGGTCGGTGACCCAGGCTGATAATGCTTGTACTTTAACCATAGAGCACGAACGGGAATATTGGCTTCCAGCTTCTTGATGGTATAAACAGGGCTTTCCAATATGAGATGAGTCGAGAAGTGTCGCAAGTTTGGGACATCCAAATTGTAACAAATCAAAGACTTGCCTGTTGTTCGGTAGAAATCCTTTCAAAATGACACATTTATCCAGTCCTTTGGTGAATATAAACTTGATGTTCTCTGTTGCCTCTCTTAAAATTTCGGGAATGCGTTCGTATGGTGTATTTCCCGAGTTCCATGACAATCCATGTATACGTTCTCTGTTAAAACGTGATTGTGAGATGGAACCTCGGTTGAGAGGACCTGGAGGTAGAAACACGTAGTGCTTTAGGATGAATGTGGAAGGTCCATCATGAGCCACTATTGATATCTCCTTGATTATTTTCTCACATTGAAGGGTCAAATCGATTGTAACCGAAGACATGGTTATTTATCCGGCAGATGTCTGAGTGCAACTGACAAGATTTTCACAATGCTATTGCTTTTTCAACTTCTCGACTAGAGCTATTCGCCGTCTCAAGGCTACGAGTGCAGCATTATTTTCAATTCTCAATTTTTCCATCTCGTTTTTAAAACGTCGGTCAAGCTCAGTTTTGAAACTTCGTATCGTATTATCAAGAGCTGAGTCAACATACTTCTTACTTGTTGCGTGTGAAGGACGGGTGGGGTTCTCATGAACAGTAACCCGTTTCCGCTTCCCTCCAAATTTATCACTAGGCATTTTTTTTTTCTACGATATTAATTTTAGTAAATGTAATCCAACTCCTCCAATCGATCAATTATTTTGTTTGCCGTACTTTGAAGACGGGAATTACCAGCATCGAATGATCCTAACGCTAATTCTAATTGATCAGTCAGTATATTTGGATCGTCCTCAGTCGAAATCCAATTAGGAGATTCTTCTTCATCAAACTCTTTAAAGTGTGTGAATAAATTCGCAACACCACTACCTGTTTTATTGTCGACGATTGGTTGAATGGAGGGGTTTTTCCTGGTTTTTGGAGGGTAAATAAGTGAAATTATCGATTTATATTTCTCCCCACCAAACCTGTTTAACGGTCTATATAAATCGTATCCATGGTGAGCCACACGAGTTTTCTTTACAATTTGATTATAGTCATCAAAATCATCACGATCAAAATTTAATGGGTTTTCTAAAAATATCAGCTCATACAATCCTGGAGTAGCTTTGAAAGGTTGTCCATCAACATACAAGAACTGTTTATCAAAATTGAGTTTTGAAGTACCTAGAGATGCCCCATGTCGATTCACTGTTGGACCATAGTGTTTATCGAGTTTACCATTGCCTTCCCATTTTCCTGTTGTGATGTATTTCATGTAAGATTTAGCAAACGGCGGGAACCTATTGATAAATTCTTGCGTCATCTTTTCACCTTCTGGTGTCGTAGTGATGAGATTACGTACCGGTTCGAGATTTTTCTCAACATCAGCTTGATGCAAGGCCTCTAAATTGTTGGAATGGCGCTTCATTCTTTGTAACAAAGTCGATTTTTGAGGGGCTCGTAGAAATGTGCTTGTGGAGGCTGTCGGAGTCGACATGAAAGGACCAGGTGAGGTTGGTGGTGGGGTTAAAACTTGGGAAGGTCCTTCGCCTTTAGACGTTAATATCGTTGTATCACTTAAATCTTGAAAATTCGGGACACCCTCGCGAAGAAACAGACTCGGAGATACCGAGTCGTCCTTATCGATGTTTATACGTTGACCCATATTTTTCCCCGCGGTTGTAGGTTCCCCTTTGGTTTCATTGATAACAGTAACGATATCCTTGAGAGTGTCGGTTATGGGTTGATAGTGTCGCTCGAGGGAATGCATCGTCCTGTCACGGGCTTGTTGCAATTCAGCATATTTACGCTTCAGAGCTGTTCTCGCTTCATGAAGTTGATCAGAAATCTGAGCTTGTTTTTCCAGTCGCGCCTCCTTGTCGAATCCTGCAGATGTATCGCTCAGCCTTGCCGACATTGTGGGTACAGGTTGAATGAGTCCTGATGGTATAATATTTACTATTTATATCGCATTGAGTCAATCCATTATTGATGGAAATTCGAAAAATGAATCCATTCCACTCCTGTAACGTCCTGTTTGAATATCAACGCTCTTATCAATCAATAAAAAATTGAAAGGTTTGGAAAATGCTTGTCTACACATTTCCAAAAACATCGGATATGTCATATCATTATGAGCATGGTCTCTCCAAATTAAATTTAGGTTTCTTCCATCTTGAGGAAATATAACGATTAAATTTGCGTTGTCTCGCACAAAATGTTTCATACAGGACGCGTAGGATTGAATTAGATAGAAGGAGTCGGTGTTGTAATGCCTCCCTCGTGTGAAGAATGTCTGAATAAGGTCATTAAATGACCCATCAACGTCATCAAAGATGATGAGAGTATGGTTTTCAGGTTCCTCGTGTAGTTGTGGGAAGTCCTCTCTGTTTGAACATTTCAGGTACTCAATTTCCGGAACTCCCTCCAAAACATGATCTAAAAATGAATATTTTTCTTGGTCCAGGCTTTTTGAACATATAACGAGTCGAAAAAACTTGAGCGATTTTTCCGCTAATATCATATTGAGAGTAAAATTCGACTTCCCCTTTCCCGAAGGACCACAAACGATTGCTCTTACATTTGCCGGTAGAAAAGGACCGTTCTTTGCTATGTTTTCATCACTGACATTTTGAGACTTAACCACGCGATCGTAATTCTTTATAGGAAAAGAATCCATTTGACGCAACTTCATCTTGAGAACTGAGTATATAAACTGATGTCTTTGGAGTAAATAGGTATTCAAGTTTGAGCTTTGTCGTTTTTTCCTGATAATGGGGTTAATAAACGATTTCATCAACCGTAATAACACTCCTTTGTTAGTGCACGGTAATTTTTGCGGGCCTGGTAATGACGTTATAAGTCAGATTGATAGGGGCATTCAACCAGTCTCAAACCAGGATTCATACTGTAAAGATCAGGATCTTGCATACGCCAATTACCTACAATTAGAGGATTAACACAAAGCTGATAGAATTCTAGCCAGCAAAGCATTTTCCCGTTTTAAAGATAGTAATTCTACTTTGAAAGAACGGTTGGCCAGTCTGGCTGTTGCTGCAGCAATGAGAGGGAAGTTGGCTCTTGGGGCAGGATTGAAGACTTCTAAAAAATCATGTTCCAAAAATACGCGAAGGAAGAAGAAGATTGCCAAGGTAGCAGGAAAGAAACCAAAAAGAAAGATTGTGCGGGGAGGCTTTCTCCCTGCTCTAGTGCCTATATTAGCAGGTCTGAGCGCAATAGGGGGAATCGGAACAGGTGTATCACAGATTATAAAAAACGTCAAAGATGTGAAAAGAGGAGATTTGGAACTACAAGAGATGAAGCGCCACAATATGGCAATGGGAAAATCGGGCAGTGGTCACCGCACTCATTCAAGGACCACTTCAATAAGGAAACAACGTGTCAGTGGCTAAAGAAAAACGAGGAAGACGACAGCATCGAAAAGAAAGCTAGGAAAAGGATTCATCATACACCAGTACAAACGTTGTTAAAACTTCCAAATAGACCACTGAGTAATATTGAAATCGAGCGAATTTTACGGAACAAAGTCCCATTTTTCCGAGGGGTATTCATGAAAGATCAGCTTCCTAAGACTCAACATGTTCATGAACGCTTCATTATCAATTTAGCCCCATCAACAGCTTCAGAGGGAACTCATTGGACTGCTGTACGAAAAAGTGGTTCGATTGCTCTTTATTTCGACTCATTCGGTTTAGAACCTCCTATCGAGTTGATTAAATATTTAAAGAACTGCGTTATTTATTATAATAGCATTCAGTATCAAGACGCGAACTGTATACATTGCGCTCATTTTTCTTGTTTCTTCTTGCTGGCAGAGAGATGTCTAGAATCTTTACCCTCAGTTCTGCGAAAAGTGCGTTGACCGCAACAATCTTCCCGCCTATCGAGTTGGAACCTGGTCAGGAATATGGGGTTGGGTTACGGTCCTTTATGAGCTACAATACCATCTCAAACATCAAGAAAGATGTAACAGACCATTTTCATATTTTGGGGGAAAACGCGATAATATTTCCAGATGGTACTTACGGAGTAGACGATATTTTCGAGTATATTGAATCACGTGTTGGTGAGATGAGATTGGAAAAATCGATGGCTCCAGCTGCTTTCAGCATAAAATTTGGAGTTGATCAAAATACTGGTCATGTGAATTTTAAAGCAACATTTGACGTGGACATGACCAAAGACGACAGTGTGGGACCATTATTAGGATTTACTGAAAAAGTTGTGCTACCAAAAGACGAGTTACACTATGCACCAAATCATGTAAACATTTTCAACTATAATTCCATCAACATAATTTGCTGGCTCATGACTCATCGTATTTCAACTCGTCACCGTCGAATATTCTTCACAGCTTTTGTCCCGATGTTGAAGTGAATTATCGTATCAATTATACTCCATCGCCAATATCTTATTTAAAGATCAACAGAAACGTCATCGACTACATTCAACTTCGTGTCGTGGACGAGAAAGGTTCCCTCCTGGACTTTAGAAAGGAAAATATTACGATTGTTCTGGAATTGGTTAGATTGTGAAGCGACCGAATGGGATTTGATTTTAGCGGAAGAGCGCCAACAACCTCGACCTACAACAGCAACAAAAACAGCAAGAGAATACCCCAAAACCCCTTCTCGAGAGTTCTTCAACACAAGTCGTCAAACCTTGAGTTACCCCGTCGAAGAGTGGGAGGACAAAAGAAGAAAGGGCTAACTTCGAGACGTATCAAATTTCTTCAAAACTTGGGGTATAAAGTGAGACGGAATGGAGCCTTTGCTGCAAATTACTAAACCCCCCGCACTGTCTGATCAAATAGTGGGGTACCACTTGATTCGGAATGCAGCATATAATATGACAGATCTCTCTTCTAAATCGGAAATTCGCATTGGTACCAATAGTTTCGAGACTTTCGCACCGTTTGATAGTTTTCTTTCTCTGATAGGGAAAGTTAATAAGGGAGCCTCTGTGGAGGTGTTACGTGTGATTAACAACGGGTTTTCTCATCTCTTTGACTCAGTCACTTATCGAATTAATGGTACTGATGTTGATCAAGTGCGAAATCCTGGACTTGTATCCACGTTGAAAGGACTTGTATCATTCACCGAAGCTGATTTAAATGCATTATCAAACGCAGGTATATCGAATCCAAACACGAGTTTGTATGCCCCCCGACTCCGTTTGCACATCAGAAGGAACCTTTAATGTTTGCATACCTCTGCGTTATTGGATGGGTTTTTTTGAAGATGAAAATCGGGTAGTGACTGGAGTAGCTCAAGAGTTAGTTCTCACTCGTGCGAGCAATGACTTGAACGTTTTCCAAGGTCATAGTACTCATACGGATGCATCGATCAGCCTAGAAAAAGTATACTGGGTGATGCCTGTAGTAAAACTTGCCGATAACCTCAAAGCAGAACTCTATCTAACCACAAAGCGAGACCCACCACTACCATTAGTGTTCCGCAGTTGGGAGTACCATGAGAACCCTGCAGTTCCACAATCTTCGTCGTTTACATGGCCAATCAAAACAACTAATCAACTTCAGAAGCCACGCTACGTCCTTGTTGCTTTTTATAAGAATAAGAAAAACGATGTAACTAAAAATTTGACGCTACCGGATTCAGTTCCTCTTCGAAGCTTTAGGTTGTTCCTAAACAATGAACAATTTCCATTCCAGGAACAAACAGTTGATCTTGAAAATGGGTTATTTGCCGAGTTATACGATACCTATATCAGGTTCCAACAGTCCTATTACAATAATATCAAACGTCCTTCTCCGTTATTGACCCGTTCATCATTCAAGCAAAGCCCGATCATTTGCTTTGATTGTAGTAGAACTGAAGATTTTGTTCGGGAAGGGAGTGTGGATGTGAGGTTGGAAATTGAACTTTCTAAAAGCTTCGAATCAGGCACAAGCTGTGTAGCTGTGATAATTCACGATAAACTTGTATCTTACACTCCTATTACTGGACTTGTGCAGAAATATTAGTTATGTACATATGTTGTATATTGATAAATTTTTTTTTTCTGATTTCAGATTTTTTTTTTTTTCAATCAAATCATGGACCACACGTACAGCAAAACGATGCCATCAACCTCCTCCTCCTCCTCCTCCACCATAAGTAACACGACTCGGCCATCGGTGATACAACATACCGAGCAACCAGGTTTAGTAAGGTATATTCCTACTAATAGAAGAGGTTGGGCTTCAGGAGTTGTATCCGCACCCAATGTTACGGGTGAGGTGGTGCTGCGTGTTGGAGAAGTGGCAGTGGACGTCTACTTCCATAACATAAACAACATAAAATCTGTAGATTATTTTTTGCTTTGTAGTATGCATATTCTAAAGGATACATTAGTTTCGTACATTAGTGTTTGGGGGGGGTTTAAAATATAGTTTATGGATCGAATGTAATTTTGTGAAACCAAATTTAAGTGGAGTCCACCCTGAATTATTCTTACTAGCGAATTTCAAAACTAAAACCCAGGAGTTAGTTTCATGGACCAACCTGGATGACTTCCTGTGGGGTAATATTGAAGATCTCCTTGATGAATTAGAATCATTTGAAAAAAAAGGTTCAGGGTGGACTCTACTTAGCGTTTGCGGGATACTCTTGAAAATCACAAAATATCGTCCTCTAGGGGGTGCTGCATATATTCCCCTCCCTGAAAAGATCCGCACTAAACATGCTGTTATCAACGTTGTGAATTCCGATAATTACTGTTTTAAATATGCAGTCCTAGGATCATTTACATCACCGGGGGACGGAACTTCAAAAAGGCCTACATGTTACCGAAATTTATTGCAGCATTATGACTTCTCGGGATTACAGTTCCCCGTGACCGTGAAAGACATTAGCTGTTTCGAAAGAAATAATAATGTATATGTAAATATCTACGCCTTAGATGATGAAGACCTCGTAATTCCTTTAAGAATCTCCCCGACTGTAAATCAGAACAACACTTCAACTCATATTGATTTGCTGTACTTGCAGTCGGGGGACAATACTCACTACTGTTATATTCGAAATTTAGGCAGATTAGTTAGTAGACAGATGACACACCACAAGACACGTCACTTAATTTGTCGGAGGTGTTTCAAGACATATAATATTGATTGTCCTGGTAAATCTGCCGAACAAAGATTAGAAGATCATTTGCTGTTTTACCGTAACTACGCTCCTTGTCAGTATTTGTGGCCCGAGTGTCCAAAGGTCAAGTTTAGTAAAATGAAATTCCATTTACCCGTTCCAGTGGTCATTTATGGTGACATAGAATGTATGTTGAAACCCAACGAATCCTCTAATCCTCTCTCAGAGAGACCAAGCACTCATACCCAAGACCTGCACATACCAACTTGTGTAGGCTTCTATGTAAAATCATATTACCAAAATTTAATAACAAACAAACTGACAGTTTTCACAGGACCTAATTGCTTAATTGACTTTTTGAACTCACTACATGATATTTGTAAGGATATTGAAGCTGCTTACAAAACAAATATTCCTATCAGTTGGACTCCTTCAGACTTTCTACGTCACCAGGCTACAAACCGTTGTGATCTATGCAACAAACGTTTCAGTAGGACTACAATTAAGGTTGTAGATCATGATCACTTGAACGGAAGATATCGATACACTTTATGTCAAAGATGTAATTTGCAATTAAAACTTCCGAACTTTGTTCCGGTTTATTTCCATAATTTGAGTGGGTACGATTCCCACTTTATTATAAAACACCTCAAATATATCCAAGCTCACTTCGACGTTATAGCTGAATCATCAGAAAAATACATTAGTTTCTCTATCAAATTCGATGATTGTCGAATCAAAGTGCGTTTCTTAGATTCCTTCAGATTTCTTTCGGCCAGTCTTGCGAGCTTGGTAAACAATTTGAATTGTTTCCCCGAAATGACTAGTGTTTTCCCAAATGATACCGACCGATCTCATTTATTGAGAAAAGGAGTGTATCCTTATGGGTATATCAAGAGCTGGAGTGCATTGGAAGAACGCTCACTTCCTCCTAAAGAGGTGTTCTACTCCGAGCTTACAGAAGAACATATCAGTGATGCAGACTATGAGCATGCACAAAGAGTGTGGAACCATTTTAATATCGAGACATTATTTGAATATACAGTCTTGTATTTGAAATCCGACATTATTTTATTGTGTGAAGTTTTTGAGACTTATCGTGTAATCAGCCGTAATCAATACGGTCTTGATCCGTCTTGGTCCTTCACATCCCCTGGATTTTTCTGGCAGGTGATGTTGAAGATGACAGGTGTGGAATTAGACTTACTGACTGATATTGATATGCTCCAGTTCATCGAATCAGGGATTAGAGGGGGAATAACACAATGTGTCAAGCGTCATGTTGCGGCCAACAATCCGATGATTCCTGAGAGCTATGATCCATCCAAACCGTCAAATTTCATTCTTTACGTTGACGTTAATAACCTCTATGGTTTTGTCATGAGTCAGTGTCTACCCACTGGTGAGTTTCGGTGGCTCGAAGATGAGGAAATTGAAAATTTTAATATCCTTACACTCCCCACCGATGGGGAGCAAGGCTACGTTCTCGACGTCTCCATTTCGTACCCTCCTCATCTCCACGACTCCCATGTTGATTTTCCTTATTTCCCTGAATCGATGAAACCTCCTGGAGCCAGTATCAAGAAACTGATGACCACACAGTTTGACAAAGACCATTATGTCTCACATTATATTAATTTGCAGCAAGGAATTCGTGCAGGTCTGATTGTACGAACGATCCACAGAGTCCTCACTTTCAAGCAATCTAGGTGGCTTGCCCCTTACATTGACTTTAACACCCAATTGAGGATGGTTGCAACATCGGAATTTGATAAAGACTATTATAAGTTAGCAAATAACTCTGTCTTTGGTAGATCCATGATGAACAAGCGGAAATTCAAAGATTTCCGTCTTGTAACATCACAAGAGGAGTTACTAAAATTGGCTAAAAAACCCAATTTCAATGATCGTTATATTTATGAGGAAACATTAATTGGAGTTCTCATGGACAGAGTAAAAATTAAGTTTGACTCCCCAATTTATGTGGGTTTTACCATTTTGGAATTATCTAAAATTCACATGTATCATATTTACTATGATAGATTACTCCCCACTCTTGGAGGCAAAAGTCACGTAGATCTGTGCTACATGGATACAGATTCGCTGATCCTTGATGTTAAGACTAGCAATATATACGATGATCTCCATACATCTTTGAGCGATTTAATGGATTTTAGTAATTATCCCAACGATCATCCCTGTTTTTCCGATGTAAACAAAAAGGTTGTGGGAAAGCTGAAAGACGAAGCAGCGGGTGTCCCGATTAAAGAATTTATTGGTCTTAGACCAAGACTTTATTCCTTGAAATTTGGAAATCAGGAGCTGTCCAAAGCAAAAGGTATTAAAAAATCAACAGTGAAAAACCATCTATCATTTGAGGATTTTAAAAAGACATTGGATACTGGGAGCTCATTGAGTGTAAATTTCTCAACCTTATCTTCCAAATTACATGTAGTACATACTTTAAATCAACAGAAAACTGCTCTGAGTTTCTTTGATGACAAGAGACAAATTCTAAGTGATAGGGTAAGAACGATACCACACGGTTACAGAGGATCCATAGGTTACGAATTGTTGCCAAATTGTGAAACAGAGTGACAAATAATTGGAAAAAAACACGTTCTTTTGGTAAATTATTTTTATACATGTAGCTAAATGTATATATTTTTAGGGTATTTTTGATACTCGTAGAAAATTCATGTTTTATATATTTATGTCTGTATGTAAGTGCTACTTAAAATATTTCTCTGATTAACAAATGTTGATGTTGATAGGTATCACTCTGACGTTGCCTGAACTTGGTGGGTAGGTAATTCAAATGTCCGTCAATGAAATAGGAATAATGTTTACTTTGATAATTTTATGTCTTAGATTTTATTATGTATAAGATCGGTTGATTTGATGCGTGCTTAACCTACCTATTAGGAAATAGCTTAACATAATTATGTACTCATGAATAATTTTAAGGACTAAGGATGAAAAAAATAAATTTGTATAGTCATCATCTCTTTTAGAATGAATGTATTTCTTTAAAAAAACTAATATTATATCTGTTACATGCGTTAAAAAACCCCAATAAAACAGAGCTTTGTTCAAAATTCAACATTGTTTTCATTTTCCCACGTGTTGTGAGAGTTGTCAAAACCAAGCCATTTAACCAAAACCTTGCCATTTCTTCTTTTTAGTATTTTTTCCACCAAATATTGATCTGGAAAGTTGGTTTTCTTCATCTCCTCCTCGTAAAATCTGCCTCTCACCTCGTTTCCATAGACATCCTGTAAATTGTAAGTGGGTACTTCATCTTCAGCCCTTATCCTGGTGACAGTAAATTGTTCATTGGTCCATGATGGTAAATATCCTTTAGCGAGAGCGTTCTTGATTTTTGCAATGCGAACTCGATCCCCTAGGAAAAATTTTGGGGTCTGCTTCTTCTTAATGATTGGGAAAAGACGAGATAGAATGGTTTTTTCATCTTTCTTCTCAACTTCAGAAGGTTTCATACCAATAGATCTATGTATCCTATTGTTATATCTCCTAAGAAGGGAAGGGATCAAATCCACCCATTTCCTATTTCCCTGGACACTGAACTCTGTCCACATCCATTGTTTTATAGTTCTATTGAATCTCTCAACTGTTTGAGCTTTAAGCTCAGAGAAAGTACTATACATATTGATTTTATTTTTCTTCATTAATTTCGAAACTTGAGTATTGTAAAACTCTCGCCCTTGGTCAACTTGTAAATGATGAGGAGTAAGCTTGCTTGATTGAAAAATGTCTGATAAAGCCTTGCTCACTTCATCACCTGATTTAGTCTTGAGAGGTTTCGCCCATGCTTTCTTGGAGCCAACATCGATGACAGTCAATAAATATTTATATCCTCTGTCTGGGTGCATTCGCAAATCCACTAAATCTGCCTGCCACAAGTCATCCAACACCCCCTTGATCAGAACTCTGGACCTCGGGAAATTCCGTCTTTTGGGTTTATGAAGCTCTTCTGCCAACCTTCTCTTCAAACTCATGTTCACTATTCGCCTGCTCAAATACCAATACCATTATCCAGTGGTCGAAGGAGTATAATATAGTATCATAATTTTATTAGGTACAAGAAAAAACTTTATTTACATAATTTTAAATTCAGGATAACATAATATAATAATTGTTAATAAACACCTATTCGTCATATGTTGGTTCCCGCTTCTTCCTCTCGTAGGTCGTTGACAATGAAGTTGAAATCTCTTGTGTTCAGATCGAACAGTGTCGACTGATCTTGAAGCATAGAAACACTCGGTGTAGCAAAAGATGTTTCACGAGTTTGAGAAGTCACTGGTTTGGCTCTACATAAAAAGTTTGAAATTTCTGGGAGATGGCTAAAGAGTTTTTTTGCATCTTGACGGTTGAGACTTATTTCGTTGAATCTCACTTCTACCTCTGCTAACCAGGGGATTTTTTCATACATAACAACAGCTCGCCTCTTGCCAAAAGTTGGGGTACAGATTTGCACTCGAATCATCCATGTGTCAGATATTACCACGGGTTCCTTACTACTCTTCCTTGTTGAAGTCTGCTGCAGGTATGCGGGTAAGTTGGTACGCAGATTATCTTCCACCAATATCCATTCATCAGCAGGTATAATGAGAAAATTTGGTCCATTGAAGATCATAACTTGTCGGAGTCCTGTTTCATCATCCTTACTCATTGTAATTCCTCTCTGCCCACGAGTGTTGAAACTAAATTTTTTAGATTCCAGCACCATGATTATGAAGAAGTTCCTCTCAAGACAACCAAATACGGACTAGAGGTCTTTTTCATGAGAAGAGTAGAGCAAGGGAAAAAGCTTAGGGGAGGGGGGTTAATCTAATTGGAGGATTTTCTCGAGGTGTCGCCATCTTTTTCCCCGATAAATGATTTTATATATGTTTCACATCGACAAATGTACAGTAACAAAATTGTCTACATTTCATGCAAGCCATACCGTCAACCTGGTCGCATGGAATTCGAAAACACATCAAGTCACAGCAATACTGGTACATTTCACAATCCATAGCCCCACACATGTTACTCACAAGTCTAATCGTTATCTACTGAGAATTATCCTTGGAACTTTTAGGTTTATATTAACATTTCCTACCACCACAGCCATTGTTATCATGAGTTAAGAAGAGGGGAAATGATAAGTCTTATATGTTTTTTTGATGAAACACTGCCCCAACCTCGCAGTGTTCAGTGTGTGACAACCTTTCAAGTTCACACTCCTTTTTTTTATTTTTATTATAAATATTTTATCATAAAACAAATTAAAATGTTACAGAATTATTAACTTAGAAAAATTCAACGACGAATGCGTTTCCCATTTTTCCTCTGTAAATGAGGGTGTATAACATCTGTGAAGAGTTGTAACCCTCAGTTTCCTCTTCGGTGATGGCCTGTGCTATCCTTTTTGGTAGGAATACCCGAAATACGTCGCCATCATCCAGAGGTTGCCCATCGGTCAATTTCTGTAGATAGGCCTGTACAGCAGGCCCGTATTTGGTTTGCATCCAAACCAATTTTACAACTGCGTACGGAGTCCCAAGCGGGAGAGATTCCAAAGACCGCAGTTCCACAATGGTTGCAGATTTTTGCAGCTTAGTAAGCAAAGAGTTCATCTGAAAATGAAGTATCAAAATTAATATTACCTATATAAGACAATAAAGAGATCATAAAACTCACATCAACAAGATAATATTCAGGTTTTACTTACGGTTGAAAATTAGTGATGGCTCGCGAGGAAGATGATTACTCCTTGGTGGTGTGACTACGAATGTCTGCTTTCTAGGAGAGTGGGAGAGATGATTTCAAGATTGTATAAACCTGCTGACGTAGTCTCAGGCCTCCCTTCAGACAGGTGTCAGCTTTTTTCCAAGAAAGAAATCTGACACTTCCTCAATAATTTTCAGTTTTCTGCTGATTCAGCAGAGCCTGCACAAACCTGCTCTCACAGTAATGGACCTATCGCCAGACTGGCGCCGGCATTTTCCTGAGAGGAATTTTTTTTTTTTTTTTTTAGCTGGCGTTGGTTTCATGTTTCACCCCCTTTTCTGGCTCAGCGAAAAACATTAGGGAAGGGGAAAACCGAAGGCCACGTGAAAGACATGTGGAAAACGATGGATCTTATAATTTACATATTATGATCCATGAACTGATCCAAGTTGTGGGGGAGGGAGGGAGGGTTTCCGAAAAGGGGGGCGTGGGTGGGGTATTTGATAATGATAGCGAAACCATATGATCAGGTGGAGTGTTGGGGAGGGGGATGACAGTTTGAGAAGGCGGGAATTTGGTAAACAGCTGGTCTTATGTCATTCATGGGAGGGGGTGAGCATTTTTGAAAATTAGAGGGAAAAGCCTTGACAGTTGAAAACTGGATTCAAAAATTGGCGGTAAGGCGGGAGATTGATAACCAGCTGATCTAACTTTTTATTAGACGAGTGGAGGGGAGGGCGATGACAGTTTGAAAAGGCGGGAATTTGGTAAACAGCTGGTCTTATGTCATTCATGGGAGGGGGGTGAGCATTTTGAAAATTAGAGGGAAAAGCCTTGACAGTTGAAAACTGGATTCAAAAATTGGCGGTAAGGCGGGAGATTGATAACCAGCTGATCTAACCTTTTATTAGAAAGACGAGGGGAGGGGAGGGCGATGACAGTTTGAAAGGGCGGGAATTTGGTAAACAGCTGGTCTTATGTCATTCATGGGAGGGGGGAGTATTTTGAAAAGCCTTGGCCGTTGGAGCATCAGCTGATGGCCGAGGGGGGAGTGGGAGAAATTCAAAAATTGGCGGTAAGGCGGGAGATTGATAACCAGCTGATCTAACCTCTTATTTGACGAGGGGAGGGGAGGGAGATGACAGTTTGAAAAGGCGGGAATTTGGTAAACAGCTGGTCTTATGTCATTCATGGGTGGGGGGCGAGGGGTGAGTATTTTTGAAAATGAGAGGGAAAAGCCTTGACAGTTGAAAACTGGATTCAAAAATTGGCGGTAAGGCGGGAGATTGATAACCAGCTGATCTAACCTTTTATTAGACCAGGGGAGGGGAGGGCGATGACAGTTTGAAAAGGCGGGAATTTGGTAAACAGCTGGTCTTATGTCATTCATGGGTGGGGGGCGAGGGGGAGTATTTTTGAAAATGAGAGGGAAAAGCCTTGAACTGGAGGTAAAGTGAACATCAGCTGATCGCTGAGGGGGAGTGGGAGAAATTCAAAATTGGCGGGAGATTGATTACCACCTGATATAACCCATTATTAGATGAGGGGAGGAGAGGAGGTATTTGAAAATTAGAGGGAAAGAGCTTTTGAAAAATTGGCGGGAACCAGTTAAGGAAGAATTTACATGGATACTGTAGCTTGACTTCATCCATGGGTCATAAATCACTTTATAACATCCATGGAAATGGAGGCTGTGGCATCACATCAGCTGAGGCCGTGACGTCAGAGGTCATGACGTCAGCGACCTTCTTATCAGTGTTATCAGATAACGTCAAGGTCGAATTTGCGGTAAAACCACCCTTTTACCCCTACTGGTAGAACCTCAATTTTCCACTTTTTGGTTAAAATCGACTTTATATTGGGTCTTCTCGTCCCCAAAAACATGGAAAACGATTCCTCAAAAGCTCATGTTACTAACATGTCACTGAACACAAAAAGTACCCATTTTTATGCACATTTTCACTCATAACACCCCTGGGTATATTCCGATCGTGCTGAAAAGTTTCGGGACACAACTAGGGCCCAAATGGAGCATGTGTGCGAAAGAACGAATTTTTTAGACCAAAAATGAAGCTGGTACACGTGATTCGGCGGACGGCGGACGGACATTGCATTTTTGGAATCTACGCACCTTGAAACGGAAAAGAAAAAATTTTGAGGGGGTGTTGTAAAAATTTTTTCCTGACCGAATACATAGGTGTATTATTCGCAGAATAATAAACCCAAAGGGGGGTTTTCCGTGTAAAACAACCGAAGCGCCCCCGTAGATTGGCACTAGATGATAGTTCACGGAATCACCGTCAGAAGTGGTGCATCCGTAAATATTATGCGGTCACTCTATACATTTATCCGTAACCTCTATCTTTTTGAAGGATCGTCAACGGAAACACCCGTGGTTTCCGTGGTGTACTATTTCGGCAAAATCAACGGATGGTCATTTTCACGGGAGTAGCCCGAAAATCCCCGTAAAAGTGTAGCGATTTCCGTTGTTAATCCTTCAACGTTCCGTCGCACGTCCGTGGTTGTACCGTGACTTTGTACTGGTCGTCATAGCCCCACCCTTGACTAACCCGTAACACTCGATCGCCTCCCCGTAGCCCATCCATGATTTTCCCGTGAATATCCGTGGACTCTCCCTAGGTTTTCTCTAGCCCACCCTCCGTCCCCCTCTAGGTTTTCTCCGTCCACTTCCTTCACACCTTCAGTGACTTACCGTTGATTCTTCCGTGGATTTTCTGTAGCCCACCCTTCACTATCCTCAGTGCTTCCGTGCCCTTCCTTCAATGATCCGTGATTGCAGGGAATCACGGCGGATGGTTAACGGACAGGCTGAGGAAGCGCAACCCTCCATTGTCTTTCCGTTGAGGATGCCCCCATAGAAACTCTCGGGCCCTTTATGAACGAGCAACGGAGAGACGTGTACTACCTTCACCTCCCCGACAACCGGTTAACGGAGACGTCGAGGCAGTGCACGTCCCTCCGTCATCGTCCGTAAAGGGTACGTAACCATCTACAGAGCACCCTTTACGGACGTGCTACTGAGGATGACGAAGAGACGTCCTCTGCCTCAATGGCTCCCACTAACCGATCGACGGAGCGATAAAGGAAGTACGCGTCTCTTCGTCGCTCGTCCGTCAGGAATCCGTTAAGGCCTACCGAGTAGCTCGGCTTAGTAGTCGGTGGAGTACTTGGCCGAGCTACTTCGATGGGGCGAGTGGGTGCTTACATTTCAGGTGGGCAGAGACGAGACAGTTGCGTTGTGTAGTGTTACGCATCAACAGCGCACAGCGATGTAAAACGCTGCAAAGTCCTTTTCACATGGGTTTATTATTCCATTGGACATACCTACAGAGATGTTGGATGTTTATTTATTGTTTCTTTCATATAAAATAATTGAAATAGCTATCTCTGGTGGTTTCCACCAATTTTGGCCCCCAAAACACGAATGAGGTACGCTCCTTTTTTTTTTTTTTTTTAAATAAATTATCTCTGATCATTGATAGAACCATTTAATCGTCTTGATCCACCTGTTGACACTTTTTCCAGTGTTATTCTACAAATTGATGGTGATTTCAGACGGTTTCCCAGGTTTTTGACTAATAAAAAATCAATTTCTGGAGCTGAACATCTGGTAGAACCTCAATTTTCTACTCTTTGGTCAAAATCGACTTCATATTCGGTCTTCTCGTCCCCAAAAACATGAAAAACGATACCTTAAAAGCTCATGTTACTAACATGTTGCTAAAACGCAAAAAGTACCTATTTTTACACATATTTTCACTCATAACACCCCTGGGTATTCCGATCAGGGTGAAAAGTTTCGGGACACAACTAGGGCCCAAATGGAGCATGTGTGCGAAAGAACGATTTTTTTAGACCGAAAATGAAGCCTGTACACGTGATACGGCGGACGGCGGACGGACATTGCATTTTGGTTTATTATTCTGTGAATAATACACCTATGTAATCGCTCAGCAAAAAATTTTTATAACACCCCCTCAAACTTTTTTCGTTTCCGTTTCAAGGTGCGTAGATTCAAAAAATGCAATGTCCGTCCGCCGTACGCCGTCCGCCGTATCACGTGTACAGGCTTCATTTTCGGTCTAAAAAAGTCGTTCTTTCGCACACATGCTCTATTTGGGCCCTAGTTGTCTCCCGAAACTTTTCAGCACGATCGGAATATACCCGAGGGTGTTATGAGTGAAAATGTGTATAAAAATAGGTACTTTTTGCGTTTTAGCAACACGTTGGTAACATGAGCTTTTGAGTTATCGTTTTCCATGTTTTTGGGGACGAGAAGATCGAATATGAGGTCGATTTTGGCCAAGGAGTGTAAATTGAGTTTGTACCAGATGTTCAGCTCCCAAAATTGATTTTTTATGAGTCAAAAACCTGCGAAATCGTCTGAAATCACCATCAGTTTGTAGAATAACACTAGAAAAAGTGTCAACACGTGGATCAAGACGATTAAATGGCACTACCAATGATCAAAGTTAATTTGAAAAAAAAAAAGATCGTACTTTATTCGTGTTTTGGGGGCCAAAATTGGTGGAAACTATCAGAAATAGCTATTTCAATTATTTCACATGAAACAAACAATAAATATACAGCCAACATTTCTGTCGAATAATAAACCCCATGTGACAAGGACTTTGCAGCGTTTTTGGAATCTACGCACCTTGAAACGGAAAAGAAAAAATTTTGAGGGGGTGTTATAAAAATTTTTTGCTGATCGAATACATAGGTATATTATTCACAGAATAATAAACCAAAATGAATTTCGGGAGCTTAACCTTCGTTACAACCTTAATTCTTCACTCTTTGGTCAAAATCAACCTAATATTAAGTCTTCTCGCCCTAAAAAACATGGAAATGATAACTCAAAAGCTCATGTTCACTAAAACCTCAGAAATCCCTTGAAAACCCCTATTTATACACCCATTTTCTCCCATAACACCCCTGGGTGTATGCCGATCGGGCTGCCGTGTTTCGGAGCACAACTAGGGCCCAAATGTGTTCCCAAATGGGGACCTAAACTTTGTGCGGAAGAACGACGATTTTAGACCAAAATTTAACGTAAATTCAAGGCTGAAACTTCGTTAGAACCTCGATTTTCCACTCTTTGGACAAAATCCACTTCATATTCGGTCTTCTCGTCCCAAAAACATGGAAAAAGATACCTCAAAAGCTCATGTTACCAACATGTTACTAAAACACAAAAAGTACCTATTTGTATACACATTTTCACTCATACCTAACACCCCTGGGTATATTCCGATCGGGCTGAAAAGTTTCGGGACACAACTAGGGCCCAAATGGAGCATGTGTGCGAAAGAACGACTTTTTTAGAGCGAAAATGAGGCCGTTACACGTGATACGGCGGACGGCGGACGGACATTGCATTTTGGTTTATTATTCTGTGAATAATACACCTATGTATTCGCTCAGCAAAAAATTTTTATAACACCCCCTCAAAATTTTTTCTTTTCCGTTTCAAGGTGCGTAGATTCCAAAAATGCAATGTCCGTCCGCCGTCCGCCGTACGCCGTATCACGTGTACAGGCTTCATTTTCGGTCTAAAAAAGTCGTTCTTTCGCACACATGCTCCATTTGGGCCCTAGTTGTGTCCCGAAACTTTTCAGCCCGATCGGAATATACCCAGGGGTGTTATGAGTGAAAATGTGTATAAAAATAGGTACTTTTTGCGTTTTAACAACATGTTAGTAACATGAGCTTTTGAGGTATCTTTTTCCATGTTTTTGAGGACGAGAAGACCGAATATGAAGACGATTTTGACCAAAGACGCGGAAATTGAGGTTTTACCAAAGGTTCAGCTCCCAAAATTGGTTTTTTATGAGTCAAAAACCTGGAAAACTGTCTGAAATCACCATCAATTTGTACAATAACATTGGAAAAAGTGTAAACAGGTGAATCTAGACCATTAAATGCCACTACCAATGATCAAAGATGATCTTAAAAAAAAAAAAAAAAAACCACAGTCATGCAGCATGGCTATAAGAGCGAATTTTCGAAGTTTTCGGCATCTTCCTCCTCCGCCTAAAATTTTCTGAAAATTAATTTTCGGCCAACTTGATACCATACAAAATTAAAACAGGAGTAGTTTTACGCAAAGTAAAATTTGGGGTGGAAGGAGGGGGAGGGGGAAATCAAAAATGTTTTGAATATCAGAAGAGTAGGTATTGGATACGTAACAATTTTTTGTTCCATTTTTTGCCGAGTAACACCTCGGTTTGTAGATTTTCCAACGCTGAACACGATGGTGAAGTCAGAATTGCGATATCCCATTCCGTTATCAGATTAGAGCAGACGAACCAGGAAGAACATCTCAAGAAATAACCACGTTCCTTCATCTTCAAAGTGCTCAAGTTTGAGAATGGAATGAGATATCGCAATTCTGATTTCACCATCGTGTTCAGCGTACAAAAACCTTTAAAATGAGGTGTCACTTGTCAGACTTTTTCATTTTGGGAATTTATGGGTAATTTCCCCCCCCTAAAATTCCCCAAAACTCCCCCTTAGAGTGACCCGATTCTGCCCATCTTCGAACTTAGCCTGTCGATTGCCAAGACAGATTTTTCGTGCAAATTTGAACTTTTTATCTCAATTCTATCGAGAGTTATCGTCTGGAATGACACATACATATATAAATATATAAATATATAAATATATAAATATATAAATATATATATAAATATATATATAAATATATATATATATACATATAATTTTTGGTGTCTTTCGGCAGTGAATTCAGGATGGTCTGAAACGGATTTTGGTATAAAAATCTTTCGGAAATTCGAGTTTTAAAAATTTTGGACCGAGAACAATAGCTTCCTTTTCTTCGAAAATTCGCTAAAAGTACCTATTTCATGTTTTGGGGGCCAAAATTGGTGGAAATCATCAGAAATAGCTATTTCAATCATTCCACATGAAAGAAACAATACATTTAACAGCCAACAAAAATCTCTAGAACTCCAATAGAATAATAAACCCATGTGACAAGGACTTTGCAGCGTTTTTTGAATCTACGCACCTTGAAACGTAAAAGAAAAAATTTTGAGGGGGTGTTATAAAAAAAATTTTCTGAGCGATTACATAGGTATATTATTCACAGAATAATAAACCAAAATTAATCAACGAATGATCGAAGACGATTGGCCCTATCATCTCGATTTTTCTCCGTCCAGCGAAATGATAATCGTTTCATCCGAATCGGATCGAACTTGTTCTATGTAAAAACTGCCTCATTGCTGTAAATCTATATGTCCTAATTTGAATGAAACGTAGTAGGGAATGAGTCAAATGGAAGTTCAGGATGAAAATATTCTACCAACGAGCGGGGGCTGCTGCCTAATTGTAGCATAATTATACCCATGTAGATGTATACCCTAAATAGTAAAGCTACTTAGTTGTTCCAGTTTGTGAGAAACTCGGGAAGGTACTAGGCCCATAATCAGGTTGAAATCTGAAATCATTTTAGTTACAAAACGCTGCAAATCCCTGCACAACGGTTTATTATTTTGTATAGAATACCCTTCTGTTACAGATCACAGCTCTATGTATAGATAACCCGTCTATATAATATAATATGTACTATTCTATGCATAATTATGTAGATCGCAGACCCTCCGTAGGTTAGTACCTAACCCCGTACACGTTACTAGGTACCTACCTAAATCACGAGTTAAATGTTGCTAAAATAATTCTGCCGATGACAAACAGTACCTAACAAAAAGAAACACACATAATGAAGTTCTGAAAAGAAATTGTTGATGAGGAGTGAAAAAAGTTGCGAAAGTACCTACCAACAAACTCCAGCCCCTTCTACGTAGATGGTATAATGAACCGTTGTGTAATAATTTACCGTTGAGTAATGATTTACCGTAGTAATAATTTACCCATCAATAATACTTCAACGTTTGTTCAAGTTTCACTACCTACCAACAAACTCCAAAAGAGCCATCATTTTTCAAATGAAATAATATCACAGAACAACCAACTCGACTTCATACTCCGCCAATATAATCAGGTGATCCCTAGCAATGATTTCATCTCCGCCAAATTTCCTATTGTGGGCGCGTCTCTGGTTACGAGATTTGGTTTGAATTGTATACAATTTCATTCACACTGGAGTCGAAAATGCCTGTCGGTGCAAGCTTCGGGGCCTTACTGTGAACGAACGGCTGGACGTACGACGCTCCGGATGGTCTTAAAAAACTCGCAAGATCAAGAACTATTTAAAACCGTAAAAATATTTACGTAAAAAAATGGTATAGGTGTTTTGAAAATTTCAACCCCTATTTTGAACCCCTTAGAGATGACTGACAGTAACTTCGAGCTTCGAGGACCAACTAGACCCCGAACGGAACCTATAACCCGAATTTCATCAATTTTTGGTTTATTATTTTCAATAATGAACCATTGGAATCGAGCATGAAAAAAAAAATTCTTACCCCCCCTCAAAATTTGATGGTTTACGTTTCAAGGTATGTAGAATCCAAAACTGCAATAAAAATATTTCTGTCTGTCCGCCGTACGCCGTACGGGCCACTTTTCTTAGTTACCATGAATAAAAATTGATGAAATTCGGGTTATAGGTTCCGTTCGGCGTCTAGTTGGTCCTCGAAGCTCGACGTTACTGTGAGTCATCTCTAAGGGGTTCAAAATAGGGGCTGAAATTTTCAGAAAGCCTATACCTTTGTTTTACGTGAATTTTTTTACGGTTTTAAATAGTTCTTGAACTTGCGAGTTTTTTAAGACCATCCGGAGCGTCGTACGTCCAGCCGTTCGTTCACAGTAAGGCCCCGAAGTTTTCACCGACAGGCATTTTCGACACCAGGGTGAATGAAATTGTATACACTCTCGTCACCAGGGACGCGCTAGATTCAATCAATCAATCAATTTATTTAATCAATCGACCAATCAATCAATCAATTTTTCAATTGCAATTGGAATTCACTTAGAATTGTAAATATTGGTATACTGAATTGAACTTTAATTTGAATTGGAATTTTTTTCGAATTGCCTAATTGGCATTGTGCGCTCGTCACCGGGGAAGCGCTCGATTCCATGAATCAATCAATTTATTCAATCGATTTCGAATTGGAATTCATTAATTTGAATTGGAATTCATTTCGAATTGTCTAATTGGCATGGTGCGCATTGGCATTGTTCGAAATGGTTCTGCAATTCTATTGGCCAACGTTTTCACTCCTCATCAACAATTTTTTTCAATTGCAATTGGCCACTGCTCACCACTCTACCTAACATCCCCATCTAAATTCCGGACACACTAATCCTATAAACATACACTCCACATTCGCCAAAATTGGCAAAGTTGTGTTAATAAAATATTGAAATTGCAATTGGATTACAATTTCAATTGCACTTTAATTCACTTAGGATTGTAATTGTTAGTGCACTTAGGAATTCACTTAGAATTGTAAAAATTTGTATACCATCAGTCTGAATTGGACTTTCATTTGGAATTCATTTAGAATTGTCTAATTGGCATGGTGCGCAGTGGCATGGTCCGAAATGGTTCAATCAATCGTTTTCTTTTGTTTTTTCAATAAATTCATTATGACTGGCCTAGGCCATTCCAATCACAAGGGCCGGCCACGGCTACGCGTTCTGCAATTCTATTGGCCAACGCTGTCTGCGATTCACATAATATGTATAGAGTAGTGCATATTATATATATAGACGGGTTATCTATACATAGAGCTGTGATCTGTAACAGGAGGGTATTCTATACAAAATAATAAACCGTTGTGCAGGGATTTGCAGCGTTTTTTCATGGTAACTAAGAAAAGTGGCCCGTACGGCGTACGGCGGACAGACAGAAATATTTTTATTGCAGTTTTGGATTCTACATACCTTGAAACGTAAACCATCAAATTTTGACGGGGGGTATGAATTTGTTTTTCATGCTCGATTCCAATGGTTCATTATTGAAAATAATAAACCAAAAGATTTCCTAGGACGATGGAGGGTAACTGCTGTGGGAAGTAACTGCCGAATTGTACTAGCGTTATTGGGCATCCAGCTGTTCCGATTTGAATGGAACGAGATGATGCAACGCACGGGAAATTCAGCTGGTTTTTATTGCATGAAAGAACGTTGTGATTCAAGAGTGGTTGTGTTTAGGAAATGCACGAAGAGACTGCGGTTTAACGTCGGTTCTCGATTGGTCCTAGAAAAGTTATGAAGTGTAATCCGAGGTCATATCTAGCATGTTTCAATAAGCAGTAACAACGGGGATTTTGCCTTCGAGCCTTCAATACTGGGGTCTGAGGTCGGAAAATAAAATAACAGCCCCGACTGAAAATAGTAGAGCCGGAGCGCAACGCTCGAGAGTAATTTTTCTCACTTCAGGAGTCCCGACTCCATGACATTCTGGTAAGAGGCGCCGGTTTTACTACTCGTAAATGTTTCGAACGGTTGAACTTTGCAAGGTCTTAAATCCGCCGAAGGACCGTATCAGGGCTAATCGGGCACGCTTCGCCCCCTTTCTATTGGTGTCCAGGAGTTCCCCGTGTCCCGGAGACGGTAAATCACGTCTGGAGCTCTGCCCTGTCGCTCCGACGTCATTTTTAACGAGATGCTGTTGGTACGTGGTGGTAGTTAAGGACAACGAACATTTCCTGGACTTCGTTAATGGCCTCTTGGTGTCTTACGGAGGATGTGACCATCGAGAATAACTTGAGCAAAACGGAAGATCTTTAAACAGGGAAATGGGCCGGTACTTCGGGATAGAGGTGGGTAGTTCTTGACTCAACTACTCTTGAAGAACTAACTCCGCCAACTGAACTGCTCCTCGACTTAGTTCACTTAACTGAACGTTCGTTCACTAGGACCACAGAGTAAAGGAATCAAGGACCCAGTGTCTAGAGATGGATGTAGGAAGGGGGAACTAAAGAACTATCGTTCTGAAGCGTTATGAGCAGAGCCCTTCACAATATGGCACTTATTTTTGTGAAATAGGGCCCTAAAAATATGGCAATATGGCACTTATTTTGGTCCAAATATGGCACTTATTTTGGCCCAAATATGGCACTTATTTCTCTCAATATGGCACTTATTTTTCAACCCTCTCCGACCACACCAGCTTTTCTGAGACGATAATATCACAGCATACAAGTTACTTATGCTAAATAATATATTTTATATACAAAGCTTTATACAAATAATTTATTATTATTATTATTATTATTTGGGTGGTCATCACCCGTGGGGGGTAAAAAGTGCCACGGGGTGACGCGAGTGGGGGGGCCCAAGGGCCTATTCCCACCCGCAAGTGTATGTGGAGGGCTCAGTGGTCGGGAATAATAGCCTCCACCAAAAACTCCCTCGCCAGGCTATTATTGTTATTATTATTATTAAATAACAACATCAGGTGTGCTGCAACGCTTTCCATCGAAAATCCCAGCCGTCGATCACTTAGAAGGTATTTCATTTTTGAGAAAGTCCTCTCCACATCAGCTGATGTTGCCGGGGCGTATTTCATACAGAGGAAATCAGCAGGTTCCCAGCCTTCCTTCAGAGTGGCTTCCTCACCAGACAGAGTGGCGGCCCATGGAAGCACCCCATTCCGAAAGGGTTTGAGACATTAGTAATCCCTCTACACTAATGGGCTCAGGGTTCGAGAAACCTCGTCATTCGGAAATTTGCACTTCAAAATTTTTTTTTTTAATTTTTTTGAAGGATTTTGGCGAAAAAAAGGCAAAACATGGCACAAACATGGCATTTTCCCAAAAATCGGCCGAATATGGCATTTTACAAAAAAATCTGCAGAATATGGCATTTTTGTATGGCGGCATGGCAATATGGCATTTGAAGGGCTCTGGTTATGAGCTAAGAGCTAAATATCTAGTAACTCACTCACTCACAAGGCGACTGAGTTAGATCGTGGCTCCATGAGTTGATAGTATCCACTGAACGATAGCTCCTTTAGTTCGTTGGGAGATTCAAATGGGGTGAATTAATACTGACGAGTTTATAGTGTCCACAGAACGATAGTACCTTTACCACATGAGGAGTTGATAGTACATCCACTGAACGATAGTTCCTTAGTTCATTAGGAGTTAGTTCAGATGGGGTGGATAATACATAAGGAGTTTACAGTATCACGGAACGACAGTTCAGAGGAATATAGGATGCCAACTTAGTTCGAACGAAGATATTATCTTCGTTCTGATACGAACTAAATCACTCGCGACGAAATCGTGGAAACCCATTTCAAAGAAAAACGGAGTTATTGAAAAATAGTCTATTTCCACTAATACACGAAAAAAACACTGTTATACCGGTTTCGGTGATCAGTAACAGTGTTACTGACGATGGTTTGATCACCGAAACCGGTATAACAGTGTTTTTTGCATTTTTCGTGTATTAGTGGAAATAGACTATTTTTCAATAACTCCGTTTTTCTTTATCTTCGTTCTGGTTCAGTATTTGTGTTCTGTGGTTGGAAACAAAGGGGAATTGGAAAGGAACTACTGAACTAACTCAAAAGAACTACTCCCTTCAAGGAGTGAACTAACTGAACCTGAGTCCTTCAAATGAATTTCTCTTACACACCACTACTTTGGGACTTGGCTTTTAATCCTTCACCGCTGTCATCTCATATTTCTTTTCCGTCCACATCAGCCAATTTTACATCTGTTTAATGGAACGTAAATACCAAAAATTGTACAGGTACAACAGGTCCGTCAAGCATCTTTACGCCATCCTACCTCAGTCATTTGAAAACAATTTCTTTCGGCCTGATGTTGACCCAAATTTTTCGAAACTTCATCTCGGAGGCTGACATGTGTAGTCAGTGAGCTTTGAAGGTCCCGATCCGTTATCCTTGAGAACAGGTCACCTGTTAATAGAACAACGACTGATGAGCCATCGCTAGATAGCTTACACCACCAGCGTTCATCAGGAACGGAAATCAAGGATGATTTCCTCTGCTTCACGGAAAAAAATTGGATCGTGGATGAAATTCGGGATATAGGTTCCGTTCGGGGTCTAGTTGGTCCTCGAAGCTCGACGTTACTGTCAGTCATCTCTAAGGGGTTCAAAATAGGGGTTGAAATTTTCAGAACGCCGTAGCTCGAAAACTTTAGATTGAAGGGTATGGTTTTTTTTACGTTATTGAATTTGTCTTGAGCTAAACAATTTTTTAAGACCACCCGGAGCATTGTACGTCCAGCCGTTCGTGTGCACCAAAAAGCTTCGTCAACACGATCGTGAATCAAACGGTATAAATCCGGCCCGGATATCATAACTACGGAGCATCTGATTATAATCAAGGATGGCTGTATGAAGTCGAGTTGTTTGTTCTACGATAATTATTTCATTTGGCAAGTGATGGACTATTGGATTTTGTTGGTAGGTACTTCTGAAACTTAAACAAACGTTGAAGTATTATTGATGGGTAAATTATTAAACAATGGTAAATTATTACACACCGGCAAATTATTACACAACGGGGGTAGGTTCCGTTATATGCCCCCAATTCTTAATGCCCCCTCGTCTAAGTAGTGCGCTCCAGCAGGTGTACAAGAAGTTTAGTTCCCATTCCGCCGCTCGCATTGTCAAGCGATCTGGATGCTCGCTAGCGCTCGCATCTCAAACAAGATAAACAATCCCAGAAACTATCCCGTGAATGAGCAGGTTGTTTGGGACTTCTGAATAGATTCGGAATTCCCGAGAAAGATAAGATAACAGCGATAACAATACTGACCGGAATACCTGTAAATCCTTGTTGATTGATGGAATGTTAGTTCAGTTACTCGACTACATCATTTTTATAAGGTTTAAAGTTAATAGAAAAATGTTTAAGAATTGGGGGCATATAACGGAACCTACCCCACAACGGTGAATTATTACACAACGGTAAATTATGACACCACGGCAAATTATTACACAACGGTAAATAATTACACAACGGCTCAACTACCCAGAAGGGGCTGGATTTTTTTGATAGGTACTTTTGCAACTTGAACAACCGTTGAAGTATTATTGATGGGTAAATTATTACACAATGGCAAATTATTACACAACGGCAAATTATTACACAAAGGTAAATTGTTACACAACGGTAAATTATTACACCAAGGTAAATTATTACACAACGGCTAATCTGCCAAGAAGGGGCTGGATTTTGTTGATAGGTACTTTTGCAACTTGAACAACCGTTGAAGTATTATTGATGGGCAAATTATTACACAACGGTTCATTATTCTATCTACGTAGAAGGGGAACCTATACAGGTAAATTATTACACAACGGTTTAGGTAGGTACCTAGTAACGAGTACGGGGTTAGGTACAATCCTACGGAGAGTCCGCGATCTACATAATATGTGTAGAATATTACATATTATATTGTGTAGACGGATTATCTATACATAGAGCTGTGATCTGTTACAGAAGGGTATTCTGTACAAAATAATAAACCGTTGTGCAGGGATTTGCAGCGTTTTTTTATTTGGATTACATCTTTCATAAATATTCTACCCCATTGGCAAATATCTGTGTATTCGCGTACTATTAGCCTCACAAAGTCAGATGATCATGTTCCTTACTCCGATTTCTGACATGTCTGATGTGGGAGCTCAGTTTTCCAATCAGCTAAAATTTCGATTACACTGATTCGGGAGCCCAATATTGCAAGTAGCTGATTTATGGACAGACAGAATGACAAACAGTGAACCGAATTTATGTTCCTTGAAGTCCGAATCGAAAAACGCAAGTAGAAATCTTGATTTTCGGAGACGTACCTACATTTTCACGACTCTTGCGTGAATTGTTTCCTACCCTCGGTAGTATAGAAGCAGAATAATTGTTTCTTGGTGTAATTCAAAGGTTCGTTATGGAAAATAATGTACCAAAAGATGTTTAGAGCAAACTCAACATCAGGACCTGTTTGCACGTGATGAGTTAATTCAAAAATGTTGGTCTCTTTTCCGTTTCAAAACATCCTGGGCCCATCACTCGGCAACAGATCATAATATAATATGTGTGTGTCATTCCAGGAGATATAAATGTCCTTGGTAGCATTTTGAAATCTCGCCAAAAAAAAAAAAAAAGTATGATGTACCTACAATTCTGCCGTGTGAAACAAAAACCCCTCCCCCGCTATTTTTGACATGGTCTTTTCGATGGTGAAGTCGGCATTTCGAAATTCGGGTTGGAAGTGGGGGTAATTCCGAACGTCAACATCGTAAAATCGGACGATTTGAAGGAGAAACGCCTCATTGACGCGTTTTGAAGGTAAAACGCCTCAACTCTTGTTTAAAGCGCCTCAAACCAATGTCTATTTGCGCCTAATGTGAAGGAGAAATACCTCAACCCGTCAAAAACTGAGAAAAGGCGTTTTATCTTCAAAACTTTGGCCCATATTGGCTCCAGATTTAGGTTGAGGCATTTATTCGAAATTCATGAGGCGTTTCCCCTCCAAATGTTTATACAGCTGATCGAACGTGAGGCCTATTTTCACATAAAATGAGCATCGAGGGACATGGAAATCATCTGCTTTCGCCAACATTCGCTTATTTTTATTTATTTTTAATAGTGATCTTTCGCTTTCGGGTGTGTGACAAGGTGGCAACATTATTATTATTGCTGCCAGAAGCAGACAATGCGTGGTGTTCCTGTAGAAAAGAAAAAAACGCTGCAAAGTCCTTGTCACATGGGGTTTATTATTCTACAGAAATGTTGGCTGTACATTTATTGTTTGTTTCATGTGAAATAATTGAAATAGCTATTTCTGAAAGTTTCCACCAATTTTGGCCCCCAAAACACAAATTAGGTAGGTACGATCTTTTGTTTTTTTTTCAAATTAACTTTGATCATTGGTAGTGCCATTTAATCGTCTTGATCCACGTGTTGACACTTTTTCTAGTGTTATTCTACAAACTGATGGTGATTTCAGACGATTTCGCAGGTTTTTGACTCATACAAAATCAATTTTGGGAGCTGAACATCTGGTACAACCTCAATTTTCCACTCCTTGGCCAAAATCGACCTCATATTCGATCTTCTCGTCCCCAAAAACATGGAAAACGATACCTCAAAAGCTCATGTTACCAACATGTTGCTAAAACGCAAAAAGTACCTATTTTTACACACATTTTCACTCATAACACCCCTGGGTATATTCCGATCGGGCTGAAAAGTTTCGGGACACAACTAGGGCCCAAATAGAGCATGTGTGCGAAAGAACGACTTTTTTAGACCGAAAATGAAGCCTGTACACGTGATACGGCGGACGGCGTACGGCGGACGGCGTACGACGTACGGCGGACGGCGGACGGACATTGCATTTTTTGAATCTACGCACCTTGAAACGGAAAAGAAAAAAGTTTGAGGGGGGGTTATAAAAATTTTTTGCTGAGCGATTACATAGGTGTATTATTCAGAGAATAATAAACCAAAAGACATCATGTCACAGTTAGTGCAACTGATGCCTCAGCATAAACGACTGTTTTGGGAGAATCTCCAAACTAGTGCCGACTCGAAAGATCTAGTCCGTGAAGACGAAGATGAAGACTAACGAATCATTGTGGCATTCTTCCTTTACCCGAAAACTCTTCACATTTTACAAATTTTACGTTTACAAATGCGAATTTTACATTTTTCTATTTCATGAAATTCGCTTCATTTTTGTTCGAAATGTGTTCCATTTTCTACCTAGAATTGAAATATTTTAATTGAGACCATGTTTGATTCACTCCTCATTTTTTAACAAAATAGAGTGTGTTCGTTTTGATTCCTATTTTGTTAAACATAGGTAGGTACAGCATTAGTAGTACGTTTTTGGGTAGGAAATGAAAAATATGACAGTAAAAAGAGTAAAAGGCATTTATGGTTAAGATGAAAATTCACCTCCTCCCCCTCCCCCCCACGAGTGTGACGTAATAATAATAGTATTTTTAAAAGTTGAGGCCTTCTTCCTTGAAAAACAATATAAAATACTTAAATTTGTAGAAGTTTAGGCGTTTCTCCTTCAAAAAACTGCTTGGCGACATCGATTTGTAGGGCGGAAAAACATCACAAAAGCGAATTGAGGCATTTCAGCTTCAAAAACATTCCAGTAAAGTTGATATGAATTTGAAAAAAAAAACCACAGTCATGCAGCATGGCTATAAGAGCGAATTTTCGAAGAAATAACCACGTTCCTTAATCTTCAAAGTGCTCCAGTTTGAGAACGGAATGAGATATCGCAATTCTGATTTCACCATCGTGTTCAGCGTACAAAAACCTTTAAAATGAGGTGTCACTTGTCAGACTGTTTCATTTTGGGAATTTATGGGTAATTTTTCCCCTCTAAAACTCCCCAAAACTCCCCCTTAGAGTGACCCGATTCTGCCCATCTACGAACTTAGCCTGTCGATTGCCAAGACAGATTTTTCGTGCAAATTTGAACTTTTTATCTCAATTCTTTCGAGAGTTATCGTCTGGAATGACACATACATATATAAATATATATATAAATATATATATATATATATATATATATATATATACATATAATTTTTGGTGTCTTTCGGCAGTGAATTCAGGATGGTCTGAAACGGATTTTGGTATAAAAATCTTTCGGAAATTCGAGTTTTAAAAATTTTGGACCGAGAACAATAGCTTCCTTTTCTTCGAAAATTCGCTAAAAAGCCTTAAGTGCGACTAGTCGACTTAACAAATTGATTTTTTCGATTTTTTAAAAATTTATGAATGAATGAATGAATTCAAGTCCTATAATTATGTTCCTCTAAATAATGGGGCTGCTAGAATGTATTGGAGGGAAGCAACAGCAGGGTTTCGCTGAAAAACTTTAATGCGAATTTCTGGAATGTTTTGATTTTGGAGTTCTTCCTTCTTCCTTGAGTTTCAGTTCTTTCTTCTCACGGCAGAATTATCGAGACAAAGAAGTGGGTCAAATTCTATGTTGGATCTGTTCTATGATCACCAAAAACTTGTATAAAATCATCAAAATTGGTGTAAAATGGTGAATGGAGATGGAAAAGTACTTTTCAGTAATCAAAAACTTGTTTCCTAAATTGAAGTCAAAAATCGCGGATATTCGGGGGAAATGTCTAGAATCACCAGAAATTATTTAGCGATTTAGAATATAGCGTCTCGAGAAAATAAGCGACGCTTTCAATATCCAAAACACAACAGAATTCCGTAAAATGAAAATCCACAAAAATTTCGGGTATTTCTTATAATTTATTGGCTAAAAACCACAACAAAATTTGTTTGAATCATCAAAATTGTACTGGGTGAATACTTTGAAAATTCGCTCAAATGGGCATCCTGCATGACTAGAGCTTTTTATTATACCGTATAACGACCGATGGGAAAACCATGATACTCTCCCGCAAGTGTATGAATGTTTCACGATAATATTATCACGAATTATACTTTCTAATTAAGAGCGAAGCCCTTGAGGGGTCGTTAGAGTATGCTAATCGAGGCTAGGCTACCTTCTCGACTTGTTAGGGGTCTTATAGTTTCCCTTTCCTCCGGCCCGTGTTACCACTAAATTAAACCTTTCGTTGGTAGGAAGTATGGTAATCCTTGTTTTCAATTAGGTAGCTCGGCACTCGGTTAAAGGTTTTGTTGTGGAAGCCTACGGGGTTTCTTGTAGGATTTCGCCTCGACAGCTCGCAGCCGCTGGCCTCCCCACAGCTGCTGTTCTCGGTGTCTTCATAAGGCCACTAAAGCCTCGTTTTCGATCCTCCAGCCCCCAGCAAGCTCTCCGTTAAAACCTATTGAGCCAGCAAGCGGGGTCATTTTGATTGCAACCTCAAACGTCAGGTTATGTTTCATCCACGAGCTACTTGCGCTCTGATGCTACGCCCCATTTTCATTTTATTTACCACGCGCGAATACCACAGTGATCGTGACAATAGGTTCTGCGCTTGCTTGCGAACTCAGGTCATCGTTTGAGATTACCCCATCCAGTTCGCCCAAATCTGATAGGCACCTGTGAAGTGTTTCCACCTTATGTAAGTCCAGCAGTAGTGAAAAATGTTACACCATCTAATTGTATGATGAGCATCCTAACGATGTGAGGGAGCTGGTGCCCACTTGACAGAGCTGTTTTGGTTTATTATTCTATGAATAATACACCTATGTATTCGCTCGGCAAAACATTTGTATAACACCCCCTCAAAATTTTTTCTTTTCCGTTTCAAGGTACGTAGATTCCAAAAATGCAATGTCCGTCCGCCGTACGCTGTATCACGTGCAGGCTTCATTTTCGGTCTAAAAAAATCGTTCTTTCGCACACATGCTCCATTCGGGCCCTAGTTGTGTCCCGAAACTTTTCAGCCCGATCGGAATATACCCAGGAGTGTTATGAGTGAAAATGTGTGTAAAAATAGGTACTTTTTGCGTTTTAGCAACATGTTGGTAACATGAGCTTTTGACGTATCGTTTTCCATGTTTTTGGGGACGAGAAGATCGAATATGAGGTCGATTTTGGCCAAGGAGTGGAAAATTGAGGTTGTACCAGATGTTCAGCTCCCAAAATTGATTTTGTATGAGTCAAAAACCTGCGAAATCGTCTGAAATCACCATCAGTTTGTAGAATAACACTAGAACGATTAAATGGCACTACCAATGATCAAAGTTGATTTGAAAAAAAAAAAGATCGTACCTACCTAATTTGTGTTTTGGGGGCCAAAATTGGTGGAAACCATCAGAAAAAGCTATTTCAATTATTTCACATGAAACAAACAATAAATGTACAGCCAACATTTCTGTAGAATAATAAACCCCATGTGACAAGGACTTTGCAGCGTTTTGGTTTATTATTCTGTGAATAATACACCTATGTAATCGCTCAGCAAAAAATTTTTATAACACCCCCTCAAAATTTTTTCTTTTCCGTTTCAAGGTACGTAGATTCCAAAAATGCAATGTCCGTCCGCCGTACGCCGTACGCCGTCCGCCGTATCACGTGTACAGGCTTCATTTTCGGTCTAAAAAAATCGTTCTTTCGCACACATGCTCCATTTGGGCCCTAGTTGTGTCCCGAAACTTTTCAGCCCGATCGGAATATACCCAGGGGTGTTATGAGTGAAAATGTATATAAAAATAGGTACTTTTTGCGTTTTAGCAACATGTTGGTAACAGGAGCTTTTAAGGTATCGTTTTTCATGTTTTTGGGGACGAGAAGACCGAATATGAAGTCGATTTTGACCAAAGAATAGAAAATTGAGGTTCTACCAGATGTTCAGCTCCCGAAATTGATTTTTTATGAGTCAAAAACCTGGGAAATCGTTTGAAATCACCATCAATTTGTATAATGACACTGGAAAAAGTGTCAACAGGTGGATCAAGACGATTAAATGGTACTATCAATGATCGGAGATAATTTATTTAAGAAAAAATCGGTTGTACGTGAAAATCATTAGAAATTTTTCATAACAGCGTCCCAGATTTCGTTACGAAATTTCGTTACGAAATTTCGTTACCTTTTTTGGCTAGTTAGTCCATGGCTAAAACACATTCTGTGTTAAAAAAAAAAGGAGCGTACTTTATTCGAGTTTTGGGGGCCAAAATTGGTGGAAACCACCAGAGATAGCTATTTCAATTATTTCATATGAGAGAAACAATAAATAAACAGCCAACATCTCTGTAGGTATGTCCAATAGAATAATAAACCCATGTGACAAGGACTTTGCAGCGTTTTTGTGTTTTAGTAACATGTTGGTAACATGAGCTTTTGAGGTATCGCTTTCCATGTTTTTAGGACGAGAAGACCGAATATGAAGTCGATTTTGACAAAAGAGTGGAAAATTGAGGTTCTACCAAATGTTCAGCTCCCAAAATTGATTTTTTATGAGTCAAAAACCTGGGAAATCGTCTGAAATGACCATCAGTTTGTATAATAACACTAGAAAAGGTGTGTCAACACGTGGATCAAAACCATTAAATGTCACTACCAACTACCTAATTCGTGTTTTGGTGGCCAAAATTGTGGATCAGAAATAGCTATTTCCACTATGTCACATGAAAGAAACAGTAAATGAACAATCAAAATTTCTGTACGTATGTCCAGTAGAATAATAAACCCATTTGACAAGGACTTTGTAGCGTTTTTTCGGTTTATTATTCTGTGAATAATACACCTATGTATTCGCTCAGCAACAAATTTTTATAACACGCCCTCAAAATTTGTTCGTTTACGTTTCAAGGTGCGTAGAGTCAGAAAAATGTCCGTCCGCCGTCCGCCGTATCACACATACCGGCTTCATTTTCGGTCTAAAAAATTCGTTCTTTCTCACACGTTCCATTTGGGCCCTAGTTGTGTCCCGAAACTTTTCAGCCCGATCGGAATATACCCAGGGGTGTTATGAGTGAAAATGGGTATAAAAATTGGTATTTTTTGTGTTTTAGTAACATGTTAGTAACTGCAGCTTTTCAGATATCGTTTTCCATGCTTCTTGGGACGGGAAGACCGAATGTGAAGTCGATTTTGACCAGCGAGCGGAAAATTGAGTTTCTAACGAAGTTTCGGCTTTAAATATACGTTAAATTTTGTTCTAAAATCGTCGTTCTTCCGCACACAGTTTGGGTCTCCATTTGGGAACACATTTGGGCCCTAGTTGTGTCCCGAAACTCGGCAGCCCGATCGGCATACACCCAGGGCTGTTATGGGAGAAAAGTGGGTGTGAAAATAGGGGTTTTCGAGGTTTTTTGATGTTTCAAGGAACATGAGCTCGTGAGGTACCGTTTTCCATGTTTTTTAGGGCGAGAAGACCGAATATTAAGTTGATTTTGACCGAAGAGTGAAGAATTGAGGTTAACGAAGGTTAACCTCCCGAAATTCATTTGCAAAAATCTGGGTAACAGTCTGAAATTACCATACATTTGTATAATAAACACTAGAAGTAGTATCAACAGGTGAATCAACACAATTAAATGGTACTACCAATGATCAAAGATACTCTGTTAAAACAAAAACATAAAAACATCTGAGCCTAATCCGTGTTTTCGGAGGCCAAAATTGGTGGAAACCATCAAAAATAGCCATTGCAATAATTGCCCATGAAAGAAACAATAAATGAACAGCCAAATTTCTGTAGGTATGTCCAATTGAATAATAAACCCATGTGACGAGGACTTTGCAGCGTTTTTGATTGTTTTTTTTTCTCGTTTTTTTTTCTTTCCTATTTTTAAAGGGATTTTATCTGTTTCTAAAAATGACCATTCTACACAGGTTAATTATTCTGATGATGCAGTTGCAGCCAGAAATGTCGATCTGTAATTTAAACCAAATTGGGAAGCGAAATAGTGGTCTCCTTTGTCTGGATACTGACCGACCAACTTACTGTTTACATCAAAGAGAGAACTTGAAGTACTTAATGGAGCGTATCGCACAACTGCCAACGGCAATTTTGTCTTTTTAATCAAGGTATGAGCGTACAGACATTAGTATTCAAATGTAGGATTCTAATGATTCTAATTGCCATTCTAGTAGAGGTAATAGGTTCAATGCCATCATCAATAAGTTTAAATAGCACTGTCCATTATTTTCAGTGGACTCTTCTATTGGTTTAACACGGTGCTAGGCCGAACCTTCCAGAAATGTTCATGAGGGGGAGTGGAAACTCGATTTTTTATTGCATCAAGCGGTGCCTGCGAGAAGCAGCCTTCATATAAATAACAGAAAAACTAGGGCGATACTGCGGGGCACTTTCCCGTTGCCTCGGAAGTGTATGAATCACCAGAACCCTTGCAGCCACTTCATACCAAGGTGTGAGAAACATGGCTGAGCGACATTTGCAATTCTTATAGGAGGGGCTGGTTTCGAGTTGTAGTGCCGGCGAGGTGTAAGCTAGCGGATGGGGAGGTTTTTATGCAAGATTGAAGCTCGGCTCATGCCTCAATATCACAGCTCTCGAGTTTCTCTATAATTTTGTTGATCGGTACGTTTGCAACTTGACCAAACGTTTAAGTATTATTGATGGGCAAGTTATTACACAACGGTTCATTATATTTGACCACGAGGGTAGGTATTGAACACAGAAAACAGTGATCTACGCAGAAGGGGCATCTTATTTCACTGCACATCAACAATTTTCCTTCACAACTTCATTATATTTGCGTTTCTTTTGCCATTTTAGTTACTGTTTGTCATCGACAGAATTATTTTAGCAACATTTAATTCGTGATTTATGTAGGTACCTAGTAACGAGTATTTCAACAGCAGGGTGAATGAATTTGTATACATTTAGCCCATACGGCATCACCAGGGACGCGCTAACAATCGGGAATTGGCCCGAGATAAAATCATTGCTAGGGATCACCTGATTATATTCACAGAGTATGAAGTCGAGTTGGTTGTTCTGTGATATTATTTCATTTGAAAAATGATGGCTCTTTTGGAGTTTGTTGGTAGGTAGTGAAACTTGAACAAACGTTGAAGTATGATTGGTGGGTAAATTATTACACAATGGTAAATTATTACACAGCGGTAAATTATTACACAACGGTTCATTATACCATCTACGTAGAAGTGGCTGGAGTTTGTTGGTAGGTACGTTTGCAACTTTTTTCACTCCACATCAACAATTTCACTTCAGAACTTCATTATTTGCGTTTCTTTCCGCCATTTTAGGTACTGTTTGTCATCGACAGAATTATTTTAGCAACATTTACTACTACTAGGTATTAACGTACGGAGGTTCTGCGATCTACTTAATATGCATAGAATAGTACATATAATATAATATAAAGGGTTATCTATACATAGAGCTGTGATCTGTAACAGAAGGGTATTCTATACAAAATAATAAACCGTTGTGCAGGGATTTGCAGCGTTTTAAATTGATCTTGAACTAAAGAATTTTTTTGAGACACCCGGATCATTGTACGACCACCGTTCGTTTGCTCTGAAAAGCTTCGTCAACATGATCGTGAATGAAACGGTATAAATCCGGCCTGAATAATAGCATCACTAGGGGGCACCTGATTATAATCAAGGATGGCTGTATGAAGTCGAGTTGGTTGTTCTGTGATATTATTTCATTTGAAGAATGATGGCTCTTCAGGGTTTTGTTGATAGTTACTTTTGCAACTTGAACAAACGAAGTATTATTGGGTAAATTATTACACAACGGTAAATTAATAAACAGCGGTAAATTATTACACAACGGTTTGTTATACTATCTACGCAGAAGGTGTGTTATACTATCTGTACAGGTAAATTATTACACAACGGTTTATTATTTACCTTATGCTTCATGAATAACTGCAAATGATTAATGATTGAATTATTGAATCCCGCGCATTTGTATCAAACCTCAAGTCCCGGGGCGGCTCCAGTACTCCATTTAGGGCTTTCCTGGAGGGAGAAAACAGTGATCTTCGCAGAAGAGGCATCTATACAGGTAAATAATAAATCGTTGTGTAATAATTTGCAGCGTTTTGGTTTATTATTCTGTGAATAATACGCCTATGTAATCGCTCAGCAAAATATTTTTATAACACCCCCTCAAAAATTTTTCTTTTCCGTTTTAAGGTACGTAGATTCCAAAAACGCCGCAAAGTCCTTGTCACATGGGTTTATTATTCTATTGGAGTTCTAGAGATTCTTGTTGGCAGTTAAATTTATTGTTTCTTTCATGTGGAATGATTGAATTAGCTATTCCTGATGATTTCCACCAATTTTGGCCCCCAAAACATGAAATAGGTACACTTTTTTTTCCCCCAGATCATCTTTGATCATTGGTAGTGCGATTTAATGGTCTTGATTCAGCTGTTTACAATTTTTCTAATGTTAGTATACACATTGATGGTGATTTCAGACAGTTTTCCAGGTTTTTGACTAAAAAAACCAATTTTGGGAGCTGAACCAATGGTAAAACCTCAATTTCCGCGTCTTTGGTCAAAATCGACTTCATATTCGGTATTCTCGTCCCCAAAAACATGGAAAACGATACCTCAAAAGCTCATTTTACTAACATGTTGCTAAAACGCAAAAAGTACCTATTTTTACACACATTTTCACTCATAACACCCCTGGGTATTCCGATCGGGCTGAAAAGTTTCGGGACACAACTAGGGCCCAAATGGAGCATGTGTGCGAAAGAACGACTTTTTTAGATCTAAAATGAAGCCTGTACACGTGATACGGCGTACGGCGGACGGCGGACGGACATTGCATTTTTGGAATCTACGCACCTTGAAACGGAAACGAAAAAAGTTTGAGGGGGTGTTATAAAAATTTTTTTCTGAGCGAATACATAGGTGTATTATTCACAGAATAATAAACCAAAATGCAATGTCCGTCCGCCGTATCACGTGTACAGGCTTCATTTTCGGTCTAAAAAAGTCGTTCTTTCGCACACATGCTCCATTTGGGCCCTAGTTGTGTCCCGAAACTTTTCAGCCCGATCGGAATATACCTACCCAGGGGTGTTATGAGTGAAAATGTGTATAAAAATAGGTACTTTTTGCGTTTTAACAACATGTTAGTAACATGAGCTTTTGAGGTATCTTTTTCCATGTTTTTGAGGACGAGAAGACCGAATATGAAGTCGATTTTGACCAAAGACGCGGAAATTGAGGTTTTACCAAAGGTTCAGCTCCCAAAATTGGTTTTTTATGAGTCAAAAACCTGGGAAATCGTTTGAAATGACCATCAATTTGTATAATAACACTGGAAAAAGTGTCAACAGGTGGATCAAGACGATTAAATGGTACTATCAATGATCAGAGATAATTTATTTTTAAAAAAAGGAGCGTACTTTATTCTAGTTTTGGGGGCCAAAATTGGTGGAAACCACCAGAGATAGCTATTTCAATTATTTTTTATGAAAGAAACAATAAACGAACAGCCAACATTTCTGTAGGTATGTCCAATGGAATAATAAACCCATGTGTCAAGGACTTTGCAGCGTTTTTTATTTAATTTTCGGGTTCTACATATCTTGAAACGTAAACCATAAAATGTTAAGGGGGGTAAATTTATATATATTTTTTTTTTCATGCTAGATTCCAAAAGTTCATTTTTATTGAAAATAATAAACCAAAAGTTGGTAAAATATGAATATTTCTTCAGTATGCTCCAAAACGGGTTTGTATGGGTTAAGTAACGTAGGTACCTACGTACTTACTAAATGTGTTGGTTCTGTTGGAATTTTCGTCGCAAATTCGCTAGTGAACAGCTTATGACCGGTAGTTCGTTTGTTCGCAACTGGTTGTTTATCATAAGGTTACAAAACTCTCGGCGATAAAAATAGAACTTTCCCCCAACAAGCTCGAAATCCGCCCAACGTGAGGTTCACCTCGGGGCGTTTAAGCCGTTTTTATAATGTTAACTGAGCGTCATTTGAAATGCAAACCTCAACGTATCGGAATTGAATAGCCACCCCCTGGACCCCGAAGTCCCGACAGAGTGAGAGGCACGAGGCATTATCATAACCGAATCAGAGGCCACCGGTGCCTCGATTTGTTTTAATGCGAGCTTTAGGCGGCCCGCATCTCCCCGAATCAAAAGCGATAGTGTTCGCATCATTTGCATTTAAATTAATAAAGCGGTTTCCTTCCTTTTTCACTCGGTGGAAAGAGGCCAACTCCCTCGCGGGCTTTATCGGGGCGTTGAGTGCAGTCTCGAAGCTGCTCCTCGTGGTGATAGTAAGAGTTTGAGGGGCGGTGGGGGGCTTTCGAATACACAAACAACAATTACCGAACAATTATCAAATTTGCATAATCCAGGCTCCTCGGTGGCACCCTCGGTAATGCCGGTGACAGTAACCGTTTAGCCGGGATTTACATGTTAATCGGTACGAAAGAGGGTGTGGAAGAGGCGTTTTTCGTCGCCCCTTTTCGATTTCTTGATGTAATCTACTTCGAGAATGGAACACATAACACAAGATATTTTTTTAGTGCTTTTATGCAGTATTTTAGTGACAAGAAGCGCCAGGCATGATCATGGCCATACGAGTGAAGTTTCAAAAACGCTGCAAATCCCTGCACAACGGTTTATTATTTTGTATAGAATACCCTTCTGTTACAGATCACAGCTCTATGTATAGATAACCCGTCTATAATAATATGATATGTACTATTCTATGCATAATTATTTAGATCGCAGACCCTCCGTAGGTTAGTACCTAACCCCGTACTCGTTACTAGGTACCTACCTAAATCACGAGTTAAATGTTGCTAAAATAATTCTGCCGATGACAAACAGTACCTAACAAAAAGAAACACACATAATGAAGTTCTGAAAAGAAATTGTTGATGAGGAGTGAAAAAAGTTGCAAAAGTACCTACCAACAAACTCCAGCCCCTTCTACGTAGATGGTATAATGAACCGTTGTGTAATAATTTACCGTTGAGTAATGATTTACCGTAGTAATAATTTACCCATCAATAATACTTCAACGTTTGTTCAAGTTTCACTACCTACCAACAAACTCCAAAAGAGCCATCATTTTTCAAATTAAATAACATCACAGAACAACCAACTCGACTTCATACTCCGCCAATATAATCAGGTGATCCCTACCAATTATTGGCCGTATTCACAAATTCCTATTGTGGGCGCGTCTCTGGTTACGAAATTTGGTTTGAATTGTATACAATTTCATTCACACTGGAGTCGAAAATGCCTGTCGGTGCAAACTTCGGGGCCTTACTGTGAACGAACGGCTGGACGTACGATGCTCCGGATGGTCTTAAAAAACTCGCAAGTTCAAGAACTATTTAAAACCGTAAAAATATTTACGTAAAAAAAATGGTATAGGCGTTTTGAAAATTTCAACCCCTATTTTGAACCCCTGAGAGATGACTCACAGTAACGTCGAGCTTCGAGGACCAACTAGACGCCGAACGGAACCTATAACCCGAATTTCATCAATTTTTTTTCATGGTAACTAAGAAAAGTGGCCCGTACGGCGTACGGCGTACGGCGGACAGACAGAAATATTTTGGTTTATTATTTTCAATAATGAACCATTGGAATCGAGCATGAAAAAAAAAATTCTTACCCCCCCTCAAAATTTGATGGTTTACGTTTCAAGGTATGTAGAATCCAAAACTGCAATAAAAATATTTCTGTCTGTCCGCCGTACGCCGTACGCCGTACGCCGTACACCGTACGCCGTACGCCGTACGCCGTACGCCGTACGCCGTACGCCGTACGGGCCACTTTTCTTAGTTACCATGAAAAAAAATTGATGAAATTCGGGTTATAGGTTCCGTTCGGCGTCTAGTTGGTCCTCGAAGCTCGACGTTACTGTGAGTCATCTCTAAGGGGTTCAAAATAGGGGTTGAAATTTTCAAAACGCCTATACCATTTTTTTACGTAAATATTTTTACGGTTTTAAATAGTTCTTGAACTTGCGAGTTTTTTAAGACCATTCGGAGCATCATACGTCCAGCCGTTCGTTCACAGTAAGGCCCCGAAGTTTGCACCGACAGGCATTTTCGACTCCAGTGTGAATGAAATTGTATACAATTCAAACCAAATCTCGTAACCAGAGACGCGCCCACAATAGGAATTTGTGAATACGGCCAATCATTGGTAGGGATCACCTGATTATATTGGCCGAGTATGAAGTCGAGTTGGTTGTTCTGTGATATTATTTCGCTTGAAAAATGATGGCTCTTTTGGAGTTTGTTGGTAGGTAGTGAAACTTGAACAAACGTTGAAGTATTATTGATGGGTAAATTATTACTACGGTAAATCATTACTCAACGGTAAATTATTACACAACGGTTCATTATACCATATACATACGTAGAAGGGGCTGGAGTTTGTTGGTAGGTACTTTTGCAACTTTTTTCACTCCTCATCAACAATTTCTTTTCAGAACTTCATTATGTGTGTTTCTTTTTGTTAGGTACTGTTTGTCATCGGCAGAATTATTTTAGCAACATTTAACTCGTGATTTAGGTAGGTACCTAGTAACGAGTACGGGGTTAGGTACTAACCTACGGAGGGTCTGCGATCTACATAATTATGCATAGAATAGTACATATTATATTATATAGACGGGTTATCTATACATAGAGCTGTGATCTGTAACAGAAGGGTATTCTATACAAAATAATAAACCGTTGTGCAGCGATTTGCAGCGTTTTATTGCAGTTTTGGTTTCTACATACCTTGAAACGTAAACCATCAAATTTTGAGGGGGGGTAAGAATTTTTTTTTTCATGCTCGATTCCAATGGTTCATTATTGAAAATAATAAACCAAAATGGCAATTTTTAAACATTTTGATTATTTCTTAGCGATTTTTGAACCCCTTGAAATCAAATTTGACATATTTTGACGTTTTATCACTATACGATGAGCTAGAAAAAAATCCTTTGTGAAGTAATTTCTGACGAGGAGCCCAGAAAGGGTAGGTATTCGCAGTTTCGTAAGAATGCACAAACCGTGCGTAATATACATGAACTTTGTTATTTCAAGTGGAATCCCCCTTATTATTGCGGATTCCTACTCTACGAAAAAAAACGGACGGTAGACCTATGGTTCTACAGTCAGATCATTTAATTAAGATTAACGTCTGTTTCGCCAAAATTGCCGTCAATGGAAACTTTGCAGCTCATTAATGCATCAAAAGTTGACAACGTTTTTGTTTCACCTCCCGTCAATTTCCTAATGTTATTTATATCTATTTATATCGATTTATTTATATCGTTTTGTGACGCTCGCAACCAACATATTAACGTGATGTAATTTGGATGGTGCAATTTCTTGTGCCATGAAGTGACGCTCGATCGTGACAAAGTGAAACGTCCTGTTAATCATTATTAAATGATAAAAAAAATCATGATAACCCAACAATAATTTTCTTTGAGGGCTTAGCCGTGCAGAAAATGGAAGTTGTGCAAAACCTATAGGTAACTGAGGAAGAGTTGTGTGACGCATCGATTTCTTGTATTTTTAACTTCTTCTATTTTTTAGCGGATGTCTGTGTTTCCATAAACTTTCAGTTTCTCATCAGATATTAAGAAAAGAAAAACGCTGCAAAGCCCTTGTCACATGGATTTATTATTCTATTTGACATACGTACAGAAATTTTGGCTGTTCATTTATTGCTTTCATGTTTAATTATTGAAATGGCTATTTTTGTTGGTTTTCCCAATTTTGGCCCCCAAAAACACGAATTAGGCTCGGCTTTTTTTACAGATTTTTACAACTGTTTTCTGTGGTCAATACCTGCCTACTTGCTCCAACGGGAAAGCCCTAAGCCGAGTACTGGAGCTGTCCGGGCAATTACTTACAGAATTCTATCATCAATTATTATATAATTCTATCATAGATTCAAGAATTCTACCGTCAATTATGTGTTGTTATTCTTGAAGCATAACGTTTGCCCAAGTTACAAAAGTACCTATCAACAAAATCACAAAACGTTATTCTTCAAATGAAATATCACGGAACAACAAACTCGATTTCATGAAGCCATGCATGATTATAATCAGCTGCTCACTAGCAATGGTATTTGGGCTGGGTGAATGATTCAAACCAATGTTGACGAAGCGTTTCGGGGCAAACTTCAGGGCCATAGTGTGAACGAATGGGTGGACGTACCTACCGTACAATACTCAGGATAGGATCTCAAAAAATCCTCGTTCGGAATCAATTTAAAAACTTTGTGAAAACTATTGAAATTTTTCAAGCGACGACTGTCTGAAAATTTCAACCCGCAGGTTGTGTAAAGTGTAATCGCATAAATGTTATAACGTCAGAACTCTTAGTGCATGAGCTATTCTTAGCTTTACGTCATCCTGGGAGTTGTAGAAAGCTTGGCTGTCGCCTCCAGAAGCATCATCGGAGAGATAAAAGACGTATGGTAATAAGGTTAGGGGAGAAACAGGTAGCAGCTGTCATTGCTCGAAAGCTTTTTAAATTATTTGGAAGCAAACGCGCTTGTTTGTTTTAGACCAGGCGAAGGGGAAGAAGGGCGACCTTATCAAGATGAAATGGCTGTCAGGTGATGAAGTGGGTATACGTTGATTTTTACTTCGACCTCAGCCCTTCCCCTTCAGACCTTAAGATAGGGAGAACCGATCCCCCTCTGACATAACAGGATATTTCCTTGACTGAATACATCACCGAGCTCGAGGGAACTTCGATATCTTCCTGTAGACTCTCAGAATTCCTGATACGCCTCGAACCCTGATGCGCTGAATATAGGGAATCTCTTCCGATCTCTCCTGAACTCGACCTCGCTGAATCAACGCATATCAAGAACGATACACGCGATGTGAACATTACAGAAAGCTTGTATTTTTCCGCAGTGCATTAGTCTAAGATCGCCGTGTTCTGATCCGTAGGGATCTTTTCTTCTTCGAAGCCATTCGGTTCCATCAATAATTTTTTATGTCTCTCTCGTATCCCAGCCCACTTAGAAATGAAGATGGTCTACTACCTGATCGCTCAGAGCTGGGTATAGAGTTACGTGGAGTAAAAATGGTTTAGAACGATCGACTGGCTATAACGTCGGTTATTTATGTTGAGTTTCCCTGCTATACCAATACTAATGGAAAACATAACATTTATAACTACGTGGACTGCAATGACGACACCGTATAAATCAACCTTAAACATGTGAGATCTGGATTGTCAAGGTATTCTTTTAAAAGATGTCGCCTTCGAAAATAACTCGTCCCCCTGCAAAACCGCGGACTGGTCCTTGATGAAACGAGGCTTGACCGGAACAGCTTATTATTGTTTTTAAAAAAAATTAATCCAGTGCATGGGGTTTCTAGCTCGAAATAAATAATAATATTTATATTGATTGAAAATATTTTTGAGTACCTAAATACATAACGAGATGAAATAACGCAAAACATAATTAACAGGCAACATTATCACAGGGTATTATTATCACTGACTTCCTTAAATGAAACATGCACTGAGTAACTTGAGGCCGGAAGCTTAACATAATTATTGATCAATGACTTAACAAAGGTAGAACAGAGCAAAACGATCAGCAAAAAAATTCATTCCAGTAGGCAAAATGCTTCTTAGTCGGCATATCTTCTTCTTTATGCAGTAATACTATTTTTCTTATCAGGCCACGGGAAATTCCTCACGACAAGCATCTCCAAAACAATATTACCATACCTTCCGGAGGAGTCCGTCGTCGCTAGCCGGTTGAGCACAGGAGGCGAGCGCTTTCGATGTAAGGACATCATCATCAGGCCGCCGAGAGAAGACGGCCTGATGATGATGTCCTTACATCGAAAGCGCTCGCCTCCAGTGTTCAACCAGCTAGTGACGACGGACTCCTCCGGTAATATTACTTCTTACACTAGCGGAACTAACCCTATAGATTTAATACCATCTCTAAAACAGTTCCAAAGACACCCCCACAACATTTCCGGCAGGAACTGGGCTCTGTCCGTAAATTGGGCAGCGTTCCAGTACGTGAAGTGATTCGCCGGCTCGTCGAGACTGCGCACCGTACGAAGTTCCGTCGGTCGAATTTTATAGCTGTACTAGCATGACCGCTCGCTTCGCTCGCTATCCGAGATTCGCTGTACGCAGTATCGTACTTAATTCCGACGTTGCACAACTTGGGAGCCTACTGGATATTCGTGCCAAATTTGGTCGATATCCGTCGAGCCATTCAGGAGTTGACCATGGTCGACCATATTTCCGCTATGGTCAGGGAATTAAAAATGCGCCTACGTTCAACTTGGGAGCCTACTGGATATTCGTGCCAAATTTGGTCGATATCCGTTGAGCAATTCGGGATTCGACCATGGAGGGGCCCATGGATGCGCTATGGTCGACCGCGGGGGTAGTCCGAAGGGTCGATCGTAGACAGAATTTCACGTAGATTACGAATACGCGATAAAAAATAGGGGTTACCATTTCAATTAACGAAGTTGACCATGGTCGACCATAGTTCCGCTATGGTCAGGGAATTAAAAATGCGACGTTGCACAACTTGGGAGCCTACTGGATATTCGTGCCAAATTTGGTCAATATCCGTCAAGCCATTCAGGAGTTGACCATGGTCGACCATAGTTCCGCTATGGTCAGGGAATTAAAAATGCGATGTTGCACAACTTGGGAGCCTACTGGATATTCGTGCCAAATTTGGTCGATATCCGTTGAGCAATTCGGGATTCGACCATGGAGGGGCCCATGGATGCGCTATGGTCGACCGCGGGGGTAGTCCGAAGGGTCGATCGTAGATAGAATTTGACGTAGATTACGAATACGCGATAAAAAATAGGGGTTACCATTTCAATTAACGAAGTTGACCATGGTCGACCATAGTTCCGCTATGGTCAGGGAATTAAAAATGCGACGTTGCACAACTTGGGAGCCTACTGGATATTCGTGCCAAATTTGGTCGATATCCATCAAGCCATTCAGGAGTTGACCATGGTCGACCATAGTTCCGCTATGGTCAGGGAATTAAAAATGCGACGTTGCACAACTTGGGAGCCTACTGGATACTCGTGCCAAATTTGGTCGATATCCGTCAAGCCATTCAGGAGTTGACCATGGTCGACCATAGTTCCGCTATGGCCAGGGAATTAAAAATGCGACGTTGCACAACTTGGGAGCCTACTGGATATTCGTGCCAAATTTGGTCGATATCCGTCGAGCCGTTTGGCCGTGCATAGAAAGACATCCACACACACAGACAGACAGACAGAGATCCGTTTTTATAATATAGTAGGGATTTGTCGATCCTAACGGAGACACAGAATGCGCCCGTCATGCGCATTTGTACGATTACATGCTTAAACAAGAAGAGCGCTTATTGTGATGATTCCAACGACACATGAATGACCGTTGCAAATATGAGTGAACCTTCTTGGGGAGTAATAAGCAATAATGAAAAGAAAGAGTCATCCTGATCAGGAAAATGAGCACTGAGGATGATAATATCCTTCACACTGAACCTGCAATGCTGAAATCTTGACTTGTACCTTACGTGCGAATATTTCCTAAGATGGACCCTGTCCTCAACTGCGATTATTCTGGGAGTAGGTTGAATGACAGGTTCTATGAACTAAATAGGTAGGATCCTACACTGATCAAATGCCCTCGGTTTTGGTTTATTATTCTGTGAATAATACACCTATGTAATCGCTCAGCAAAAAATGTTTTTAAATCCCCCTCAACATTTTCGGTCTAAAAAATTCATTTTCGGTCTAAAAAATTCGTTCTTTCGCACACATGCTCCTTTGGGGCCCTAGTTGTGTCCCGAAACTTTCCAGCCCGTTCGGAATATACCCAGGGGTGCTATGAGTGAAAATGGGTATACAAATAGGTAATTTTTGTGTTTTAGTAACATGAGCTTTTGAGGTATTGTTTTCCATATTTTTGGGACGAGAAGACCGAATATGAAGTCGATTTTGACCAAAGAGAGGAAAATTGAGTTTCTAACGAAGTTTCAGCCCTAAATTTACGTTAAATTTTTGTCCAAAATCGCCGTTCTTCCGTACACAGTTTGGGTCCCTATTTGGGAACACATTTAGGTCCTAGTTGTACTCCGAAAATCGGCAGCCCGATCGGCATACACCCAGAGGTGTTATGGGAGATGAATGGGTGTAAAAATAAGGGGTTTTCGGGGGATTTTTGAGGTTATAGTGAACAAGAGCTTGTGAGGTATCGTTTCCCATGTTTTTTAGGGCGAGAAGACCGAATATTAAGTTGATTTTGACCGAAGAGTGAAGAATTGAGGTTGTAACGATGGTTAAGCACCCGAAATTAATTTTTTATGAATAAAAAACATGGGAAATTGTCTGAAATCACCATAAATTTGTATAGTAACACTAGAAGTAGTATCAACAGGAGAATCAAGACGCAGAAGGGGCATCTATACAGGTAAATATAATAAACCGTTGTGTAATATCTGCAACGTTTTCTGGAGCTGTGTCGCGGTGGTGGGTGAATGATGTCGAGAGTTCTGTGAGAGTGGTTATATAATTGTGCGAAGTTGGTAGCTCCTCGACAACTTGGAAGCTTTTGTACGAGTTGACGTATTTCAATTAAACTTGCTTTGAAGTGTACCTATGCCATGGCCTCTAAAGCCCATTGACAACAGCGCAGAAACATATAAAAGGAGATTAGTTAATTTCAGACAAGTTCCTTCCTAAAAGACTGATGATAAAGGGAGAAGAATTTAATCGAGTATGCTGATATTTATATTTATTCTGCAGACCAATAAAAGGAAAGTGAACTCTCGCTTTCCAACCGCATAGGCATTTATCACAGCATATATATTATCCCCTAGACAGTGCTTAATAAAAGTACTAAGTGAATAATTGACAAGTATTCCTAATCTTATTACTTGCCGAAAATTCAGCATGTTGATGCTTGCTGAATTTATGGGAACTAATACAAATACATTTGGGACTAGCTGTACTGGCGTCCTGTACATGAAGGCCGTGCCTACTTAATTTTTTCCGTTCTTCACTTAATTTACGTACCTATGTATGATTATATTGATACTCTTACTTATGTACGATTATGGTGGTACTCTCATGAGGACAGGAAATTAGGTGATAATCTCATGAAGACACACGCGAAATTTCAGTTTCTTACGTAGCTTCTGCATAGATCCAATGATTGCTTGGAGCTTATATCACTAGCGGAAAATAGTTTCACCAGTGACCCGTTCACGGAATAACATAAAATCTACAGGATGTAGCGAAAAAATTATGGAAGTAAAAGTTGAAGAAGATAACATTTTAAATAAAATGATACCAATTTCGAGTCTCTAGGACAAATGGTTACTGTGTTATGAGGAAAAAAAGAGTATTTTTATGAAACAAAGTGAGTTTTTCTGATCTACAACCTCAATGCGGCACGGGTTAACGTTATCCGATCGACCTAAAACTTTGCGAATCTCATTTTCTAGTCAAATGGCACCTTTTAGGGGGTTGCCAGAAGTGATTTTCTCAAAAAAAATTTTGCCTATTGCCTTGTGACCACCCTAATAGAGTGGTCACAAAAAGTCAACTTTCGAAATTCAATCGTGGCAACCCCCTAAAAGGTGCCATTTGACTAGAAAATGAGATTCCCAAAGTTTTAGGTCGATCGGATAACATTAACCCGTGCCGCATCGAGGTTGAAGTTTAGAAAAACTCACTTTTTTTCATAAAAATATTATTTCTTTCCTCATAACATAGTAACCATTTGTCCTAGAGACTTGAAATTGGTCTTATTTTATTTGAAATGTTATCTTCTTCAACTTTTACCTCAATAATTTTTTCGCTAGATCCTATAGATTTTATGTTATTCAGCTTTTCCCATCTCAAAACGTGGTCCGTTACCCCTAAAAACCACACTCCAGTCAATGAAATCGACCTCTAGGCTATTTGATACTTCTTTATCACTCTGGTATATTGAAAATTGATACATTTGAATCTAATATATAATATATGGAGGGGGTAGGGGGGAGATGGGTGGGAGGTGGGTGCTAAGAAATGCACAAAAAACAATAAAAATTATGTAAAAAGTGTTTTAATAATACAAATTGAAAGTTTTTTGTATAGAAAATAATAGCCTGGAACTTACTTTACAACACAATATATCTATTCCAACACCACTGAATTTAGAACTACATTAATGGCTTAGATAGTGAGGCTTTATCGACATCAGGGTGAATTTTCCTACATTCTGACACAACTTGTAATAAAAATTAGCGCTGCTCTTCGTCTTTTGTCAAGCAAGAGTTGAAGTCTTGTATCAATTTCACTCCTCTTTCAGCAGTGTCGTTGACTACCCTTAAACCGTTCACTATGTTTTTAGCATGCAAATAATGAGGATTTTTGTTCCATAAGCGTGTATCGGTGTTTAAAAAATCTGTCTCTATGGAAAACCGCTTGAAAAAATTCAAGGTTTGAGAGGTGACAAAAAAATCAAGTTGCTTATCCAAAATTTGCTCTACATGTGCAAAATCTAAAATCGCTTTTCTATCCCTACCATCAATTTCACTATCGGGTTCCCCGAAAACTCCATGAATTAGTAAGGCTTGTACCCGTTCAGTTCAGTGCATCATACCATGAAACAAAAATATACGAAAATTTCTCCCAGCAAAAATTGAGATTTTGCTTTTCCGACACCACGTTGACCCAGTCTGTCGAACCTTTGCCTTTGCACATCCGCAGAGAAAAATTGGTATGATTTTATGAATTTAATGTTTGTCTCAACAGCATCCACCTTGAATGAAAGTGATAAGTCTCTTTCGTAGGTTACGGGTAGTTCAAAGGTTAAATTATTGCATAAATAAAGGTTATCTCTACATTCAATCATAAACCGTGGGTTCGTCTTATGTAACTACATATTATTGAAAAAATTAAATGTAATAAAACTCCCAAAAGGGCAGCAAGTTTGTTGCGGAGGTAACTACTATTTACTGGTAGGTGTCTTATGGTCTTGGACACATTGACCATTGTTGTATTTCACTATATTGTACATTATTTTGTTTGGCATTCAATATCCACGTTTTCTTCGGTTCGTTACTTTCTTCATGAACATGTTCTTTCGGTTTATTATTCTGTGAATAATACACCTATGTAATCGCTGAGCAAAAATTTGTATAACACCCCCTAAACATTTTTTCTGTCACGTTTCAAGGTGCTTAGATTCCAAACATGGAAAATAAGATACCTCAAAAGCTCATGTTACTAACATGTTGTTAAAACGCAAAAAGTACCTATTTTTATACACATTTTCACTCATAACTCCCCTGGATATATTCCGATCGGGCTGAAAAGTTTCGGGACACAACTAGGGCCCAAATGGAGCATGTGTGCGAAAGAACGACTTTTTTAGACCGAAAATGAAGCCTGTACACGTGATACGGCGTACGGCGGACGGCGGACGGACATTGCATTTTTGGAATCTACGCACCTTGAAACGGAAAAGAAAAAATTTTGAGGGGGTGTTATAAAAATTTTTTGCTGAGCGAATACATAGGTGTATTATTCACAGAATAATAAACCAAAATGCGATGTCCGTACGCCGTATCACGTATACCGGCTTCATTTTCGGTCTAAAAAATTCGCACACGCTCCATTTGAGCCCTAGTCGTGCCCCGAAACTTTCCACCCGATTGGAATATACCCAGGGGTGTTATGAGTGAAAATGGGTACAAAATAGGTACTTTTTGTGTTTTAGTAACATGTTGGTAACATGAGCTTTCAAGGTATCGTTTTCCATGTTTTTGGGACGAGAAGGCCGAATATGAAGTCGATTTTGACCAAAGAGTGGAAAATTGAGGTTCTAACGAAGTTTCAGCCCTAAATTTACGTTAAATTTTTGTCTAAAATCGTCGTTCGTCCACACACAGTTTGGGTCCACATTTGGGTCCTTGCTGTGCTCCGAAACACGGCAGCCCGATCGGCATACACCCAGGGGTGTCATTGGTGAAAAATGGGGCTAAAAATGGGGTTTTTTAGTGTTTTAGTGAACGTGAACTTGTGAGGTATCGTTTCCCATGTTTTTTAGGGCGAGAAGACTTAATATTAGGTTGATTTTGACCGAAGAGTGAAGAATTGAGGTTGTGACGAAGGTTAAGCTCCCGAAATTCATTTTTTATTAGTCAAAACATGGGAAATTGTCTGAAATCGCCATACATTTGTATAATAGCACTAGAAGTAGTATCAACAGGTGAATCAAGACAATTAAATGGTACTATCAATGATCAAAAATAATCTGTTTAAAAAAAGCCTATTCTAATCCGTGTTTTTGGGGGTCAAAATTGGTGGAAACCATCAAAAATTGCTGTTTCAATAATTGCACATGAAAGAAACAATAAATGATCAGCCAACATTTATGTAGGTATGTCCAATACAATAATGAACCCATGTGACAAGGACTTTGCAGCGTTTTTTCATTACTGTGTAGATAACCCTTCTGTCCAGGTTACTGTACTATACGCTTTGAGGAACAAGAATTATTACCAACACATCACTTCTCGATGGACACCTGTATTCTCTGTGTACATACAAGGTCACATATATAACGAATAGAAGGAGGTTAGAGGTAGTCCCGGAAAAACGTATTCAGCACGGACACTCGCTACTCGTGATTTACTGTGAGTGTCATCCACCTTCTATCTGGGCGGTAAATTTTTCATTTCACTCTGTTGACGAAAAATGGGAGGCAGGTAAAAAGAATTGGCTGACGATATCTGGTAGGTGGAAATGACGAAATGTTCCCTAGCGGTGGTTGAAGTCAAGTTCGCGTGAACTGCTGTGGTTAAAATTGAATAACACTGTCAGATGCAGCCCCGAACTTGGTTCTAACTCCTTTCGTGCCTTTTCAGAAATCATAGCAGTTTAATAATAAAACAATACACGGAAACCTTCAGCCGCATGTGACACATTTCGTCCATCTGTCTAGTAGAAGTATTTCACAACCAGAATAGCCACCATTCCATTATTGTCATAGAAGAAGAAGAAGAAAGGAAGAAAATAATTTATTAAAGAAAAAATCGTATTTAAACTCAATTTTGTTTTGGTTAAATAAACTATAAATATAACATGGTTTTTTTGAACCGTTTTTTTTGGTTTATTGTTTTCAATAATGAACCACTGGAATCGAGCATGAAAAAAAAAATGCTTACCCCCCTCAAAATTTGATGGTTTACGTTTCAAGGTATGTAGAATCCAAAACTGCAATAAAAATATTTCTGTCTGTTCGCCGTACGCCGTACGCCGTGCTGGCCACTTTTCTTAGTTATCATGAAACAAAATTTATCAAATTCGGGTTATAGGTTCCGTTCGGGGTCTAGTTGGTCCTCGAAGCTCGGCGTTACTGTCAGTCATCTCTAAGGGGTTCAAAATAGGGGTTGAAATTTTAAGAACGCCGTAGCTCGAAAACTTTCAATAGAAGGGTATGGATTTTTCACGTTATTAAACTTGTCTTGAGCTAAAAAAAATTTTGAGACCACCCTGAGCACTGTAAGTACGTCCAGCCGTTCGCGTGCACCAAAAAGCTCCGTCAACACGATCGTGAATCAAACGGTATAAATCCGGCCCAGATAATCATCACTAGGGAGCACCTGATTATAATCAAGGATGGCTGTATGAAGTCGAGCTGGTTGTTCTGCGATATATTATTATTTCATTTGATAAGTGATGGACTATTGGATTTTGTCGGTAGGTACTTCTGAAACTTGAACAACCTTGAAGTATTATTGATGGGTAAATTATTACTCAACAGTAAATTATTAAACAACGGCAAATTACTACACAACGGTAAATTATTACATAACGGTAAATTATTTCACAACGGTAAATTATTTACAAAACGGTTCATCTACCAAGAAGGGGCTGGATTTTGTTGATCGGTACTTCTGCAACTTGAACAACAGTTGAAGTATTATTGATGGGCAAGTTATTACACAACGGTTCATTATACTTGACCACGAGGGTAGGTACTGACCACAGAAAACAGTGATCTACGCAGAAGGAGCATCTATTTCACTCCACATCAACAATTTTCCTTCAGAACTTCATTATTTGCGTTTCTTTTTGCCGTTTTAGTTACTGTTTGTCATCAACAGAAATATTTTAGCAACATTTAACTCGTGTTTTAGATAGGTACCTAGTAACGAGTACGGGGTTAGGTACTAACCTACGGAGGATCTGCGATCTACATAATATGTGTAGAATAGTACATATTATATTATATAGACGGGTTATTTATACAGAGAGTTGTGATCTGTAACAGAAGGGTATTCTGTACAAAATAATAAACCGTTGTGCAGGGATTTGTAGCGTTTTTGGTAGTGTCGACCACTAAACAATATTAAAAATTTTAAATAAAATAACTGAACAGGATTATAAATATTATAGGCATTATATCAAAAATTTAATTCTCTTATCAATATAAATTTTGACTTATGAAGCGAAGCTATTTTACAGAAAGCCACAAATTGTGCCCCCCCCACCATTCAGCAGAGCCTCATACCGTGAGAGTACCGGCTATGTGAAAGCTGTCATCGTTTTTTTATGCAAAATAATTATATTATTATTTTAAAGGCATTATTGCCATAATATTGCACCATTTTGTTTGAATGAGTCGACCACAATAACAAATCGCAGTGGCTCCGAACCGTATCCCCCCTTTCGAACCATCCAACACTTCAGTTTCATCTGGCGCGCCCCGACATTCACACACTGAAATGTATTCGAGAGAGAAATACAGCATCAGTTTAATGATAATTTTCACGCTTTTCAAGCTGGATAGAAGATAAATATTCTCAGATCGAGAGCCGCATTTACTTTGTTCCTGTATTTTATTGTTTGTGTGAATGGAAAAAAAGGTCTTTCTCCATGATGTTAGTAGTAGTGAGGGGTGACATGTGCCCTATCGGATTGAGCCTCGTTGCTAGTTTCACTCCGGAGTGTCACAAAGTCTGGTTTCTCTCGTTTTGAAAGTATTCCTCATAAAGATAAACAATGCTGGATAAACAATTGCACTGCACAACCAGCTAAATTTACGATTCGGAAGTTTCTTTTCGGAATCGGTGGAATGAAGGACGCTTCTCCATAAGGGACGTTGGGGGGTTGTACTCCGATAGCTTAAGCTCACACTGAATATTTTGATACATTTTCTTTTTGTACGCAAAATGAAAAAAATTTCTACCCTACCGCATTGTCCTGCGAGTCACCCGAGCAACATGCGAGGGTAGTCAAATTCGAGTTCCCCGCCCTTCCACTGATTTTTTTCACAAGACAATTTTCATGGCTGCTTCCCACAATATACGCCTCACTTCCTACTACCTTACAATCAGATCAGTCGAATAAATCCTTCAAAAAAGAATAGGCACAATCTGTGAATAATACACCTATGTATTCGCTCAGCAAAACATTTGTATAACACCCCCTCAAAATTTTTTCTTTTCCGTTTCAAGGTGCGTAGATTTCAAAAATGCAATGTCCGTCCGCCGTACGCCGTATCACGTGTACAGGCTTCATTTTCGGTCTAAAATCGTTCTTTTGCAAACATGCTCCATTTGGGCCCTAGTTGTGTCCCGAAACTTTTCAGCCCGATCGGAATATACCCAGGGGTGTTATGAGGCTAAATGTGTGTAAAAATAGGTACTTTTTGCGTTTTAGCAACATGTTGGTAAGATGAGCTTCTGAGATATCGTTTTCCATGTTTTTGGGGACGGGAGGACCGAATATGAAGTCGATTTTGACCAAGGAGTGGAAAATTGAGTTCTACCAAATGTTCAGCTCCCAAAATTTATTTTTTATAAGTGAAATCACCATCAGTTTGTATAATAGCACTGGAAAAAGTGTCAACACGTGGATCAAGACGATTAAATGGCACTAACAATGATCAAAGATAGTTAAAAAAAAAAGGAGCGTACTACCTAATTTGTGTTTTAGGGGCCAAAATTAATGGAAACCATCAGAAATAGCTATTTCGATTATTACGCATGAAAGAAACAATAAACGAACAGCCAACATTTCTGTAGGTATGTCCAATAGAATAATAAACCCATGTGACAAGGACTTTGCAGCGTTTTTTCTTAGATATGTTGCCGTAGTACCTGATTGACGCATAATAGGGACGAGTTTTCTACAAGAGATTTCTGATTTTTACAAGTAGTTGGTAGACGAGACGATTCTTCGACTTGTTAAGAGCCGCAGTTTTGAGGAGCTGGCACTAATTAAACGAATCTGTCAATAGAAATGCACCGGCCATCGTCATTTCGTTGAGCCCCGTCCAAATCCCTGCTAGCACTGCGTTAACGATTGCGTACCCATCAGGCAGTCTGATCCCTTGTCAAAATGGCTAATTGAAGGTCATATATCCCAATTCCACGAGACACAGTGCCTTCTTTTGCTTCTTTCTTCGTCCGTCTATTTTCTATCTCATTTATTAGATTTTTTCAAATCTAATAAATTTATTTATTAGATAAATTCCTTATTAGATTTAAATCTGATAACTTCATTTATTAGATTGATTAATTTTTTTGTAGTTCCTTCTCGGTATAATTTATTAGATTTCTAGTTCCTTCTCGGTATCATTTATTAGATTTTGAACTCTATAAATTCATTTATTAGATAAATTCATTTATTAGATTTAAATTAATAAATTCATTTATTAGATAAATTCCTTTATTAGATTTAAATCTAATAAATTCATTTATTAGATTTAAATCTAATAAATTCATTTATTAGATTTAAATCTAGTAAATTCTTTATTAGATAAATTCATCATTAGATAAATTCATTATTAGATAAATTCATTATTATATTTATTTGATTTAAATCTAATAAATTTATTTATTAGATTTATTTATTTTTGTCTATTTCCTTCTCGGTATCAAAAATGTAAGTTTGCTCCAATTTAGTTTGGCCGTATGGGTTGCATCGTTTGCCTCATACTGTTTCTGCCTTTCATTTCATGGCACCATTTCTTCGGTTATCTTCCTACATGCAGTGATTTATATTTACCTACTCTATTTATATATTTCATGACCTAGTGCTTGATTGCTATGTGCTAGGTATGCCTAGCGAAATGTATGATCAGCCGATATGGTTTTGGTTTATTATTCTGTGAATAATACACCTATGTATTTGCTCAGCAAAAAATGTGTGGAACACCCCCTCAGAATTTTTTCTTTTAAGTTTCAAGTTGCGTAGATTCCAAAAATGCTATGTTCGTCCGCCTTGAGACTTATCTTCCATATCTACCTTTATTTTCGGTCTAAAAAAATCGTACTTTCGGTCTAGGGCTCCATTTGGGCACAAAGAATGGAAAATTGAAGTCAAAAACCTGGGATATTGTCTGGAATCTCCATACATTTGTATGATAACACTAGAAGTAGTGTCAACAGGTGAATCAAGGCAATTAAATGGCACTATCAATGTTCAAAGATAATTTGTCAAAAATAGGAGCCTAATTCGAGTTTTTGGGGGCCAAAATTGGTGGAAACCATCAAAACTAGCTATTTAAATTATTGCTCTCGAAAGAAACGATAAATAAACATCCCACATTTCTGCAGCGTTTTTAAAAATTATCATTGTTTCCCATTCCTCTCAAAATTTATCCCCTCCGTAATAATAACGTACCTGCAAGGGTTACCCAGTTTGAAACCCCAATTTTCCAAGTTGCAAAGTAGGTATTTTATTCGTAAAACATTAATTTCTAACAACAAAAGTTGACGTGTAAAAATATAGAATTTAATAGTTATAATTTCCGAGATCAAAGCCGTATTAATTTGGAACGCCGTGACGAATCTTTCTCCGGTGGTCGGCTGTTACCAGTTCGTTAACCGTGGATTTGGAATAGGAACTCGAATCCGATAATATACTGTGGATAACAATCCACGAATTTAAAGACAGCTTTCGAGCGAATTTTCCTTATATCCTTTGATCTATCCTTTTCTTTTCCAAAAAAAAAAATTATTGGAAAAGTTTGTGAGAAGAGAGGCCAGCGAATACTCTCCATATCTTCCAACCACCGTTAATTAGTCTCACCATTTGTGTTTTATGTGAAAAAAGTAGGTAAACTTAAAAGCAAGTCAGCCATTTTCATATCAGGATTTGATCCATCATTTCGGCCATGGAAACCTATTGCCTTACTGGCCTAGGCTGGGACGAGTGGCGTTGGTATTCGAACCGACGGACCGCAGTCACCGTCCCAATCCCAACCACCAAGCGGCTCACCCTAATTTTATGTGATAACATTACATTGCACATATTATCATGCCAGGCAAAGTTACAAGGCTCTAGTGGGTTCTTACGTTAATCCGGCTCATATTTCACTCGTGCAACATAAAATGGGACCAGATACAGGGAAAAGGAGGAATAAGAGTATCAGTACGAATGCTGAGGGGGCTGGGGGAAATTCCAAGGAATTCATTGCATTTCATCACAGTGCGGCAAACAACAACCTCATTAATCAAGGTAATAACAAGAGGGGAGAGCAAACTTTTGTAATACGAAACCACGACCCCTCGAGGTAAGAATACAAAAGGATGCGTTTGGGCAGAATGATTTATTGCGTGACCGAGTGGGTTCCTGGTGCAATTCCTTCAAGCTGGAAGCTGTAGAGCTGCGATTCTATTTGTGATGTTTGACAAACGATTCTTCAAAAGAAATGGCTTACGTCAAGTTTACACGATGTCAGGACCTATCCATTCGATTGTGGCTTATTTTTCTCAAAACGTTTCATGCAAGTCATCTGTTACCAACGGGCATCATACAGGAGCTTTCAAACCCTTTTGGTTTATTATTCTATGAATAATACACCTATGTATTCGCTCAGCAAATAATTTTTATGAAACCTGCTCAGAACTTTTTCTTTTGCATTTCAAGGTGCGTAGATTCTAAAAATGCTATGTCCGTCCGCCGTACGCGTTGTCATCCAATTAGAGCGAGAAGACCTAATATGAAGTCGATTTTGAACGAAGAATGAAGAATTGAGTTTGTAACGAAGGTTCAGCTCCCAAAATTAATTTTTTTATGAGTCAAAAACCTGGGAAATTATCTGAAATCACCATCAGTTTGTATAATAATACTGGAAAAAGTGTCAACAGGTGAATCAAGACAATTAAATGGCACTACCAATGATCAAAGATAATTTGAAAAAATAAATAAATAAATAATAAAAGGGCTTAATTCGTGATTTTGGGCGCCAAAATTGGTTGAAGCCATCAGAAATAGCTATTTCAGTAGTTGCACATGAAAGAAACAATAAATGAACAGCCCATGTGACAAGGACTTTGCAGCGTTTTTGGTTTGTTATTTGCAATAATGAACCTTTGGAATCGAGCATGAAAAAAAAGAGAATGATGATAATAATAATAATAATAATAACGGGGTACTAGCTACCAGCCGTGGTGAAAACCGCGGGGAGTTAGCCAAAAGACTCCATAGGAGCACATCCATCCACTTCCAACCCCTCACTCTTCTCACCTCACTCTCACTCTTTACCTCTCGACCCATCCACTACCTTCTACGCTATGTTGTGATTGAACCTACCCAAAATCCGCTCACTGGTGACCCCAACTTTCCAAACTAATATCCTGAGCCAAAACCCGATCACGGCAGGTAGGTAGGTAGTTTTTGGTTTATTATTTTCAATAATGAACCATTGGAATCGAGCATGAAAAAAAAAATTCTTACCCCCCCCCCCTCAAAATTTGATGGTTTACGTTTCGAGGTATGTAGAATCCAAAACTGCAATAAAAATATTTCTGTCTGTCCGCCGTACGCCGTACGGGCCACTTTTCTTAGTTACCATGAAAGAAAATTGATGAAATTCGGGTTATAGGTTCCGTTCTCTGTCTAGTTGGTCCTCGAAGCTCGACGTTACTGTCAGTCATCTCTAAGGGGTTCAAAATAGGGGTTGAAATTTTCAAAACGCCTATACCATTTTTTTACGTGAATATTTTTACGGTTTTAAATAGTTCTTGAACTTGCGAGTTTTTTTAAGACCATCCGGAGCGTCGTACGTCCAGCCGTTCGTTCACAGTAAGGCCCCGAAGTTTGCACCGACAGGCATTTTCGACTCCAGTGTAAATTTTATTGTATACAATTCAAACCAAATCTCGTAACCAGAGACGCGCCCACAATAGGAAATTTGGCGGAGATGAAATCATTGCTAGGGATCACCTGATTATATTGGCGGAGTATGAAGTCGAGTTGGTTGTTCTGTGATATTATTTCATTTGAAAAATGATGGCTCTTTTGGAGTTTGTTGGTAGGTAGTGAAACTTGAACAAACGTTGAAGTATTATTGATGGGTAAATTATTACTACGGTAAATCATTACTCAACGGTAAATTATTACACAACGGTTCATTATACCATCTACGTAGAAGGGGCTGGAGTTTGTTGGTAGGTACTTTCGCAACTTTTTTCACTCCTCATCAACAATTTCTTTTCAGAACTTCATTATGTGTGTTTCTTTTTGTTAGGTACTGTTTGTCATCGGCAGAATTATTTTAGCAACATTTAACTCGTGATTTAGGTAGCGTAACGAGTACGGGGTTAGGTACTAACCTAAGGAGGGTCTGCGATCTACATAATATGTATAGAATAGTACATATCATATTATATAGACGGGTTATCTATACATAGAGCTGTGATCTGTAACGGAAGGGTATTCTATACAAAATTTTTAATATATTTTCGTCTGAAGGTGTTTCCTGAGCAAAATGTGCCAATGTAGCCGCGGAACCGTCGAGTGTTAATCCTTAGCAGCGGTTGCGGTTAACACCATTTCCCAGGTATTGGCTGAAGAAACTTCGAGCCAAGTTGCCTGTTAAACTCTGTCGTCCTTCGCCACTTGACAGAAGGATTGTTATAAGTTGGGCAGATGAAAGGTGTCACACCCTTCCCCCTCGTCTTTACAACAGCCTCTACAATTACCCCCCCCCCCCCCCCCTTTCTCGACTTGAACTTCGCCAACTATTAATTCCATTGTCTTTATTGCCTCTCCCTCGAGGAGACGGCAACCCCTTGGTGAAATGATACCATAATTTTCAACGACTTTGCTCTTCATTTGATGTTCTCTTTTGTTGACGTAGTGTGGCAAGTAAACCAAACTTCCTGAGGCCCCTTCTTCCTTGTTTACTTGAAGAAATTGCGCCTCTTCCTCTCATTCCCACGTTGCTTTCGTTTTCCCCCAACGGTTCTTCGGATCCTCGCCTACTCCCTCATCCCTTTAGGCTGTTTTAGTCGTATTTATACAACGACCAAACAAATATTGTCGCAATCACCCCTCATCTTCTGCTACTCTTCACAATACGTTCATCAACAACATCAAGTATTTAATTCCCCAGGTACATCATAAGGCTTTATTATTCTACTGGACTTACATACAGAAAATGTTGGCTGTTCATTTATTGTTTCTCAAAAACACGAATTAGGCTCCCATATTTTTTATTTTTTTTTTTTTTTAACAAATTATCTTTGATCACTGATAGTTCCATTTAATTGTCTTGATTCACCTGTTGATACTTCTTCTAGTGTTATTGTACAAATTTGTGTTGATTCGGAGAATTCCCAGGTTTTTGACCCATAAAAAATGAATTTTGCGAGCTGAACCTTCGTTACTACCTCAGTTCTTCACTCTGTGGTCAAAATCAACTTCATATTCGGTCTTAAAAAAACCTCACAAGCTCTTGCTCACTAAAACCTTTAAAAAAACCTCGAAAAGCCCTATTTTACCCCCCTCTCCCCATACCACCCCTATTTTACCCCTCGGCCAGTCTGGCGGCCGAGCTTCGGAACACAACTAGGACCCAAGTGTGTTCCAGAATTTGGATCCAAACTGTATGCGGAAGAATGACGATTTTATACCAAAATTTAACGCGAGTTTAAGGCTGAAACTTCGTTAGAACCTCAGTTTTCCACTCTTTGGTCAAAATCGACCCGTAGGAAACTAGGGAACTAGGAACTAGGAACTAGGGAACTAGGGAAAACTAGGGGCACCCGTAGGACTCTCCCCGCTACACTATATTCCTGATGGGAGAGAGCCATTTTTCGGTACCTACCGTGCCCCTAGTTTTCAACGTATCGTCTTGAAATTTTCAGGAAAGTTTCACACTATAGTGATCTTCATTTATGTCGAGCCGTTTTTCTATAACTCAAACAGAAACGTTTTGGCAGCAGATCGAAAATGTGAAATATTTGTTGCAGCTTTGTGAGGCTGTTTCACCTGTTCTAGTTGAAATTTTCAAAAACGTCCCGAGCAAAATGTTCCTCTACTATCCCCGAACAAATTTAAAAAAAAAAAAGCAATCCAATGCCATCAATACCGACCGTACAACGTGTACCGATAGGTCAGAAAACGTGGTTTTGAGAAAACGCCATTTTGGTGAAAAGAGAAGGATACCACCACCTGTAAGGATCTCTTGCTCCTAGAATTCCGCTCGGTTTTTTCCGTGCAAAGCTTTCAAACTCTTCTGAATGTGAAAATCGGGTTATAACCTTCCAATCTAGATTTCACGTGATCTAGGATTCATATATTAGCGAATTTTCAAAGAAAATGAAGCTATTGCAATGGCTTCGAAATTTAAATAATATAAATTTTTGGAAATTTTCTTCATAGAAATCCGTTTCAGACCATTCTAAAACGATTCCTGAAATTTAACACTTTTTTATATGTATATATATATTTATATATATATGTGTCACTCCAGACGATAACTCTCGATAGAATTGAGATAAACAGCTCAAATTTGCACAAAAAATCTATCTTGGCAATCGAAAGGCTAAGTTCGAAGATGGGCGAAATTGGCCTACTCTAAGGAGGGTTTTGGCGCATTTAAAGTGCGCAAAAATTACCCAAAAATCCCCAAAATGTTATTTTCCAACAAGTGACCCCTCATTTTAAAGGTTTTTGCACGCTGAACACGATGGTGGAATCGGATTTTAGATATCTTGATCCGTTCTCAAATTAGAGCATTTAAAGTGCGCAAAAATTACCCAAAAATCCCCAAAATGTTATTTTCTAACAAGTGACCCCTCATTTTAAAGGTTTTTGTACGCTGAACACGATGGTGAAATCAGAATTGCGATATCTCATTCCGTTCTCAAACTGGAGCACTTTGAAGATTAAGGAACGTGGTTATTTCTTCGAAAATTCGCTCTTATAGCCATGCTGCATGACTGTGGTTTTTCTTTTTTTTTTTTGTTTGTTTCAACGGCATGCGGACTCGGAAGTCGGCTAAAAAACGTTTGTTTCTCGCGAAATATTTCTGACTTATCCGATTCTGCGAAGTGGTTTGTGGTTAGAATAGTAACTCACGAGTTTTCCAAAATCTTCATAATTTAATGTAGTTTCTTTGGAATCAAAAACTCAAAATTCATTTTTTTGAAAATTTTGCCCTACAGGTGCCCTTAATATTTCGGTCTGCTTTCCTAAAAAACATGGAAAACGATACCTCACAAGCTCATTTTACTAAAACACCAAAAAACCCTACTTCCTACACCCATCATGCGCTGCAGTCCCCTATTTATTGTTAGTACCTGTCTGTGTTGCATGAAATCCTGTGCAACGATTGTGTCGTCCAGTTCCTATAGCCGCCCTGGATCACCTCCGCACCGCAGAAATTCGTTCAGAGCTGTTAGGTCACTTGAAACTCACCTTTTGTTTTATTAGCTAATCCATCTAATGTTCTAATCCATCTAATGTTCTAATCCATCTAATGAAGTCAGTGGTTAAATAGCGGAACGTCTTGATTCAGAATGATGTGCTTGTCGTTCATTCTTGATCGTGGGCATTACCCTGCTCCACCTCTTGCCGCCGAATATATTCTCTAGATATTATTTGTACAGTTAGACTGTCGCACCTTTAAAAAAAATAATAAAATAAAAAATAAAAAACTCTCCTGCCCTCGCCTCACCCCTTGATTCGTTTAGCCGAGAAGTCTGATCAGCAGCCTGAAAAAATTTAGATAAAAGGCCAATCGTATTCAATTGAAATTGAACGGAAAGTGCATTTAGCCTTTTCGAATCTCCCTTTTCCATCCATTCATGAATTAAAAGCCTCGCTTCCCACGATAGGTACTGCCTTTATTCCAGAATTCGTTTTCTTTATCGTCGATTATCCCCATGTTGCCTTGGAATTATTTTTTGAACTTGAACGACTTTAACCCGTTGGAATGGAAGTAATGTGGGTATATTCAATGAATATAACTCAAAGGGGCTGTCGGTTTTCAGGTTCCTCGGCCCGGATAATTGGGGGTTGAAGGTATAAGTCGATCAAGCGACTCATCGCTTTTCCTTTGAATGTTATAACTTTTGGTTTATTATTCAGTGAATAATACACCTAGGATTTATTCGCTCAGCAAAAAGATTTTATAACACCCCCTCAAAATTTTTTTTTCTCGTGTTTCAAGGTGCGTAGATTCAAAAAATGCAATCAATGTCCGTCCACCGTATCATGCTTATCTACTGTATTTTCTGTCTAAAAAAAATTCGTTCTTTCGCACACAGGCTCCATTTGTGCCAGAGTTGTGCCCGAAACTTTGCAGCCCGATCGGAATATACCGAAGGGTTATATGTCAAAAAACCAGTCATGCAGCATGACTTAATGAGCGAATTTTCAAAGAAATATTCGAATTAATGGCTATGGTTTTGAATAAAGGAAAACTTCTTCCTCCTACTGTTAGTACCTAAATTGAATAATTTGAAATAGATTTTTTCTTTCGTCTTCCTTCTAGTAATACGTGGGCCGGTACTTGTCTAAGTATGAAGGTATCATAACAATTATATGTCAAATGGGAAATTCAAGGAGTTGTACTAATCGTTTGCCTCCCCCTTTTTTGCTTCGAACTCTCGTCTTCAATTAATACTTCTCACATTTTTCAATCTGACCACTCTAAGGGGGTGGGGGGGGGGGGGGTAAGAGTTTAAAGATTATCCTAGTTTTGGGTAATTTTTGCGCACTTTAAATGCTCTAATTTAAGAACGGATTTAGATATCTAAAATCCGATTTCACCATCGTGTTCAGCGTGCAAAAACCTTTAAAATGAGGGGTCACTTGTTAGAAAATAACATTTTGGGGATTTTTGGGTAATTTTTGCGCACTTTAAATGCTCTAATTTGAGAACGGATCAAGATATCTAAAATCCGATTCCACCATCGTGTTCAGCGTGCAAAAACCTTTAAAATGAGGGGTCACTTGTTGGAAAATAACATTTTGGGGATTTTTGGGTAATTTTTGCGCACTTTAAATGCGCCAAAACCCTCCTTAGAGTAGGCCAATTTCGCCCATCTTCGAACATAGCCTTTCGATTGCCAAGATAGATTTTTTGTGCAAATTTGAGCTGTTTATCTCAATTCTATCGAGAGTTATCGTCTGGAGTGACACATATATAAATATATATATACATATAAAAAAGTGTTAAATTTCAGGAATCGTTTTAGAATGGTCTGAAACGGATTTCTATGAAGAAAATTTCCAAAAATTTATATTATTTAAATTTCGAAGCCATTGCAATAGCTTCATTTTCTTTGAAAATTCGCTAAAATGGGTGTAAAAATAGGGTTTTTTGGTGTTTTAGTAACATGAGCTTGTGAGGTATCGTTTTCCACGTATTTTTTCAGGACGAGGAGGCTGACCGTGATGTGATTTTGACCAAACAGTGGAAAATTGAGGTTCTAACGAAGTTTTCGCCTTAAATTTACGTTAAATTTTGGTCTAAAATCGTCATTCTTCCGCATACAGTCTGGGTCCAAATTTTGGGACACATTTGGGTCCTAGCTGTCCCCCGAAGCTCGGCCGCCCGATCGGAATACACCCAGGGGTGTTATGGGGGAAAACTGGTTTAAAAATAGAATTGTTAAATTTTTGTGTGGTTTCAATGAACATAAGCTTGTGAGTATCGTTTTCCGTGTTTTTTTAGAGCAAGAAGACCTGGGTTCGTTACCTCAGTGAAGAACTGAGGTTGTAACGAAGGTCCAGCACCCAAAATTCATTTTTTATGAGTCAGAAACTAGGAAAGTGCCTGAAATCACCATATATTGGTATAATAACACGGTTTTTATTCATTTAAATTGATAGCTCAATAAGTGACATCAGTTTCCTTTCGGTGTGCACCCTTTCAAAGATTCAAAGAGTTGTATTTGTAGCAGCCTTCAAATAGACAATACAAACGTCGAAAAAATGATTTAGAACCCAGGTAAAATATACATCCAGGGTAAATAATAAACATGTCGTGGGTATAGATGCCACAGAGTGTATGGTAGCTGTGGAGGAAGAAGAGGAGGCGCTTTTAGGTTGGATCAAGGTATTCTCCAGAAGGATGTCAGGTAGGTCATCATTACTTTTTTCGAGTTTTCTTCTCTGTCTATTGAAAAAAGAGTATATTAGGCTCTGGTAAGAAAAAAGAGAAGAGTAGAATAGGACCTAAAAAAATATACTATGAAAAACCAGTCATGCAGCATGACTTAATGAGCGAATTTTCAAAGAAATATTCGAATTAATGGCTATGGTTTTGAATAAAGGAAAACTTCGGTCTAAAATTTGGTTTTCTATGTATATTCTCTTCGTATTTATTTTAATTTGTACGTTTTGTCCATCCTGATTCTACCGTTTGTTATGAGTAGATTCCTTGTTCCTTCTGAATGGCCTTTCCTCTTGACTACGATTTCAGGCCTGGTATCTAAAACCAGTTCAAGATTTGCTCTACTAGGTAGGTAGATCCTTCCTTCTTCATTGATATTATTTTTATCATGTTAAGTACCTACCTACCTTTGAATATCAAATATTCGTATGATACTGATAATAAATTGATAAGATACCTACCTAACCTTCTTCCTCCTACTGTTAGTACCTAAATTGAATAATTTGAAATAGATTTTTTCTTTCGTCTTCCTTCTAGTAATACGTGGGCCGGTACTTGTCTATCTATGAAGGTATCATAACAATAAATTATATGTCAAATGGGAAATTCAAGGAGTTGTACTAATCGTTTGCCTCCCCCTTTTTTGCTTCGAACTCTCGTCTTCAATTAATACTTCTCACATTTTTCAATCTGACCACTCTAAGGGGGTGGGGGGGGGGGGGGGGTAAGAGTTTAAAGATTATCCTAGTTTTGGGTAATTTTTGCGCACTTTAAATGCTCTAATTTAAGAACGGATTTAGATATCTAAAATCCGATTTCACCATCGTGTTCAGCGTGCAAAAACCTTTAAAATGAGGGGTCACTTGTTAGAAAATAACATTTTGGGGATTTTTGGGTAATTTTTGCGCACTTCAAATGCTCTAATTTGAGAACGGATCAAGATATCTAAAATCCGATTCCACCATCGTGTTCAGCGTGCAAAAACCTTTAAAATGAGGGGTCACTTGTTGGAAAATAACATTTTGGGGATTTTTGGGTAATTTTTGCGCACTTTAAATGCGCCAAAACCCTCCTTAGAGTAGGCCAATTTCGCCCATCTTCGAACTTAGCCTTTCGATTGCCAAGATAGATTTTTTGTGCAAATTTGAGCTGTTTATCTCAATTCTATCGAGAGTTATCGTCTGGAGTGACACATATATATATATATACATATAAAAAAGTGTTAAATTTCAGGAATCGTTTTAGAATGGTCTGAAACTTATTTCTATGAAGAAAATTTCCAAAAATTTATATTATTTAAATTTCGAAGCCATTGCAATAGCTTCATTTTCTTTGAAAATTCGCTAAAAGATTATGTCTGGTAACCCTACAACTAAATAGCGCAGGTGGATACACAGTAATGATGTAACGGCTCAGACGTGGAAGGACAAAAACAAATCTGTAACCTACAGATTGCGATAACAGATAACAGATAATCCGGCAGCACCTTCGCCGTAACTTTTACCGCAGAGGCGTTCACATGGCAGCGGAATCATAACCGGGAATCTAACCAGCAAAATCAACCAGGAATGTCGAACCTTCCTATATGGCTGAACAGTCGAACAGGAGAGGAGTGCGCAGTAACCTCTGCGCAGATACGGCAACGGATCCGACAGCGGAAAATATCTGGAGATTTTGATATAGTATTCATGACATTGCGTTGCAATAATCCATTTTATGTTGGCCAATAGCATTGCAGAACTTGATTGCCGTCCGGAATTGCGTCTCCATGTGAACCTAGCTTGCCTTGTGAACGGCAACGCGTTTGCCGGAATTTTTGCCGCAGAGACGTTCACATGGCAGCAGAATCATAACAGAACGCAAACGCAAAATAAAAACCACAGTCATGCAGCATGGCTATAAGAGCAAATTTTCGAAGTTTTCGGCATCTTCCTCCTCCGCCTAAAATTTTCTGAAAATTAATTTTCGGCCAATGTTTTCCCAACTTGATACCATACAAAATTAAAACAGGAGTAGTTTTACGCAAAGTAAAATTTGCGGTGGAAGGATGGGGAGGGGGAAATCAAAAATGTTTTGAATACCAGAAGAGTAGGTAATGGATACCTACGTAACAAATTTTTTTGTTCCATTTTTTGCCAGGTAACACCTCGGTTTGTAGATTTTCCAACGCTGAACACGATGGTGAAGTCAGAATTGCGATATCCCATTCCGTTATCAGATTAGAGCAGACGAACCAGGAAGAACATCTCAAGAAATAACCACGTTCCTTCATCTTCAAAGTGTTCCAGTTTGAGAATGGAATGAGATATCGCAATTCTGATTTCACCATCGTGTTCAGCGTACAAAAACCTTTAAAATGAGGTGTCACTTGTCAGACTTTTTCATTTTGGGAATTTATGGGTAATTTTCCCCCCTAAAACTCCCCAAAACTCCCCCTTAGAGTGACCCGATTCTGCCCATCTTCGAACTTAGCCTGTCGATTGCCAAGACAGATTTTTCGTGCAAATTTGAACTTTTTATCTCAATTCTTTCGAGAGTTATCGTCTGGAATGACACATACATATATAAATATATATATAAATATATATATATATACATATAATTTTTGGTGTCTTTCGGCAGTGAATTCAGGATGGTCTGAAACGGATTTTGGTATAAAAATCTTTCGGAAATTCGAGTTTTAAAAATTTTGGACCGAGAACAATAGCTTCCTTTTCTTCGAAAATTCGCTAAAACAAACAATTGCTCGAACTCGAAACCGCAAAAACAACCACAAATGTCGAATTCCAATATGGCTGAACAACCGAAAAGGAGAAGTGTGCGCAGTAACCTCTGCGCAGATACGGCAACGGATCCGACAGCGGAAAATATCTGGAGATTTTTATATAGTATCCAAGACATTGCGTTGCAATAATCCAATTTGCATTGGCCAGTAGCATTGCAGAACGACTTGCCGTACCGGATTGCCGTCCGGAATTGCATCTCCCTCTGAGCCTAGCTTCAGTCAACAAAAATCTCTGCGGCGCTACGAATAGACTGCTGTACCACTCACCTCTGCTGCCTTCTCTCATACGCATTTTAGCTTTCCTTTCTGTCGTTCTGGTCCTCCTATTTTTCATTGGTTGATAAAATGTACGAACCTGAGGGATTTGCTAATAATTTGAGTACGAGAACTACATAGATTTCATGAGGTGTATTTCACATTGTCCACAACACGGTGTAGTGAAGATTGTCGTGTAGGACGAAGATCCCAATCCTCCACATGTAAAGAACGGCGAGTGAGGGAGTAAGAGAAAGAAGGTGAAAAATGGCTTGAGTGTTCGCTCGAGAGCGAGAACGTGAGTGCCAGGGACGTGGAGTAGACATAATTGCTGTGACATAATCAGGCCGAGTCTCAGGAAGGTGTTGAAGCGATGGAGTGGCGAGCCCCGACCCTGACGGTCCACAGCATGCGGAAGGGTTGCGGAAAGGAAGCCGTGAAGCAAAGGGGGATTGTGATGGGGACGCTTGAAGATGTAGGGCTGCTCCCGAAAGGCAATTTCTTCTCCTTTAGTCTCATAATTATTTCTGCCACGTCCAAGTGGTCCTTGTCCCGCCACTCTGACCTGCTGTACTTCAGTTTTGTGAGGATTGTCTTCACTTTACTGCGATTTGTGCCACGTGCATAGCAACAGACTGGATTTGGGGACGGCGCTAAAGCTGACGCGTAATCGACGTAAAGAACGTAAAACGCAAAGGCTGGCGTAAAGCGCGTAAAAACGTCAAACCGTTCACGTGGACAAAACTAGTTAAGGACGTAAAGCGCGTAATCGTCGAGATTAGCCTGTGCTCCAGCCTCTGCCTACGGAGAACTAACGCCCAGATCTGTAAAGCGCATAAATATCTGGATTTAAAAAAAATTATTTTCAATCATGAACCTTTGGAATCGAGCATGAAAAATGTTGAGAATCACAATTACACCGCTACATTATAAACGGGGGTTTATAAGAAATAATCTATAGTATGGGTCGTTCCAAGTATCAAAAAACGCTGTGAAGGAGAAACGCCTCATCTCAATTTTTGACGACTTGAGTCGTTTCTCCTAAACATTTTTCACAGTAACATTGCTTTGAGCCGTTTTGATACAAATTGATTAAAGAAACTTTCTCCCTTTGGGGAAAAAGAAAGGATCATGGATATGTCTCTCCCTCACATAATGTCATGATCACTTTTAAAAACATCGTTAATATGGTGGAAATACCCAAGTAATTTAATCGCCTTCAGTTTTCGGGTTGCATTCAACTATTTGAATACTCTTTACGACCTCTTCTTCACAATACGTGGGGTACAGATCAGGTGAGTGGCTCCTAAAACGCAACATGCCGCTCACCACCATCACCATCATCACGACAATCCAAAGTGGGGAAACCCCATTCTCATGATGACGTCACAGCACTTCGTTTATTGAAGCGGAATTTAATGTAGGCGAAAAATTTAATCTTCGTGAAGATCACATCAGCTTCTTACGGTTAGTACGGTGGAAATTAGATCTGGGAGCCACTCAGCTGATCTGGAGCCTGTGCATCGTCAAGATGACGTCCTAAGGAGGCTACATGCCGAACTTCAACTTCTTACGGTTAATAGGGCGGAAATTAGATCTGGGAGCCACTCAGCTGATCTGTACCATGTGCATCGTCAAGATGACGTCCTAAGGAGGCTACATGCCGAACTTCAACTTCTTACGGTTAATAGGGCGGAAATTAGATGTGGGAGCCACTCAGCTGATCTGGACCCTGTGCATCGTCAGGATGACGTCCTAAGGAGGCTACATGCCGAATTTCAACTTCTTACGGTTAATAGGGCGGAAATTAGATGTGGGAGCCACTCAGCTGATCTGGACCCTGTGCATCGTCAGGATGACGTCCTAAGGAGGCTACATGCCGAATTTCAACTTCTTACGGTTAATAGGGCGGAAATTAGATCTGGGAGCCACTCAGCTGATCTGGACCCTGTGCATCGTCAAGATGACGTCCTAAGGAGGCTACATGCCGAATTTCCACTTCTTACGGTTAATAGGGCGGAAATTAGATGTGGGAGCCACTCAGCTGATCTGGACCCTGTGCATCGTCAGGATGACGTCCTAAGGAGGCTACATGCCGAATTTCAACTTCCTACGGTTAATAGGGCGGAAATTAGATGTGGGAGCCACTCAGCTGATCTGGACCCTGTGCATCGTCAGGATGACGTCCTAAGGAGGCTACATGCCGAATTTCAACTTCTTACGGTTAATAGGGCGGAAATTAGATCTGGGAGCCACTCAGCTGATCTGGACCCTGTGCATCGTCAAGATGACGTCCTAAGGAGGCTACATGCCGAATTTCCACTTCCTACCGTTAATAGGTCGGAAATTAGATGTGGGAGCCACTCAGCTGATCTGGACCCTGTGCATCGTCAGGATGACGTCGTAAGGAGGCTACATGCCGAATTTCACCTTCTTACGGTTAATACGGTGGAAATTAGATCTGGGAGCCACTCAGCTGATCTGGACCCTGTGCATTACGGTTAATAGGGTGGATCTACCTAGCCTTCACTTTTCGAGTTAATAATAATCTAAAGTGCTCCTACCATGTCGCGGAATTTCGTGTCGCGAAAAATATGTCGTTTAAAAATTCCTTGACCCCCAGCCAAAAGACATATCCATGTCAAAAAATGTCAGCCCCCTCAAAATTTGATGGTTTCCGTTTCAAGGTACGTAGAATCTGAAAATGAGATTTAAAATATTTCTGTCCGTCCGCCGTACTTCGAACTTTTCTTAGTTACCATGAACCAAAATTAATGAAGTTTGGCGTCTAGTTGGTCCGCGAAGCTCGGTGTTACTGTCAGTCATCTCTAAGGGGTGAAAAATAGAGGTTGAAATTTTCAGAACGCCGTAGCTTGAAAACTTCCAATAGAAGGGTATGGTTTTTTTACGTTTTTAAATTGATCTTGAACTAAAGAATTTTTGAGACCACCCGGAGTATTTTACGACCAGACGCTCGTTTGCATCGAAAAGCTTCGTCAACAAGATCGTGAATCAAACGTTATAAATCCGGCCCAGATATCATTACTAGGGAGCACCTGATTATAATCACGGATGGCTGAATGAAGTCGAGTTGGTTGTTCTGTGATATTATTCAATTTGAAAAATGATGGTGATGACTTTCAGATTTTGTTGATAGTTATTAGGGCTTTCCTGTGGGGAGCTCAATTGTAGGTATTGACCACTGAAAACAGTGATCTTCGCAGAAGGGGCATCTTATACAGTTAAATAGTAAACTGTTGTGTAATAATTTGCAGCGTTTATTTTTTGTTTTGTTTAAATCTTGACACGAGTCGTCGCGCGTAAAGAGCGTAAACCTGATGAGCCAATCAAATTCAGTTACGCGTTTTACGTCGATTACGCGTCAATGTGAACCCAGCTTAAGACCAAAAAAATTCGGTGGGACTGCTGGGTAAGAAATCTCCACGCTGCACGCGGATATATTGGCTCATGGATATGTCTAATGGTATGGCGGAGCTGTGAATGCAAGGCCAATGGTCCTCGATTGCCAAGATAGCAGTTTCGGCCGGCTTTTCCTCAATCAACCTTTTCCCTCGAAGGCGAGTCCACTTCCTCCCGCTCGCGATTCGTCCGCGATCCGCGTTTACTTTACCCCGACATTTTCAAAATTCGAATGTTTTCATCAGCGTTGAAAGATTTTTTTCAGGATCGTTTCTTCTCACCTGTTTAAAGCCGGACCGGGATGTTGAAATCATTTCGCTATTTTTTACCCACTAAGGGCCGATTCCAAAAAGACATCAACCCCCAAGGTTTCTCTAACTCTTCCCAAGCCCTCTACTCATCTTTCGTCGACACCATATCCGACCTATGGCACTCAGACACACTTTTGTTCTTTTCAACCGCTGCAACTAACACCTTCTCCTCAGCTAAGGGGAAGTTGGGGGCTTTAGTACGACAACTTATTCCTAATAAAGCACAAGTTCGTTAAAAAAAAAATCAAGTTGAAAGTTGTTCCTGCAAGTGAGAAAGAGAAGCGATGCGAAAAAAGAAACCAGTCATGCAGCATGGCTATAAGAGCGAATTTTCGAAGTTTTCGGCATCTTCCTCCTCCGTCTAAAATTTTCTGAAAATTAATTTTCGGTCAATGTTTTCCCAACTTGATACCATACAAAATTAAAACAGGAGTAGTTTTACGCAAAGTAAAATTTGCGGTGGAAGGATGGGGAGGGGGAAATCAAAAATGTTTTGAATACCAGAAGAGTAGGTAATGGATACGTAACAAATTATTTTGTTCCATTTTTTGCCGAGTAACACCTCGGTTTGTAGATTTTCCAACGCTGAACACGATGGTGAAGTCAGAATTGCGATATCCCATTCCGTTATCAGATTAGAGCAGACGAACCAGGAAGAACATCTCAAGAAATAACCACGTTCCTTCATCTTCAAAGTGTTCCAGTTTGAGAATGGAATGAGATATCGCAATTCTGATTTCACCATCGTGTTCAGCGTACAAAACCTTTAAAATGAGGTGTCACTTGTCAGACTTTTTCATTTTGAGAATTTATGGGTAATTTTCCCCCCCAAAACTCCCCAAAACTCCCCCTTAGAGTGACCCGATTCTGCCCATCTTCGAACTTAGCCTGTCGATTGCCAAGACAGATTTTTCGTGCAAATTTGAACTTTTTATCTCAATTCTTTCGAGAGTTATCGTCTGGAATGACACATACATATATAAATATATAAATATATATATAAATATATATATAAATATATATATATACATATAATTTTTGGTGTCTTTCGGCAGTGAATTCAGGATGGTCTGAAACGGATTTTGGTATAAAAATCTTTCGGAAATTCGAGTTTTAAAAATTTTGGACCGAGAACAATAGCTTCCTTTTCTTCGAAAATTCGCTAATATGAAGGTAATATACTCAAAATAAGAAGGTTATAACGATGTTGCCAAAAGTTGTTTTGAATCGCTGATATTGCGGGGATTTCATACATTTTTACTATCCGTGGGCGTACGATCGAGGAGTGTCCAGGGAAAACTTGAAATTCTTCAACACCGAAGGCATTGAAAACGAGAAAACCACACACACATACACACACATATGAAGGTCACGAATAGTCTATTCTATCAAGTTAGCCATCGTGGCAAAAACTTTTTGGAACGCTCAGCCCTAGGGTTACCAGAAATTCGAATATAACCCTAGGGTTGCGTAACTATCAAGGTACCTACTTGCATAGCTCAGCTTCCGGTTCATGTACAGGGGTGTGGGTAACAAAAAAATGTTCTATGAATACAGAGGTTTCCAAAAAGTGGTGAACGATTTCTGTGGCATGAAAACTGGCGGAGTTAACAATTCCTTAGCAACGGCTCGGAACTATCATTATCGTCATATTATATTATCATAACGTCATAATATAAATCATTATACCTATAAATAGGTGGACGGACAAATTTGCAGGATGACCCCCTGCCATTAGACTTATTATATCCTTGCCAAAACCTTTGCTGCCTGGTCGGCAGAAGGGACTTTGATAGGGCCCAACTCTGAAATTCAATTATCTATGTCTGTTAGTATACTTGTATGCTGACTGAATGAGTTGATATTTCCATATTGAAGTTGATTGAAGTTTTGGGCGAAATGAAATTAGCTTTATTCTCTTCAGTTTTTACGTAGCAGAGTTACTGTACTTTCCTTCGGAGGACCTGGACTGGCTGAGTGGGTAGAATATGAAATCCCGGTTGGAGGATGGATGGATGGTTTCACATGTGAGACAGGCGTTTCCTGAATACGGGTAAGAACAAGAACAGTAAGTAGGAAAGTAAGCAGCCATTTCAGGCTGGAGTTTTACATGCAACTGCTGTGCCGGCTTCGGGGACGTGATCGTATTGCTAACACCGCCCTTGTTTGAGCAAAGGTTGTTGGGAATCGAACCGACGGCCGTAGTCGCCTTCCCAGTCCCCAACCACAGAGTTACAGAACATGAAAAGCTCCTCAGATTGACAATTTTAATTTTGGATAGTAGCTGAACCATGATTTGAAACCCAAAATAAGAGTGTTTTCTGTGATATCTTGGTTAAAAACCGGTAACTTTTATTAATCAGCAATCTGACGCAAAACTTATTTTGCTGTTTTGCCCTCTGTGGTGATAAGAAGTTTGAGGTTAGGCCTTGGTATGTGAGGTTGAGATGGAGGTAGCATTCAGAAAGGTTACACCTATGGCTGGGCCAGGAAGGTTACCACCACTTCGAATGCTACGAGGTTGAGATGGAGAGCGTAAGGTGTGAGGTGACTAGCATTCCGAAAGGTTACACCTATGGCTGGGCCAGGAAGGTTACCACCACTTCGAATGCTACGAGGTTGAGATGGAGAGCGTAAGGTGTGAGGTGACTAGCATTCAGAAAGGTTACACCTATGGCTGGGCCAGGAAGGTTACCACCACTTCGAATGCTACGAGGTTGAGATGGAGAGCGTAAGGTGAGAGGTGACTAGCATTCAGAAAGGTTACACCTATGGCTGGGCCAGGAAGGTTACCACCACTTCGAATGCTACGAGGTTGAGATGGAGAGCGTAAGGTGAGAGGTGACTAGCATTCAGAAAGGTTACACCTATGGCTGGGCCAGGAAGGTTACCACCACTTCGAATGCTACGAGGTTGAGATGGAGAGCGTAAGGTGAGAGGTGACTAGCATTCAGAAAGGTTACACCTATGGCTGGGCCAGGAAGGTTACCACCACTTCGAATGCTACGAGGTTGAGATGGAGAGCGTAAGGTGAGAGGTGACTAGCATTCAGAAAGGTTACACCTATGGCTGGGCCAGGAAGGTTACCACCACTTCGAATGCTAGGAGATTGTGCCCAGAAAGGTTCCACCACATCGGCCAGGCCGGAAAGGTTACCACCACTTCAACATCTTTTATGAGAGAGGTTTCAGGAGGAAGGTAAGGTGAGAGAGAGAAGTCGTCGACTTGAGTGCTATAGGTAGAATGGCGAGGCGGGTAAGGAGAGCGCATTATATAGGCACCTTTCCACCCTCCCCCGGTCATTCAACGGCCTTGGAGCCAGTGGAGGAACAATGGAGGGAGCTGACCCAGTTGCGCTCTCCGAGTCACGTAGGCCCGCCTTCCCCTTGGCTTTATTGGAAACAATCTAAAATATCAATTCATCGAATTTCATTGCATGCCTTATGTGGTAAGCCATCTTGCAATGTGGAATAAACACCAAATAAATAGGTTATTTTGTGTTTATTCCACATTGCAATCTAAAATATATACATTTGAGTTGTATATTATAAAGAGGTACCACGACACCCTCAATAACAAGTTATTATTCAATTAATTTATTTTCACCATGTCCTGTGTATTGAAATGAATATTTATTGTTTCAGGTCCTCCTGGACTTCCTGGAAAGAGAGGCAAAAGGGGGAAGAAAGGTGATGCTGGAGAGCCGGGTCCTGCGGTAAGTTGGAAAGGAAACTACTTTTCAATTGTAAACCTAGGTACTAACTACTCTTATGGTTTGATGAAATTTGCACTTACAAAAAAAAGTATAGACCTTTGTGTATTCTGTAAAGTAACTTGAAAGTGCAAAATGACACTGGAATAACCGACATCGGAATGCCGAATTAGGATTTTGAACTTTCTCTTTATATCGCCATACTTGTGGTATTTGCTAAGTACTTCATATTCCAGTTTTAAGAAATTTCAGGTGATGTATCCCTTACTCGTTCAAGCTATCGTCCCATTTTTTGATCTTCAATACCTTACACTTTTGGATTGTTCAAAGTTAGCCGGTGGGGGCCTTCTGCACTGTCACCTTTGTCTTTATGTTCACCAAACATTATTGTTTTATTTTTTGTATTTTCGTATTCAAGTAGTTTTTATACCGCAATGGTAGATTTCAGTTAGCTGTTTCAAAGTTATATTGCTGTTTTGATTTTCGTAATTTATATAATTTTTGTCTCATTCATTGTAAAGCTGATTTGGAATATATTATTTTAATTCTGTCCGCATTTTGTATGTTTTACTTGCGAACGTTCGTAGTTTGTCATAAAAAATGTTGTTCTCATTTTAGTTGGCTACTTCAATTTGAAAACATTGATAAACAGCTACCTATCTATTATCTAACCTCCTATGTGAAAGATATTTCAAACTTTCATCAAACTTCTCAATAAGATTCATGATTGTTCGGATTTTTCAAATGAATTATAAATTTCATATTGACATACCGACGCGAAAATCCGCTCTATCGTTAAATCTTATTGGTAACGTTTTACTTAACTTGTCAACTTAAATTTAAATCATTCAATTTTTTTTTAATTGAAGTGAAAATAAAATATGCAAAATACCTACCATTCAATTTTCTTCCAACTCTTGAGTATTATTAACGAGAGGATGCGTGAAATGGATACAGATAATGAAGCCAAGTATTATACTGTTGACAAGTTTGTTCATGAATATCCGTAACTTCGTTATTTAGCTAGTCGTATAATAATTTGCGTAGATAATATTATTGCAGTGTTAACGTAATTTTTCCTCGTGTGTTTATTCCTTATGTTTATTTCGTGTGCGTTGCTTCATCTTTTTGTACAATATTATTTTGCTTTTTTCACAGGGACCAGCTGGTCCGCCGGGCAAGAATGGTTTTCCGGTATTTTTATTGTTATTTTCTTTGTTTTTTAAGTTATCATTATTCAAATTATCATCACCATTGCCGCACCTAGCACGACAGCATGGCTTCATTTCTTCCACTTATTTCATTATCACAAACCACGGAGGAAATAATGAGTCTATGTTTAAAAATATTTCTATATCTTTCAGGGATTCAAAGGGATGAAAGGAGACAGAGGTTTTCTGGTAAGAAACTTCGACATGAAATTGGGTGTTGGTTGGTTGTTTAACCTAACGGGTTTCTTTGTATGGGTATTTAGTGTTGCTTCAGTTCAAAGTTTATTGTCAGATATCTTCGGATTTTTCAGCGACTAACATTTCTCTAACGTTGTTTGTTTCCGTTCAAATTTTCCTTATACCTGGCTTCCTCATCGAAAAGTTTACTTGCGCTCACGTCTGACCAATTTATTCAAAGTTGGATCTTGTATAACGAACTCTCTGAGCAGTGAAATCCTACTTCGGAAAAAGGCTCAGACTTTGTAACGGTTTTCAAAGAACAAACTTCGGTTATCGATTATTGTGTTTCACTCGTGAAAATAATTGTTCCTGGAGGCATAAGGCTGAAGAACTTTTTCCATTACAATGTTGTTCAATAAAGATGAGCCGAATATACCCCCCTCACACCCATCACACCAACACTTTTCACCGTGGTCTTTCCCAAAATCGCTCTGAGTACTCGCTCTGTCTTTGGAACTATCAAAATTGAGGTTTATTATTTTACACAATCGAAGCTCAAAAAAGTTGGTATAGTTTCGTTTTAACGTGGATATGTTTTTCTTCTAGGAGTGTGACTGTGGCTGTTCTCGAGTCGTTTGTTTTCCCGGTGGAGATGGGGTCGTATGGTGGAAGCCTAACTGATATCCCTTCTTAGCCGGTGATAATATTGCAGGTCTAGGAGGGGGGCTCTCGAGGGTACACCGTCACTGTCGTCACACTCTGTCACATGGAAGCAGAGCGTGGTTTGGTAGTATTTGCTGAGTAACTCGCCATACCCCTGTCCCTTTGATAATACGTACATCTATTGGCTTCTTCCACCCCCTTTCACCCCTTTACAGTGTCGGTAAAATTCAAATATATTGAGCTCATTTGAAGTGTCCCAATTTACAAGTCCCAAATTCCATCCTAACGATGGAGGCAGAGATCGTCATATTCATATTCGTAAATACGAATATGAATATATCACACGGCGTATTTTATATGAATACGAATACGAATATATCTGTATTTACACGTGTAAATATGAATATATTCATATTCACACAAGTTCCATGTGAATACGAATATATTCATATTCACACGAATTTCGTGTGAATATGGTAGAAATGTAATCGTATTCCCTCGAATTTCATGTGAATATGGAAGGAATATGTTCATATTCACACGAAATCTGTAGGAATATGAACGTATTCCTATCGTATTAACATGATATTTGAGTGAATACCATTTATTTCTACCATATTTACACAAAATTCGTAGAATATGAACATATTCCTACAATACTTACATTAAAATCGAGGGAATACCATTATATTCCTACCATATTTCCACGAAATTTATATGAATATGAACATATTCATCATATTCACATGAAAATCGAGAGAACACCATGGTATATCTACCGTATTTGCACGAAATTTGTGTGAATATGAACATATTCCTATCATATCCCCTTGAAATTCGACTAAATACCATAATCTACACATGTCACATGTCTACCATAATCACATGTAATTCGAGTTAATACCATCATATATATCTACCATATTCACACGAAATTCGTGTGAATATGAATATATTCGTATTCACATGGAATTTGTGTAAATACGAATATATTCATATTTACACGTGTAAATGTGAATATATTCGTATTCGTATTCATAGAAAATACGCCGTGTGAATATATTCATATTCGTATTTACGAATATGAATATGCCCATCTCTGGATGGAGGTTGCTCAGATGAACACAATTCACTGGACAGCATCCTCTGACAACATTTTTTCTCCGCCAATACTCATATGTAGGAGCTTTGTTCTCCACCTGACACCAGTAAATATTATTCAGGTAGTAGCACTATGATGAAGGTTAGTCACCTTGAAGTTTTTGGATGTCCTTTCCTGAACCAGAACTTCATACTACTTTTCATTTCCCTTTTACTTTCCCTCTCATACTTATGCTACCCAGAAGTATGTCAGGAGTGTGACAGTGGCTGTTCTCGAGTCGTTTATTTTTCCGGTGGAGATGGGGTCGTATGGTGGAAGCCTAACTGATATCCCTTCTTAGCCGGTGATAATATCGCAGGTCTAGGAGGAGGGCTCTCGAGGGTCCACCGTCACTGTCGTCACACTCTGTTGCTCGACAGGTTTTAACGTCGTGAAAGATTTTTCTGATGGTTTCCGCGTACAAACACGTCGTTGCCATGTTTCTTACAACTTCCTGGGTTTCAAAAATTGAGCTGTTCGACCGGCTGAGTTCAAAATTGAGCTCCCTGATTAGCTGAGTCAATAATAAATTGACATTATTTAAATATATCCATAGTTCAATATTTTTCCCAGTAAGTTTTGGAAGTTTCAATCTCAATGGATTTCAATTTTCAGGTTTTTAGGATCACCCACCGCGTTTTACGACTTAATCAAACGCTAACTCTGCAGGCGCAATTTCATTTTGGGTAATAGCTGGCTTTGCCCTGGGGTTCACCTCAAGATCGCCTCAAGGTTCGCTTCGAGGTTTCCTTCGAGATTTCCCTTGTGGTTTGCCTTCAGGTTACCCTTGAGGAATACCAAAGGGGTTTTCGAGGTTTTAGTGAATATGTGATGTAGGTATCGTTTCCATGTTTGGGTCCTCATTTGGGAACACTTTTGGGTCCAAGTTGTGCTCCTAAGCTCGGCAGCCCGATCGGAATACACCCAGGGGTGTTATGGGAGAAAAATGGGTGTAAAAATAGGGGTTTTCGAGGGATTTTTGAGGTTTTATGAACATGAGCTTGTGAGGTGTCGTTTTCCATGTTTTTTTATGGCGAAAAGACCGAGTACGAAGTAGATTTTGACCAAAGATGAAGAATTGAGGTTGGAACGAAGGTTCAGCTCCCAAAATTCATTTTTTATGAGTCAAAAACTTGGGAAATTGTCTGAAATCTCCTAAGTTTGTATAATAACACTAAAAGTAGTCTGAACAGGTGAATCATGACAAATAAATGGCACTGTCAGTGATCAAAAATAATTTGTGGAAAAAAAGAAAAAGAAAAATGCTGTCCATAACTGTGTTAATCAAACGATTATATATAATAGTTCATGGCGTTCTGCCGAACTAGTTCCCTTTCGAATCGTGAAAAACACGCATAGGGTAAACGTGGGGGTCAATGATCCCTTTCAGTTTTTCAGAAATTTATCGAATAAGGTGGCTTTTGCTATTCCACTTATGTAATGTATTCGCTCAGCAAACATTTTCTTAAACCCCCCTCAAAATTTTGGTTTATTATTTTCAATAATGAACCATTGGAATCGAGCATGAAAAAAAAAATTCTTACCCCCCCCTCAAAATTTGATGGTTTACGTTTCAAGGTATGTAGAATCCAAAACTGCAATAAAAATATTTCTGTCTGTCCGCCGTACGCCGTACGCCGTACGGGCCACTTTTCTTAGTTACCATGAAAAAAAATTGATGAAATTCGGGTTATAGGTTCCGTTCGGCGTCTAGTTGGTCCTCGAAGCTCGACGTTACTGTGAGTCATCTCTAAGGGGTTCAAAATAGGGGTTGAAATTTTCAAAACGCCTATACCATTTTTTTACGTATATATTTTTACGTTTTAAATAGTTCTTGAACTTGCGAGTTTTTTAAGACCATCCGGAGCATCGTACGTCCAGCCGTTCGTTCACAGTAAGGCCCCGAAGTTTGCACCGACAGGCATTTTCGACTCCAGTGTGAATGAAATTGTATACAATTCAAACCAAATCTCGTAACCAGAGACGCGCCCACAATAGGAATTTGTGAATACGGCCAATCATTGGTAGGGATCACCTGATTATATTGGCGGAGTATGAAGTCGAGTTGGTTGTTCTGTGATATTATTTAATTTGAAAAATGATGGCTCTTTTGGAGTTTGTTGGTAGGTAGTGAAACTTGAACAAACGTTGAAGTATTATTGATGGGTAAATTATTACTACGGTAAATCATTACTCAACGGTAAATTATTACACAACGGTTCATTATACCATCTACGTAGAAGGGGCTGGAGTTTGTTGGTAGGTACTTTTGCAACTTTTTTCACTCCTCATCAACAATTTCTTTTCAGAACTTCATTATGTGTGTTTCTTTTTGTTAGGTACTGTTTGTCATCGGCAGAATTATTTTAGCAACATTTAACTCGTGATTTAGGTAGGTACCTAGTAACGAGTACGGGGTTAGGTACTAACCTACGGAGGGTCTGCGATCTACATAATATGTATATAATAGAATAGTACGTATATTATATTATATAGACGGGTTATCTATACATAGAGCTGTGATCTGTAACAGAAGGGTATTCTATACAAAATAATAAACCGTTGTGCAGGGATTTGCAGCGTTTTGCTTCCGAGTCTGCGAAGCAGCGGAAGCCTTGTGTTCACTTTCGTGAGCCAAAAAATTTTTGTCTTCAGAAATCAAAATTTCCACTTGCATTTTGCGTTTCAAAGCCTACTGAACAAATTTGGTTCCGTGTCTGTCGGTCTGTGGGTCTGTGAGTCTGTGAGTCTGTCCGCATTTCCTTGTTACAGCCATAACTTCCACGATTTTGAATTGATTCAGCTCAAATTTTGAGGGATGGTGCGGATAAGGCCCCTTGAGATCCCATACAAATTTCAACATGATTGATCCAGCGGTACGCCCTGCGCATGCGCTAACGTTAAATTCAACAAACACGCATAACTTTCACAATTTTGATTCAATTTCGCTCAAATTTTCAAGGGTTGTTTGGACAAGGCCTAGTGAGTTCCAGTATGAATTTCAGCATGATCGGACCCTCGGTGCGCTCTGCGCATGCGCTGGCGTGAAATAGATTCAATTTCCTTGTTACAGCCGTAGTAACCAAAGATTTCACCCAATTTCAATGTAATTCTCAGGGATTAAGCGGGTAGGGCCCATTGAGGTCCCATATAAATTTCAACTTGATAGAGCCGGCGGTTCGCCCTGCGCATGCGCTCTGTCTGTCTGTCTGTCCTTCTATGCACGGCCAAACGGCTCGACGGATATCGACCAAATTTGGCACGAATATCCAGTAGGCTCCCAAGTTGTGCAACGTCGCATTTTCAATTCCCTGACCATAGCGGAACTATGGTCGACCATGGTCAACTCCTGAATGGCTTGACGGATTTTGATAAAATTGGGCACAAATACCCGGTAGGGTATGGGATTTTTCCGTCGTTTGTTGGTTCCACGATACTGCGTACAGCGATTCTCGGATAGCGAGTGAAGCGAGCGGTCAGGCTAGTTATGTATAATGGACGTAATGTATTATGGAAGTCATGTTATGTATAATATGTATATTTCATGTAATGTTATGTTATGAAATGTTATGTAATGTAATGTTATGTAATATGTATATTTAACGTTATGTAATGTAATATAATGTAATGTAATGTAATGTTATGTTATTTTGCTTCCGAGTCTGTTCTATTTTATAATGGGTCACTCTGATTGTGACGAGGAAGCTCCTGTGCCATCACCTTGGCAGTGTATTTCTTTTACGTTACAAATTGCGTGGATTTCAAAAATGCAATGTCCATTCGCTATACGCCGTATACCGTATCATCCATATCTACTTCATTTTCGGTCTAAAAAATTCGTGCTTTCGCAGAAAGGCTCCATTTGGGCCCTAGTTTTATCCCGAAACTTTGCAGCCCGATTGTAATATACCTAAGGGTGTCATGGTGAAAATTTCGTGTAAAAATATGGTTTTATGGTGTTCTAGTAACATGAGACATCGAGGTATCGTTTTCCAGGTTTTTTGGGGCGGTGAGACCCAATATGAAGTCGATTTTGACCAAAGTGTGGAAAGTTGAGGTTCTAACGAAGTCTCATCCTTAAATTTACGGTAAATTTTGGTGTAAAATCGTTGTTCTGCCGTACACAGTTGGGAACACATTTGGTTCCTTGATATGCCAGATATCAGTAGGTGCCATTGATGATTCGACTTGGGGACTCCAGGCGAATATCTTGGGCATTTGAATGTCCTATAACCTAGGGTTAATGGGATTGTACTATGGATTATTGGATTAAAGGAATTTCGAAAATTGGACCCAATTTTATCAAGAAAACTCAGGCTACGTAATACTGCGCTGTGCAACACCTGTGTAATCCATAATGTCTTTCAACGTGGCTCTGGAATGTCAGTCTACTCAAGTCTCTGCCGTACCTCTCCCGCAATACGATTGTCAAACGCATGGAAGAACTCGCTGTCTTGAACATTGTGCTGCGTATGGAAACCACTTTATTTCGTCAAGTAGAGGTGAACTCTGTGCATTTATTCTGTGGGAAGAGTCTGGGGAGCGGGTATCTCTTCCCTTAGTAACCAACCTCTCCCGTGCCAACCCCTCCGGAAAATATTATTTGAACGTTTCTGAAACCAGATCCTCCGTTGGGCGAAAAACCCTCCTCCCTTGGGAAAGAGGGTTCCGAGACCCGGAAAAAATAGAGAAAAAATTGCATGAGTGCTATGACGGAGGCAATCAATCAAAGTAAAACCTACCGAGCGTAGAATGATTACTTACAGACATCACAACGAGAGACCATAGGTATACGTTTGAAAGCGTCTCAAGCTTCCCGTACCTACATGAAATAATTTTGGTTCCGGTTGTTCATCTGAAGAGACCGAGCAGCTGGATGGTGCTACTAAACACAGTTTTATTTATTTTATTTTATTTAGTTACAAACGGGCAAAAGCCCAATTACTAACATTGTAATTAATTATACAAATATAAATTATACCTAGTTAAAGCATCAGCTTGAAATTACGGCAGAAGTGAGTAAGTTATCAAATCCTACAGGGAAATTACTAACTGAACAGCTATGTTAGATTATATGAAAGGCAAATAAATACATTATAAAATGTAAGATGGACAAAAATCGGGATTTGAGAGGCACAAAAACAAAACACCAGACTACAACGCAAAATAACAACAACTACACCAGTTCGAGAGGTTTCAAATGGTTTTTTTGTGTGTGTGTGTGTGAAGGTCAAGGGAGGAGAACAAATCCGGATCATCGGACAGAGACGCAAGATAGTTCAAGCTTCTTTGCATTGTCGTTATAGGGCTATTAACACGTTCACTGCGTCTCCAGAAAACCGAACTTCTCGTGGGCCTGAAAGGAATTTTGAGAACCCTTATTATGTATTGTGGTTTTCCCATCTCTAAAAATCATGAATAAACGGAAACCGTCAAAAAATTTGATTTTTCTCTTAATTTTTTTTTTTTGATTACCAGTCCATCAAACGCACCAGGCGAAAACTTTTTTCTTGCCTCCCTCGTGTTGGGGGTGGCGGTACTGCGGGTTGCCTATCCACTTCTGTGAAGGTTAGCCCCTGCCCTCTTCACTGTAATGCTGTTAGCCAATGGAAAAAGGTAGTTGGCGACTTGGAAATGATATGGGCGTTTTCCCTAGGAGTTGCAGCACAAAAGCATATAAGGAAATATTTAATAATCGCCTGAAAATCGATTTATTCACAAAAGTCGAAATATCAACTTCAATGATCGATTCTAATTTTGTATTCAATCTGCGGCTACAACGAGTGGTACCCCTACCTTCATACAATATCGAAGCGTAATATTCAACTCTGAATCGATTTTTAAGTCCTCAATTGACTTTCCCAGAGACCGAATTTCGGACGTCGGTCGCTCTCAGTATCTGATTACCTGTCCATCGAGACGCACCACGAGGAAAACGGTTTGATGACCTGTCCATCGAGACGCGCTGAACGTGTTAAGCAGATAGTTGGTGGCCGTGTGTGGTACTGAGAAAAGGAGGTGGTGAAGAGTGCCGTGGATCCGTATGCCAAAAAACGCTGCAGATTATTACACAACGGTTTATTATTTACCTGTATAGATGCCCCTTCTGCGTAAATCACTCTTTTCTGTGGTCAGTATCTATCTTCAAGCTTTTCCCCCAGTAGAGCCCTAAATCGAGTAATGGAGCCGGCCCGGGAATGACAGTTTCATAAAAACCAGTATATGTAAAATGGCAAAATTCAGATGTAGTTCTGAAGGTAAAAACTGTTGATGCGGAGTGAAAAATAGTTTTTTGGTCTCAGTTGGGATTCGAACCTGCGATCATTAGCGTGGGATTTCGACCCCTAGCCAATTGAGCTATGGTGCGCATGGGTAGTGGGCGAGTGATGTGCGCTCTCAGGGCAGGTGATGCCTGCAAACACGCTGCTGTTTAGGGTAAACTCAATTTTATGGCAACATCCTAGAATGCTCCGGATGATCTCAAAAATTCAGAAAAAAATCGAACTATTTAGAAATGCGAGAAGACCGACGCCTCAAAAATACAATTTTCCGAGATAGGGATACTCCGGATATTTCAACCCGTATTTTTCACCCCGTTGAGTTGAGTGACATAACGCCGAGCTTCGAAGACCAACTAGAGCCCAAACAGGACCTACATACAAAGGAAATTTTGGTTCATTGGAACAAAGGAAATAGCCGCGGACGGCGGATTTTTCAAATTCAATATTCGTAGGATAGTACTCTACGTCCATTAAAATGTAAACAATGAAATTTGGGGGGGGGGGGGGTCAGATTTTTTTTTTTAGCATGGAACATGCTTTAGCCTTGGACTAACTAGCCGAAAAACGTTACGCGGGATGGGTAACGCGGAAGTGGAACGAAATTTTAACGATGATTTTCACGTACAACCGAGTAGTTGCTAGGGAAATGAAACTTCTTTCATTTTCATCGGACAAAAATCGTTTTCCATTCGTTGGAAAGCTCTTGATTTATCACGAATTTATTTCGTATTTGTTCTTGGTATTTATTTCCTAGTTTCATACTATAACTATATAAATGAATGTTATAAATGGATAGTAAACAATGACGCTTGTTTGGTAGTCACTTGGTTATAGATACGTAGTGGTGAGTCATCATTAGCGCTACTCTAAAGTTAACATTTTCAGCAAAATGAATATGTTTCAATCTTTTGTTTGAAAAAGCTCGGAACGCGGCTAAAGCATGTTCCATGTTTCTTGAATTTTAGCCGTAGGCTCTAAGCAGTAAGCATCCGGGGGTCCAGGGGGCTTGCCCCCTGGCGAGGCGCGCAGCGCCGAGTTTTTTTGTTTTTTTTGTCATGGCTGATTCCAACGGTTTATTATTGTAAATAATAAACCAAAAAGGATAGTAAAGGAGGACTATCAATGGTTCCACCAAAAATTTCGGCAACAAAAGTGGCATCCAGCCATTGAAGTCTGGACTCCAACAGCGCCAAACCACTCAAATTTCCTCGTAACCAACAATAATAGGCTATTGAAACAAATCAGAAGTTTTCGTTCAAGCTGATGGTTAGAAGTACCCTCGACCTTATGATCTTATATTTTATTTACTATCTTTTTATAGTACTATTTTATAGTACTTATATTTTATATATCTTTTTATAGTACTATTTTTATTAGTACTTTTTATAGTAGATACTATTTTATACACTATCTTTATAGTATATTTTATATACTATATTTTATATATCTTCTATACTAGCATTTCTCTCGTTGGGATAACAGTACCTTTAGAATATGGATAGTACAGTAGAATTTGCCTCTGCATGACAATCTTGGTTGAATTCCAGTGAGAACATGCAGTATTTGTCTGATCCTCATCATTCTGCGCATTCGTCTGGAACGGGATGCCGTACCTGACTCGCTTTAGGCTAAGTTAAAGGACGGAGTTTTCGAAGACTGTAATAACAAATATTGTTATTATAGGAGGGTACACAGAGGGTTCGCGGCGTATTTCATGTAAATAAGTTCAGATTTATTTTCCAAAAATCCATGGCGGAAGGTGTAGGTCGGTGGGTGTGTTCCTCACAAAGGAAATGTGGGTGCAAAGCATAAAGACGGTGGCAAATAAAGTGATTGAAATTAACGACGCCCACAACGATGACGCGAATCCAGCTTCGTTGGCAGTTGGTATTATCACTGCAGGAGTGAAAAGAAAAGCAACGGTCGACATATTTATGTAACCGGCCGTTACAGGTAATTCAGCATAATTTGCATAATTTCATCAGAAAACCCACGAGAGTAAGATTTATATCTTGTCAATTATTTATTGCCACAGATTTTGAGAACAGTTCTAAAAGATAACCCCGACGAGGTATATTTAAATTATACCACACCATTGACTGTGGGTAGAATTTGATGAATTCCCTTCGTCCGATTCAATTCACAATGGGTAGCAGTTGACGACTTCTAAGGCCCAATTCACACATAAGAGGTGACACGCGGAGGTGCGGTGCAGGCGAGGTGAGAGGTACGACACTTCGGCACCTTCTCTATGTAAACAAATGGTTTAATGTCCACTTAGGCGGCGACGCACGGGCGCTCACCTCCTCACCTCTTACTCGCCTCTTCCTCACTGCTCGAGTCAGTTTGGAGAAGCGCGCTTCTCGTGCACCCCTTGAAATTTATGAGTTTCAAATAACATAGGTACTTACGAACTAAATCACTCGCGACGAAATCGTGGAAACCCATTTCAAAGAAAAACGGAGTTATCGAAAAAATAGTCTATTTCCACTAATACACGAAAAACGCAAAAAACACTGTTATACCGGTTTCGGTGATCAAACCATCGTCAGTAACACACAATAACACACACACAATAAGTTATTGTGTGTGACTGACGATGGTTTGATCACCGAAACCGGTATAACAGTGTTTTTTGCGTTTTTCGTGTATTAGTGGAAATAGACTATTTTTTCGATAACTCCGTTTTTCTTTGATAGGTACTTACCTCAGTGTTATCAGTAACCTCTCTTCTGGACCAACAGGTTCTCTCCACTTCGTAGCCCTTTTTGTCAGTCTGTCTTTTTCCAAGGCCAGTACTTTATAAACATTCGTAGGACATTCTATAAAGTTCTGGAACCTTTCTGGGTACATACCCAACTCCCTCATCAAGTCGAAAATCCCATTACTGTTGTTTTTCAACCATAAAGGGTGAACCCAGAACTTTCTCTGGCTGTTAATGTTAGCTAAAAAACAACAAGATCGAGGACGTCCTCGTTACTTTCATCGTCAGCATAAGGGTACATTTCGAGCACAACTGCCTACCGCCGTTTCACCACCATACCTGCACCTCTTCACCACCTTTCATGTGGACATCACACTCGCCTGTGCGACGACGTGCCTGCACCTCGCCTGCACCGCGCGGCCGCTTGTCACCTCTTATGTTGGAGTCGATGTAGCGGGAACGGGTAGGAGTTGACGGGATTTTTGGCGTCTGGGTAGGAGTTGATGAATCCCCTCACGCCCATGTGATGCTCGTAGAGCCGGGCATGTTGACATCAGCGTTTCCAAACCTTAACAAAACGGAAGGATTCACACTTCCACGGGCGCTGAACCTCAAATAATCCGTGTTTGTTCACGGCCGGTCTCAGAGAAGGCCGCGGCAGTAGAGAATTGGCAACGTCGCACTTCGTTTGTTTACCTATAAATAGATCTTCTCGCGAAAATTATTTTCAACAGTAGTATTGTTTACAAAAGTTATTGTTTTTAATGATAACAGAGTGCAGGGAAATTGTGTCGTGCCAGAGTGCAAAAGTAATTAGGAATGTACAAAAGAATATGTGACTTCGTTTCGTTTTCCCAAGGATGAAGAGAAGTGGATTCGTGCGATTCCCCGTACTAGATGGAAACCAAAACCTAGGTCAATGGTTTGTATTTATAACATTTTTCCCAAAATGATTTAGGTACAGTAGATAAGTAAGTACCTTCAACAGGGAGAATAGAAAGAATGGACCCTTGCAAAACCTAAAGATATGACAGTAGAATATTCTATGACATTCATCATTGGATATTATGAACATTTTAATCTCTCAAGAGTTCGAGGATAAGTTTTTGAAGGCTCCTAACCAAAAAGACATCGTAACATTTGTCTCAGAGAGATCGCATTCCAAATTAGAAGACAGCAAGAGGTGCGGTCAATGTGATTGCGAACCATTATTCCAAGAGTGTTCGTGATCGAAAATCGAAGAATGCTGCAAAATCCTTGCCACGTGGGTTTATTAGGTATTCTATTGGACATCAAAGAAGCTGGCTATTCATTTACTGTTTATTTCATCAATAATATTGATATAGCTATTTTTGGCATTTTTCACAAATTTTGGCCCCAAAAACTCGAATTAGGCTTCTATTTTTGACAAATTATCTTCGATCATTGAACTTCTCATTGAATTGTCCGGATTCACTTCTGAGTTATTATACAAATTCCTAGTTATTAAATCCATTTTCACAGGTTTTTGACCCATAAATATTGAATTTTGAGAGTTAAAACTTCTGTAGAACCTCAATACTTAACTCAGTGGCCAAAATCAACTTCATATTGGGTCTCCTCACCCTAAAAAACACGGAAAACGATACATCACAAGCTCAAATTCACTAAAACATGAAAAATACCTAATTAAGCACCCATTTTAGCGAATTTTCGAAGAAAAGGAAGCTATTGTTCTCGGTCCAAAATTTTTAAAACTCGAATTTCCGAAAGATTTTTATACCAAAATCCGTTTCAGACTATCCTGAATTCCCTGCCGAAAGACACCAAAAATTATATGTATATATATATATATATTTATATATATATTTATATATTTATATATATATTTATATATTTATATATGTATGTGTCATTCCAGACGATAACTCTCGAAAGAATTGAGATAAAAAGTTCAAATTTGCACGAAAAATCTGTCTTGGCAATCGACAGGCTAAGTTCGAAGATGGGCAGAATCGGGTCACCCTAAGGGGGAGTTTTGGGGAGTTTTAGGGGGGGAAAATTACCCATAAATTCCCAAAATGAAAAAGTCTGACAAGTGACACCTCATTTTAAAGGTTTTTGTACGCTGAACACGATGGTGAAATCAGAATTGCGATATCTCATTCCATTCTCAAACTGGAGCACTTTGAAGATGAAGGAACGTGGTTATTTCTTGAGATGTTCTTCCTGGTTCGTCTGCTCTAATCTGATAACGGAATGGGATATCGCAATTCTGACTTCACCATCGTGTTCAGCGTTGGAAAATCTACAAACCGAGGTGTTACTCGGCAAAAAATGGAACAAAAAATTTGTTACGTACCCAATACCTACTCTTCTGGTATTCAAAACATTTTTGATTTCCCCCTCCCCCTCCTTCCACCCCAAATTTTACTTTGCGTAAAACTACTCCTGTTTTAATTTTGTATCAAGTTGGGAAAACATTGGCCGAAAATTAATTTTCAGAAAATTTTAGGCGGAGGAGGAAGATGCCGAAAACTTCGAAAATTCGCTCTTATAGCCATGCTGCATGACTGTGGTTTTTTTTTATTTCACCCATAACACCCCTCGATGTTTTCCGATCGGACTGCCGAGTTAGGGGACAAACTGGGGCCCAAATGGAGCCTGTGTGCAAAAGAACAGGTTTTTTTAGACCAAAAATTAAGGTAGATATCGGTGACACGGCGGACGGACATTGCGTTTTTGGAAACGACACACCCTGAAACGTAGAAAACATTTTGAGGGGGTGTTCCAAAAAAATGTTCCGAACCGAAGGTGTATTTGGAGAATAATTAACCAAAATGACAGTTGCAAGTTGAAGAAGTTCCAGAAGTAGAATACTATTATAGTATTCTATTATAGTTCTATTATAGTATTGCTTATAATAAGCAAATTCATGTTCCATTTCCTTTTCTCCAAGTCATCTTGCTTGTTCCTTTCTGTTGTTCTAGGTATTAGTTCAGTACCTTTCTTTTAAATAATCCATCATTCAGAAGACTGATGTTTTCATTAATTGTATCTACTCGCAATATACAGGTATAATAATAAAATAAGTGAAGGATTCATTCATGGAGCTAAAAGAACGCAGTGGTTACGAAAGGGGCCTGAACCAAGAAGCTATTACAGCGTTGCCAAATCTTGCGCCGCGGCCTTCTCTAAAGCCGGCCATGGTTTTGCTTTATTATTCTGTGAATAATACACCTATGTATTCGCTCAGCAAACATTTTGTATAACACCCCCTCAAACTTTTTTCTTTTCCGTTTCAAGGTGCGTAGATTCCAAAAATGCAATGTCCGTCCGCCGACCGCCGTATCATGTGTGCCGGCTTCATTTTCGGTCTAAAAAAGTCGTTCGCACACATGCTCCATTTGGGCCCTAGTTGTGTTCCGAAACTTTGCAGCCCGATCGGAATATACCCAGTGGTGTTATGGGTGAAAATTTGAGTGGACAAATAGGTACTTTTTGCGTTTTAGCAACATGTTAGTAACATGAGCTTCTGAGATATCGTTTTCCGTGTTTTTGGGGACGAGAATACCGAATATGAAGTCGATTTTGACCAAAGTGTGGAAAATCGAGGTTCTACCAAATGTTCAGCTCCCAAAATTGATTTTTTTATGAGTGAAAAACCTGGGAAATCGTCTGAAATCACCATCAATTTGTAGAATCACACTGGAAAAAGTGTCAACACATGGATCAAGACGATTAAATGGCACTACCAATGATCAAAGATAGTAAAAAAAAAGAAGAAAAAAAAAGAGCGTACCTAATTTGTGTTTTAGGGGCCAAAATAGCTATTTCGATTATTACGCATGAAAGGAACAATAAACGAACAGCCAACATTTCTGTAGGTATGTCCAATAGAATAATAAACCCATGTGACAAGGACTTTGCAGCGTTTTTTCCACTCAGCTAGGTACTTGGGCACGGTTCGTGACTGGAGGTGAACGGTGTAGGGCAGGGTCGTCTTGAGGAGGACGTTACTGGAGGAGGCCAGGAGTCTGAAGAACGGGTATCTCCTTGTAGTAGCCAACCTCTCCGGAAAATATTATTTGTACTTTTCTGAAACCATATCCTCCGTGTTCCCTCCCTTTGGAAAGAGGGTTCCGTCGTAACCTTTCAAGAAAAGAAAAAAAAAACCAACGACAGACCCTGTGGGAATCGCCTTCTTCGAGAAATCACTAATTTAGCTTTTCCGTTGGAAGTTTGAGCGTGTAAATACGATTTTCTCCTTCAACCCGGAGACTACATTTTAGCACCACTTTCGCATCCGCCCCTCGTCCACCCCCCAAACACAACACAAACCGCTAAAACGTTCTAAAAGAGGACGGACCGTTCTCTGTTCTGATTCTCCCCTTCACTAACTCATTCGTGTTTACAATCCTCTGCGGAAACGACATTCTACCTCGTGGATGGACAAACATGGGGGGAAATAGGAAAAAGCTTTTCAGATGCCTCCTCATTTGTTAAGTGCTTCGCTGGAACGTCCGGGCGTTTCATCCCCCGTCGCATATTTCATGCAGTAGTGGCGTTTTAATTTCACTTCTGATTTTCCTCAAGAATCTTACGTTTTTTGGTGTGGTTCCATTTTTCCTGTGCCAGCTCTGAAAGCTTTTTGATAGACGTGTATCCAACGTTTGGGCCCCATTCCGTTAATTGGTCGAGACCCCATTCCTACTGAAGAGGAGTTTTTCAATTTTCACTAATTGAAAACAGTCAATTTAAATACAGTTTATCCTTCTCTTCGATGTACTAATTCTCAAAAGAAAAAACACTGCAAAGTCCTTGTCACGTGGGTTTTTTATTTCTCTGGACACACCTTCAGCAATGCTGGAAATAACTTTATTGCCTCTTTCATGTGCAATTATTAAAATACCTATTGTTGATGGTTTCTACCAATTTTGGCCCCCCCAAAACACGAAATAGGCTCCTATTTTTAACAAATCATCTTTGACAGTGCCATTTAATTGTCTTGATTCACCTGTTGAAACTACTTATAGTGTTATTATAGAAGTTTATGGTAATTCAGACAATTTCCCAGGTTTTTGACTCATAAATGAATTTTGGGACTGAACCTTCGTTACAACCTCAATTCTTCACTCTTTGGTCAAATTCAACTTCATATTAGGTCTTCTCGCCCTAAAAGAATGTAAAACGATGCCTCACACGCTCATGTTCTTCACATGACATGCTGCCGAGTTTCGGAGCACAACTAGGAGACAGATTTGTTCCCAAATGAGGACCCAAACTGTGTGCGGAAGAACGACGATTTTAGACCGAATTTTAACGTAAATTTACGGCTGAAACTTGTAGAACCTCAATTTTCCACTCTTTGGTCAGAATCGACTTCATGTTCGGTCTTCTCATCCTAAAAAAACATGGAAAGCGATACCTCACAATCTCATTGTAACATGAGCTTGTGAACCCCATTTTACCCCCCTTTTTCACCCATAACACCCCTGGGTATATTCCTGTCGGACTGCAAAGCTTCGGGACACAAGTAGGGCCCAAATGGAGCATGTGTGCGAAAGAACGAATTTTTTAGACCGAAAATGAAGCCGGTACACGTGATACGGCGGACGGCGTACGGCGGACGTACATTGCATTTTTGGAATCTACGCACCTTGAAACGTAAATGAAAAAAAAACCACAGTCATGCAGCATGGCTATAAGAGCGAATTTTCGAAGTTTTCGGCATCTTCCTCCTCCGCCTAAAATTTTCTGAAAATTAATTTTCGGCCAATGTTTTCCCAACTTGATACCATACAAAATTAAAACAGGAGTAGTTTTACGCAAAGTAAAATTTGGGGTGGAAGGAGGGGGAGGGGGAAATCAAAAATGTTTTGAATACCAGAAGAGTAGGTATTGGGTACGTAGGTAACAAATTTTTTGTTCCATTTTTTGCCGAGTAACACCTCGGTTTGTAGATTTTCCAACGCTGAACACGATGGTGAAGTCAGAATTGCGATATCCCATTCCGTTAGCAGATTAGAGCAGACGAACCAGGAAGAACATCTCAAGAAATAACCACGTTCCTTCATCTTCAAAGTGCTCCAGTTTGAGAACGGAATGAGATATCGCAATTCTGATTTCACCATCGTGTTCAGCGTACAAAATCCTTTAAAATGAGGTGTCACTTGTCAGACTTTTTCATTTTGGGAATTTATGGGTAATTTCCCGCCCCCCCCCCCTAAAACTCCCCAAAACTCCCCCTTAGGGTGACCCGATTCTGCCCATCTTCGAACTTAGCCTGTCGATTGCCAAGACAGATTTTTCGTGCAAATTTGAACTTTTTATCTCAATTCTTTCGAGAGTTATCGTCTGGAATGACACATACATATATAAATATATATATAAATATATAAATATATAAATATATAAATATATATAAATATATATATATATATACATATAATTTTTGGTGTCTTTCGGCAGGGAATTCAGGATGGTCTGAAACGGATTTTGGTATAAAAATCTTTCGGAAATTCGAGTTTTAAAAATTTTGGACCGAGAACAATAGCTTCTTTTTCTTCGAAAATTCGCTAAAAATGTTGAGGATGTGTTATAAAAATGTTCTGCTGAGGGAATACTTGGGTGTATTATTCACAGAATAATAAACCAAAATAGGTATAATGTACAAAAATGATCTGAAAAGGGATCAACCACAGTACGCAGTTGATAATTTTATACATAGACAGCGAAGTTTATCATGGAAATGGTAACCAACTGAACTAGGATTTCGAAATTCAGGACAGTGCGGAGACCAATAGAATTATCATTTTCTCTTCCAATAAAGATCAAAGCTCAAATCAAAACCCGATAAAAAACTCAAAATTTGATCTTCCGGATCCCCTACCTTGGCGTTACTAGTTAGGCCTATTTGGCTCCAAGGTTTCTCATATAAAGCATAATATTATTATGAGCGACCTATTGAGGCGCCGGTTCTTAATTAGTTACAAAATCAAGCTATGTAAGTGAGATCTGCACCGATTTGACAGGTTTGTCCCATTCCGCATTCACAAAAAATGCGATGGCGTTCAGAACGCTTTGATCCACCAGCTTTCCAATAACATTTTGTTCAAAATTCCTTACCAGTCCAGTGAAGGCGGCTGTTCAAATCGAACGTGACCGAAAAATGCCTGTACCCTTGAAGGTGTTTGGTCTCGACTATGAGGGAGGATCTTCAGAAACAAGGTCATGTTTTCCCCAATGAGGAGTAGGTGACTTTTGTAGACTATACCCCGAACGGGACCTACAAACCAATTTTCATTAATTTTGGTTCATGGTTACTAAGAACATCGCTAAGTACGGCGTACGGCGGACGGACAGAAACTTTTTTGATCCATTTTCGGATTCTACGTACCCTGAAACGGCAACCATCAAATTTTGAGTGGGGGTGTTAAAATTTTTTTTTTCATGCTCGATTCCAAAGGTTCATTATTGAAAATAATAAACCAAAACCATACAGTAATTAATTAATCAATTAACTAGGTAACAGTAATTAAATAATAAATTAAACAACTATTAATCAATCAAAATAAAAATATGTCCTATCGCCCACCCTTATAATTTTAGTCATTCAAAATTCAGTCAAAATTCATTAAAAAATTTCTAAAGACTAAAAAGAGTAAAATAAAAATAAATTTAAACCGCTTCTTAAAACCACGTTTTTATTTAGAAATTATCTAAAAAGAATAAAATAATTTCTTTCTGGTACACGTGAACATTGGCTTTTTTATGACGTAAAATAAAAGCATGGGGCGTTTGGAGTTATTTTATTTCATTGATGGTTTTTTAAATTTCATACAAATTTACGATGGAAAATACTTATCTATATTTTGCAGATATGAAATATAGCTTTTATTTTCAGTCATAAAAAATGCCAATTTTTCCAATTTTTTTTTTTTTTTTTTTTTTCATAAAGAAAGAAATTATTTCATTCTTTTTAGATAATTTCGAAGTAAAAGCGTGTTTTTAAAAACTGTTTAAATATTTATTTCTACTTATATCTTTTTAACCTCCTAAATGGAAATATGTTACGATATATCACAACAATCTTCATTTTCCGTAATAGGTATCCGGCTTGCAATCAAGTACCCACTCCATCACGCTGCTAATCCCTACTCCAATTCCTGTCTCTATTGTTGTATTGTATAATTTACATTGTCTCGTATGCTCTGAAATCTGGGTTGATCAAACTTGTTAGTATTTGGCGTCTAATAATAACAATATTGATTATCTTCATTACTACCAGTACTCATCGTCCCGTTGGGATTAGGTAAATCGTTGTACACCTAACTATATTTTCCTCTGTTGGTGATTTTCATCGTGCATGTATCACGCCCACTTCTTGCACCGGCGCCCCTCACGTATGCTGCATGCGCTTCGTAAAATCATGGAGTTTTTCGGGTTGTACGTCTAAATTAAACTCTGTCAATTTTTTTTTCCAGGGGCCGATCGGTCTGGATGGGCCCAAAGGAGATCCAGTAAGTTTAACAACATAATATTATGTAGGTGCTCTCCAACCGTTCTTTCATGCTGAAAAACGTTGGTTTTTGAAAACGTTGGTTTTCTGTGGTATTTATAACGTTGTCCTACGGTTAGGAGTTTCTTATGATTGATGATGCAACAAAAATATTTTTTATCAAACTTCCAATTTAGCTATGAACACTCGGAAACGGTTGATAATTTTATTTTTAATTTTGAGATGCGAGCGTGAGTGGGTAGTCAGACCACTCGTCCACGCAGAAGTGATAGTAACATAGTGTAGGTATCTTCATCCGTGCCACTCTCCATATCCGTTCTGTTTCTTGAAAAAAACTTCAGAAATTCAACTAAGTATTGTCATATTATGACTACCTATTTGCAAGTGAAGAAAATGTTGAAGAGTAAGGTTGTTAATGTTGTTATCAACTTCCAAATTAAGTTATAGACATGCAAGTTACGTGTAACTAAACTGCTTATTTAACACTCCCCACCCGCGCACTAGTACGGACTTCATGAGGGTGATCACAAAGAAGAAAGCAATGCTAACTCGAAAAACAAATTTTTGTGACTTGTGGGGCTTTTCGTGGCTCCTCCTCACTTTACATTCTCGTTTTCCGTTTCTGCCGTTAACAAGCGACTTGGGTTTGCAAACAACCCCCAAGACAAACAAAAAATACTCAGTAGAAATTTTTCGAAAAGTTCTTCGTTTTAAATATATTTTACAATTTGTGTTTTTCCAACTTTTCATTACCTTACCACATAAAAACGCTAATAAATTCGAAAATATTGAGACTACAACAAATCCAATTACACCGTTTGAAATAGCGTTAAATTTTCTGTAAGATTCATCTGTTTTCAATGGTCAGAGTTACTTAAAATTGGCCAATATCAGTTGGAACATTTGAAAATTTCAAATTGTGAAAAAGATCGGTCGTTCTACTGAGGTTACAAAAAATACATACAACTTGTCTAATTTCACAAAAACGTCTTCTTCTAATAGGCTTTACAAGTATTGTACTGCTGCAGTTACAGTATCCATACACGAGCAGCATATTTCTGTACTCTTGATTTGAAAAATAAAGCAGCATAACAACTACCTTTCCACGTGACACATTAAACTGAACTGGTGAAAGAGAAGCGTTCTGTTCCAGTTTGATAAGATGATTAACCCAGGTTCATAATTTATTAGTAAGAAATAGGTACTTGTGCAAGCAAAATCACGTTCTAGTCCCATCCTGTCGTGATTCATTCGTTGTTGTTTGAACTTCGATATGTCCCCTTCATATTCCAGCATTATTTTTATTTAACCAGTCAAGGAAGCGTTAGTTGTATTTTACGAGGTCTAATATTAATTTCCCTCCACCCCAAATTCACCTCTGCACATGTTTTCAAACGTTCAATTATCATTTTTTAACTCTACTACAACGTTATTTTTGAATCTAAGTATATCAATGTTGTAAGTATATCAATGAAGAAGTTTTTGTGAAATTTTACAAGTTGTAGGTATTTTTTGTAACCTCAGTAGAACGTAAAATCTTTTTCACAGTTCAAAATTTTTAAATGTTCCAACTGATATTGGCCAATTGTAAGTAACTCTGGCCATTGAAAGCAGAAGAATCTTAGAGGAAATTTGACGTTCTTTCAGACGGTGTAATTGGATTTGTTGTAGTCGCAATATTTTCGAATTTATTAGCGTTTTTATGTGGTAAGGTAATGAAAAGTTGGAAAAAACAAATTGTCGGACATCTTTAAAACGAAGAAGTTTTCGAAAAATTTCTACTGAGCATTTTTTGTTCCAAATGAAGAGTAGAATCGATTCCCTGAGTTTCTCCAGAAGGAACTGGATCACCCTGTATACTGCCGCTGCTGTAACGCAGCTCAGTTCTCTCTGCGCTGTCGTCCCAATTCGTCCTTATTACACCCCGTAATGTAAATATCGGTTTTTCTTATTTTTTTCTACTCTTCATTTCCCAAAAATACTAAATAACTGGGCAGTCCTGCAAATACAGAGACAAAGTAGTACAAATACAATACAAAGTAGTAAAAATACAAATACATAGGTAATAAAGCGTATGTATATTTAAATCCAAAACAACAACAATGCATATATGGACACATCGCTCATGTAGATGCTTATTTTATGAGACAGTTGGTTTATATTCTGTTTGAAGGGTGCTTTTGAATTTGATAGATCGGCAGTGTCAGTGAATAGTTTATATCAAACCTCTTAACCAGGAATTTATTTTGCCAAGAAAAAATTATGTATATACAATATATTTATAATAATATCGCTTACCTAGTGTTTTGTTTGTTCAACCAGGGCAAGCCCGGAGAGAAAGGTCAAAAAGGAGAACTTGGCAATCCAGGTTTCGACGTCTACGCGGCAGTCAAGGTAAAACAACTTGAGTTTAACACCCCCCCACTCACCTTATTACTGAGTTCAATCCCATTAACTTGTTGAGCGTCTTTGAATCTGTAATTGGTTCACATTGCTGAATCTTATGCTAACCCCTTGCTGTGCCGTTCTACTAATGCCCCACTCCGGTTCATTTACGTCATGATTGTGTAAACATGGTCTCGGAATCCCTTTGGCTTTCAAGAGTACACTATTATCCACTTTGCGTTGCTCAGCCGTTTCCAATTTACATACGTTATTTTATTACTGAATATAAACAGGTACAACGCAAACGCATCATACGTACTTGTATGCCCGGCAGGCGGAACTGTGGTGGAATCCTGTCTATCGTATCACAGCATTGCACAATATGAGAATTGAGTACCTGATGTTACTTTCATTGAATTAATATGTGTGGAAGTAAGATGAATGCGATATTGAGCGACTAGATACCTACTTATTTCTTCCTTGTGCACATTCTGTGAAATCCCCTCTTGTTCCTGACTCGAAACTCGTCCTAGTTTTCGGGAATGAAATAAATAGGCTTTTTTATTATATTGAAATCACAAATTTGTGTGTCAATTATGGGAATTGCGTAGCAAGGAATCGATCGTTCCTTGGTGGTAGCCACTGTGTAGGTCCGAACAGCGTTAAAGTCTCCAAGTTACAGGTCCATCTCAACATTCAGTAATCAACAGTATGTGAGGCTCTTAGAATAGTCTACTCGTATTCGTTTGTTCCGCAAAAACGAACTACGAGTCATTTCAAGGCATTATGAAACCTACTGTAGCAACAACTACTCATTAGACCCTCAACTGTTGCTACACTTTTTGTTTCTGACGCCTCCAGGGATCAGCACGTTAATTCTATCGTCAGATGGCAAAATATCATGTCACTTTTAGCGAATTTTCAAAGAAAATGAAGCTATTGCAATGGCTTCGAAATTTAAATAATATAAATTTTTGGAAATTTTCTTCATAGAAATCCGTTTCAGACCATTCTAAAACGATTCCTGAAATTTAACACTTTTTTATATGTATATATATATTTATATATGTGTCACTCCAGACGATAACTCTCGATAGAATTGAGATAAACAGCTCAAATTTGCACAAAAAATCTATCTTGGCAATCGAAAGGCTAAGTTCGAAGATGGGCGAAATTGGCCTACTCTAAGGAGGGTTTTGGCGCATTTAAAGTGCGCAAAAATTACCCAAAAATCCCCAAAATGTTATTTTCCAACAAGTGACCCCTCATTTTAAAGGTTTTTGCACGCTGAACACGATGGTGGAATCGGATTTTAGATATCTTGATCCGTTCTCAAATTAGAGCATTTAAAGTGCGCAAAAATTACCCAAAAATCCCCAAAATGTTATTTTCTAACAAGTGACCCCTCATTTTAAAGGTTTTTGCACGCTGAACACGATGGTGAAATCGGATTTTAGATATCTAAATCCGTTCTTAAATTAGAGCATTTAAAGTGCGCAAAAATTACCCAAAACTAGGATAATCTTTAAACTCTTACCCCCCCCCCCCCACCCCCTTAGAGTGGTCAGATTGAAAAATGTGAGAAGTATTAATTGAAGACGAGAGTTCGAAGCAAAAAAGGGGGAGGCAAACGATTAGTACAACTCCTTGAATTTCCCATTTGACATATAATTGTTATGATACCTTCATAGATAGACAAGTACCGGCCCACGTATTACTAGAAGGAAGACGAAAGAAAAAATCTATTTCAAATTATTCAATTTAGGTACTAACAGTAGGAGGAAGAAGTTTTCCTTTATTCAAAACCATAGCCATTAATTCGAATATTTCTTTGAAAATTCGCTCATTAAGTCATGCTGCATGACTGGTTTTTTTTGAATTTTACAGGGGAGCAAATTTAAAGTTGCTCTACCTCATGATAACTCTGCTATTACGTTTAACTGAAATGTCTTTTCGCAGTTATTTAGGTAATTTACTTGAGAATGAAATGGCGGTCAGCTTAACTTCCCTGACCAGCAGCGGTATTTTCAGAATCCCTGAAGTATCCTGATATATGACACGTTGAGATCTTCTTCTTCCCAAATTTTTTCCATTATGCAACAGACAATGTCCAGGAATTCATCAATTTAACAGAGCTGAATAAGTCAAAAACTTGCTGTCTTGTTTTTTAAATTGCTGTACCATAATTCAACTTTAAAATATTGAAAGTTATTAAACAAAATAAAATTTTATTGAAAATTCGCCACAGCTGACGGAGATGATGGTGCAGATTCGTCATCCTTATTATTCACCACTTCACTTCTAAGAAGACAGCTTTCATTGCTATACATTAAAAGTACTGCTCTGAACTTGAACTTTTCTCCACACTGCGCAAATTCCACATTATTACAGTATAAGGATATGTTGTAATAAAAATAAAAGGAAAGAGCAATAACTCAGAGTAGGAACTGAACCGGGGTTCATTGTAGAAATGTAGAATGAAAAAAAAAACCAGTCATGCAGCATGGCTATAAGAGCGAATTTTCGAAGAAATAACTGATTTTATGTAAAACTGTTTTATCTCAAGAAATAACCACGTTCCTTCATCTTAAAAGTGCTCCAGTTTGAGAATGGAATGAGATATCGCAATTCTGATTTCACCATCGTGTTTAGCGTACAAAAACCTTTAAAATGAGGTGTCACTTGTCAGACTGTTTCATTTCGGGAATTTATGGGTAATTTCCCCCCCCCCCTAAAACTCCCCAAAACTCCCCCTTAGAGTGACCCGATTCTGCCCATCTACGAACTTAGCCTGTCGATTGCCAAGACAGATTTTTTGTGCAAATTTGAACTTTTTATCTCAATTCTGTCGAGAGTTATCGTCTGGAATGACACATACATAATATATAAATATACATATATATATATATATATATATATATATATATATATATATATATATATATATATACAGGGTGTCTTCTATCCAATGGATCACCCCCCTAAAATCGCCAAAATGAGGGTAAACGAAATTTTTTTTTTTGAATCTTCATATTTTTTTGCGAGGATTTCAAAAATGAAAAAATTTTGCTGCGCGCAATTGCGCAACTATGCGCAACTGACACCAACTTTCTTATTTCAAATGGGAACCCCCCTTTTTTATTGCAAATTCGGATTCTACGCAAAATTTCATGAACTTTTGACCCCTCAATCGATTTTTTTGACCGCGCGCAACCCATTCAACGAGCATGCAAATTTGTTGAAATACCAAATTGCGCAAAATATGGTGTCATGTAAACCCCAAGTGTGTTACATGAATTTCCATTGTTTTTCAACGCTGATTCACGTGGTGCTGTCAGTTTTGAGATTTAACTCACTTTTTATCGATATTATGCCCATAACCTATGTTATTCGGTGAAATATTACAGTTTTTCCGAAGTACCAACTTTGGCAGTAGAAGCCCGTGTTTCGAAAGGGTGAGGAAAAATAAATCTACTGCCAAAGTTGGTACTTCGGAAAAACTGTAATATTTCACCGAATAACATAGGTTATGGGCATAATATCGATAAAAAGTGAGTTAAATCTCAAAACTGACAGCACCACGTGAATCAGCGTTGAAAAACAATGGAAATTCATGTAACACACTTGGGATTTACATGACACCATATTTTGCGCAATTTGGTATTTCAACAAATTTGCATGCTCGTTGAATGGGTTGCGCGCGGTCAAAAAAATCTATTGAGGGGTCAAAAGTTCATGAGATTTTGCGTAGAATCCGAATTTGCAATAAAAAAGGGGGGTTCCCATTTGGAATAAGAAAGTTGGTGTCAGTTGCGCATAGTTGCGCAATTGCGCGCAGCAAAATTTTTTCATTTTTGAAATCCTCGCAAAAAAATATGAAGATTCAAAAAAAAAAATTTCGTTTACCCTCATTTTGGCGATTTTAGGGGGGTGATCCATTGGATAGAAGACACCCTGTATATATATATATATATATACATATAATTTTTGGTGTCTTTCGGAATTCAGGATGGTCTGAAACGGATTTTGGTATAAAAATCTTTCGGAAATTCGAGTTTTAAAAATTTTGGACCGAGAACAATAGCTTCCTTTTCTTCGAAAATTCGCTAAAACACAATAAGCGTCGCTGTTTATTTAGAATCGTCATTTTTTTGTTCCCGCCTATATTGGTTTAGACAGCTGATCGCCGAGGATTAGCGGCACACGTTTAATTATGGCATCTTCTTTTTTTCAACATTTCTTCGTTCTTACAGATGGCTATTGAGCATAATATGTCTACTTATGACATTTGGCATCTTCCTGTTGAGGAAAGAAAACCTTCTGCACAGATGGCAGAACCACATTAGTTGACATGTTGCATTTTTCCATCTTGTGTTTTATGTATTTATTTATTTTTTTGACAGTGCCACATCTCATATCTCCGGAACAAAATTTCGTAGGGTTATAATAGGTTGACAGTAGCTAGATCTTGATATTATGAGGATTTCAAAACCACGAGAAACTCGATTTTACCTTTTTTTAAAGTGACATACGAAATTTTGCCATCTGACGACAGAATTATGCAAGTGAATGATATGAAATTTGGAGACCTACTCTGTAGTAGGTTGGTGCACCGTATTTAAACCGATAGGCTCAACTGGTGCCAGCAAAATATGTAGAAAAGTGTATCATGTCGTGCATTCTGGCTTTTGGAAAATAGGATAGTGTTTGAACTTCGGTCAATCGAAAAATCATTTATTACTTACAAAGGTTTCTGAACTTCATAATCATCACACAGTGTGCAAGTATATCGACATTGAGTTGATATCATATGTACGGACTGGCTAGAACTAAATTACATGTTTTAGCGAATTTTCGAAGAAAAGGAAGCTATTGTTCTCGGTCCAAAATTTTTAAAACTCGAATTTCCGAAAGATTTTTATACCAAAATCCGTTTCAGAGCATCCTGAATTCCCTGCCGAAAGACACCAAAAATTATATATATATATATATTTATATATTTATATATTTATATATTTATATATTTATATATATATTTATATATGTATGTGTCATTCCAGACGATAACTCTCGAAAGAATTGAGATAAAAAGTTCAAATTTGCACGAAAAATCTGTCTTGGCAATCGACAGGCTAAGTTCGAAGATGGGCAGAATCGGGTCACCCTAAGGGGGAGTTTTGGGGAGTTTTAGGGGGGGGAAATTACCCATAAATTCCCAAAATGAAAAAGTCTGACAAGTGACACCTCATTTTAAAGGTTTTTGTACGCTGAACACGATGGTGAAATCAGAATTGCGATATCTCATTCCATTCTCAAACTGGAGCACTTTGAAGATGAAGGAACGTGGTTATTTCTTGAGATGTTCTTCCTGGTTCGTCTGCTCTAATCTGATAACGGAATGGGATATCGCAATTCTGACTTCACCATCGTGTTCAGCGTTGGAAAATCTACAAACCGAGGTGTTACTCGGCAATAAATGGAACAAAAAATTTGTTACGTACCCAATACCTACTCTTCTGGTATTCAAAACATTTTTTATTTCCCCCTCCCCCTCCTTCCACCCCAAATTTTACTTTGCGTAAAACTACTCCTGTTTTAATTTTGTATGGTATCAAGTTGGGAAAACATTGACCGAAAATTAATTTTCAGAAAATTTTAGGCGGAGGAGGAAGATGCCGAAAACTTCGAAAATTCGCTCTTATAGCCATGCTGCATGACTGTGGGTTTTTTTTTATCTTGTTTTTTTTTTAATTTTTGATCTGTCCTATATTAATTTGAAGTAACTGATAACGTCAAACTTGAGCCGAGCGACTGGTATTCGTACCATAACGTACTGCAACCCACATTACCTGTTGATAGGTAGCTGTTTGGTCCGTAACAGCTCTCCCCACGCGTCCTTTGCGCAGATCTGTTTGCCCCTTATTATTAATCATACTCACGTTTGTTGATTCCCGTAAATCTACTATCAGCAGAACTGAGGAGTTTTTAAAATTAATGTAACTCCCCTCCACGCTTCCCTTCAGTTGGCACTAGCCAATTGAGCTTTATACGCCAGCAAATTTGGATTGTGTTCAGCAGTAATGTTCAGCAATAGGAACACCGCATTGTAGTGCAGCAGTATGGTTCAGGACATTATGGAATGATGGTATGTTTGTATACGTACACAACCGATTTCGCGATTTATTGTAGTTAACTCTCAATTCCACATCTAAATATAATTATTGCAATGGTTGCGAGTGCGCTGCCGAATACGATTATCCATTTACGCTCATCGATAGGTCCATTTATCATGGAAAATGACGGGAAATGTTTCGTCCCGCAACTATCATTGCTAATTTCAATGGAAATGTTACGGGAAGTACGACTGTATTTCTTGGACGTCTATTTCGTGTGTCATGATTGTGTTGAGTTTCGTCGAAACATGTGGGCTACCTCATTTCGATTGTTCGTATAGAATTGAGCACTAACGGGAAATGGGATAGTTGTCAAAGGGTGTTTATGAAAATCAAGTTGACCATGGTCCACAGGGTCTGAAGAGGTCAGTGACGACGCTCCGCGGAGGGACCCTGGGCTACGCTGAAATCGTAGCTGTAAAGGTAACTTAGCGAGGCTGATGGTCGATTTCCCTTTATTTTGCCTGCTGCAAAACGTTGTCTTCAGTTCATCTTTCCCTTTGATTTATTTTGGTATTTCCAGCAACATCCTTCACTCCGCTCGATTGTGCTCTGCCTTTTGCGTATTGAAACCAGCCACACTACTTGGTCAAAGCGTAATATTATTGTTTTACCGCCCACGTTACTCAGGTTTCAGCAGCCTGTCTAAACCATAATTAATTTATCTGTCAAGTTACCCAGAACTGAGCCATTCAAGTCTCACTGCAGGTTTGCTACATGGTGCACTGGTGGTACTCTCTGATTTCTTCTTCCCTAAGAGATACGTAGGTACATTCTCTTGTTAAAATTTACGGGATTCAGACTGGAATAGCATCAATATTTGGATCTGTAGCAGACGTTACTGTTAACAGATAACAGTAGCGCCTGCTTCGAATCAAAATATTGAAAATTAAGTTGAGCTTGAAAGTTATACTGATGTTGTGCCTCCCACACTTATTTTCACAATAATTTCTAACTGCAGATTCATCGCTACCGTGTTTACATTTTGAACAGTAACAGTGCTCGTCCTTAGGGCATTTACTACTTCACGGCACGGAATGTGGTCAGTGTTGTAGAAACCATTCTCAAACCAAATCAACCAAGGAAAGTACAACTACTGTTATTGGTGATTGTTTTCTTGTTGTTGCTGTTATTATTATCTTGATTGTTATAATCTTCCCATTTCGTTGATGTACAGTAGGGCCCCGGTTATCCGAGCCCCGACTAACCGAGTTCCGGTTTAACCGAGGCGCAAAAAAAAATATTTAAGACGGCGCGTATGGATGCCGGGCGCCCGGCGACAGTGTTTGTACTCTGTACAGTACCGTACATATGCAATAGTAATATGTTAATTCAATTTTACGTCTTTATTTATTACTGTATCAACCCCAAAATGTCTTTGTAACGCCCGTAACACAGACCAGCGGCCCAAAACGCACACGCTATCATTGATTTCAATGGCGGCACGGGACGCTCTCGTTCGCCGCTCTGTCTGCCCGTGTTATCCGAGTTTCTGGTTATCCGAGGGTCCTCTGGTCCACATTAGCTCGGATAATCGGGGCTCTACTGTACTTTTTTTATGTTTGAGAATGGTATCAATTAACAACGTTCTTTGTGACCCCCCCCCCCCCCCCCCCCTTCTTTCTTTTTTCCCCATTTCAACAGGATGAGCCCTGTTTTGGTTCGAAACGTAAACACAGAGATGAATCTTCAGAGTGAGAATTTCTGAATTTGGGTCAACAAAATAAAATGGTGGATTTGAAATAAAATTATGAAGATTGGTGTTATTCCCAGCCGAATCCCGACAGTGTATACCTATGCATTCAAACAGTTCTCCAACAGTAAAGAGATAGATGAAAAATAAAGGCAGTAAATGAGATGCCTACACAAGTAATTAAGAAATAATCCTCACTATTTCTACCTTGTCTGGCCACATAAATTATTGCTCACACATATTATTATGGAAAAGTAATACTTTTCTACTATAATTTTTACAGTTCACATATGTAAATATTAAATTCACATATGTAAATATGCCTCATAAGCCATACACTCCTGATTTTTTTAAAATCCCGTACACTATTTCGCAAGTTTCGCAAATAGCAGAGCACTTCGTGGCGTTCTTGTGGTGTGGTAGTTCTGTTTTATGCTGCATATTTCGGTGGAGTCTAACTTTAGTCCACGATATTTATTCTATCATTTTGTCGTTTCGGTTCCGCATCTTTTTGAGGACTTGTGGGTTTACTTTCCAATTTCCGTAGATTTTGTACGTCTTCCGGCGGCATGCTGTCGTTTTATTTTGTCCTTACTTTTTTTTTTAAATTAACTCATGTTTCGTTTTTATTTCTCTTTTGTTTGTGTTTCTGTTTTGTTTTGTTTTCTATCACAATCGTAAACTTTTTAGGGGCTGCAAGAACAGGGGCATAACATTTCAGCGCAGAGTGTCATTATGCTCAAAGTAAGTCTTCGGTATTTTTGAAGTTTAAAAAAAACTAATAAAGTTGAATGAAATTCTGAAATATAAACCATTCTCCAAATCGCAGTCACTAAATTATTTACTGGTAAATGGGATATGTATAAATCATTGATAAAGTACACACTGATGAGCACTCGATGACTTTGAGCCAATCTCTTCATAAAATCAATGGATAATTATTGTTGGTCAAAACGGGGTTAATCTTTTGGTTTGTTCTCTGGTACTTACCTACTCATTGCATGGTTCTCCTCTCAAGTATTGCATGTCTATTTACGAGTAGATACATAGTTGTTGATACCTATCGATTTTTCATTGAATTTACATATTTATACCTGTATTATTGTATTAATATTCGTCATTACCTATTTGTGCGGATTGAAGATGAAGACGATCATGTGGAAGAGATAACTTACAATACATACTTAATTATTTCCGTACTTATCCTTCAGATAGGTAGTAGATGCTTGCTTTTTATCTGTGGTTTTATTAGTTGGTACATAATGAACTTATCTATTAGAATTTTAATAAGATACTTGTCAGTGTTAATATGGCGTTGTATTCCTGATTATCTTGGTGTAGATAATATATCGAGTATTGAGGATGAGTAGGTTCAATTCAAAAAGCTTTGCATTCACAAGGGTAGATGAAATATTACTTAAATTGTCTTCATATACATCCATTCATAAGTTATAGTAACATATGGGTGAATAAGTTTCTGTTTGCCATGTTCTTCAACTTATATCAGAAACATTAAAACTTATTCCATCTGTACATTTACTTGGATTTTTTTCTCTTCTAAAATAATTTATCTATTTTACTTATTTAGAACTACATGTAAAAACGCAAAAAAATAAATTGTCGGGACTGATTTAGTTAGAATTTATCTAACTGCGCTGGACCATACGTAGTACCTACCTACGTGAATATGGCACTTACAGGTAAGGTGCTAATTATTAGGTGCTTAGTTGAATTCGTTTACCTTGTGTGCGAACAGGGTGAACCAGGTGAGCCGGGGCCGCCCGGACCTCCGGGACCCCAAGGCCCGGAAGGACTTCCAGGACAGAACGGACGACAAGGGATGCCGGGAGACGCTGGAGCTCCGGGCGAGAAGGGAGCGCCCGGGCCTGCCGGACCGGCCGGACCGACGGGAGAGCCGGGCCCCCCCGGACCGGCGGTGAGTAGTCTAACGCAGCAATAACAACGTTTCATAACCCACAATAATTTTACTTCCTGTAACCAATTTTTTTTTTTTTTAAACTTTATTTGGCTCAAGTTACAACAAACCCATTTGCCATCAGAACTTACTAGGTACATCAATTCATATAGGTGTACAGAAAGTACGAAATAAAGTTACTAATATGACTAAATAAGGCTACACATTTCGTGCCATAACTCAATCTGCGCTAATTCCAAAAAATTGATGTTATATATTTTTTTTTTTTTCTTAAATGCCATTTATTTACACATGTACAAATAAGTAATACAAAAAGAAGTATTTGATACTTAAGTGCAAAACAAAATAAGGTACACGTCATGAGAGAAACAGAAAGGCAGTTACTGATCTCCATAATTTAAGAAAATTGTCTGGAGATCAGGAGTTAATTAGATACGAGATACAACATGACAAGTGCAACCATCCCAACATAAATATGATAAATATTAGGATATACAATTAAAGTTGAAAGACATATACCTATTAATACAGTAATTGAAAGTAATTATTGAATAAAGCTCAGAACGGAAATAAACATGTCATTATGAAATTGATGTTTAAAAAGAACGTTAATTGTAGTTTTAAATTTACCAAAATTGTCAATTTGCTTTTGGTACTTATGTAGAAGCAATTCTGAAAACAATTTTGGACCTCAAAACGGAAACTGTCTCTTAAAAAAATCGCATTTAGTGTGAGGGACCGGTATCTTAAACAATGAATTACATCGTGTAATACCGTGTAAACGAGGGATGTACGGAAGATAATGCTTGTGACAGAGTGTAACAGTGAGGGTGGACCCTCGAGAGTAGAGATGTGTAAGACCAGGTCACTTGTCGGACTCGAGTCCCAAACGGTCACTCAGTTGAATGACAAGGTCTTTTGAACTGGTTCACTCACTCACTCCTTTATTACGTTCATTGACTCCTTTTCCCGACACGTTCACTTGTCGGTCTCGAGTACCAAACGGTCACTCCATGGAAGAAGAATTTTCCATGCGGTCACTCCTACTCCATTGTCCATTCAAAGACAGGTATTTTGCACTCGTTCACTCATTTGAAGACTCCCTCGTTCAAAGACTCGCTCGTTCGATGACTCGCTCTTCCAAGTCAGTCACGTTCATTCTATGAGCACTTGAGCTGTGTTGTGGTGCAATACACGTTCACACTCTGTAATGCAGCCAAATATTACTTACTTTTTTGACACTTTTTTTCATTAGGAAAGAAATAGAGAAGAGACGAATAGAAATAAGAGATTATTGTACTCATAAAAAAAAGTACTCATACAAAAATTGTACTCATAAAGGAAAAATGTACTCATAAAAAAAGTCATTGAGGTAGGTAACCATAAAAATAGGGGTCACTGAAGTCAACATTGTTCCAAAATGTAGGAAATGTGAAAATAATATCTCTATCTATAATAAGAAAGGTCACTGTTCACTGAATCCATTTTCCTACATATTGTGATTCAGGAAAAGAATCTGCGAAAAGTGTTCAGAGAGAAGGCGATTCCTTTTTTCCGTTTTTATATTTCCTGCTTTGGAAAAAATTCTTTCACATGGTACTGAAGTGGCCGGTATACACAAGCGCTTCAAGACCAGTGCGTACAGAAGAGGGTACACATTTTTCCTCTCATTCCACCATTTCAAGGGATCCTCTTCTCGTGGTAGTAGAGGCTCAGCTAAATACTTATCGTATTCTACGATTGCTGCAGCCATGGGGTCCTTTGAAGCACGCAGTTCATTAACATCCGAGTCAAAATCGTCCCAAAGGTCATGCTGTTTCTTCTTGCTCGGTTGAATGGATGGCTCGTCCTGTAAATCATCAACTGCTCTAGTAGGCTGGTGTGAAAATATGCGCTTGATCACTTTGGCCCTTACATCATCCAACTGGCTTTTCTTCACAAATGATTTGTGCTTGAAGCGAGGATCAAGGAAGGCTGCCTGATTTATTAGGTCACTATTTTCCCATGATTCTTTGGTTTTTCCCATCACCCTTTCAGAATCCTTGTTCCTCATCCTTGAATTAAAATCGTCTAACAATTTCGTCAACATCAGAGAGACTGATGACTCCAAATGACTCCATGACGCCAAGAAATAAGAATAATTCCTGGACTCTAACCTCTAATGAATCAGCAACGGATTGAACGTTGGATGGGAATGGTGAAAGTTGACGGTCAGCGGTGCGGTCACTGACAGAGAAGAAATGTGGAGGAAGATGTCGAACTGAGCCATGAAGTGTCCTTCCCCCATGGCTCTCGAGTCGAGAGCCCCCCTCCTAGACCAGTGAGATTATCACCGGTTAAGAAGGGATATCGATTAGGCTTCCCCAAACCGATCCCGTCTCCACCGGAAGCAAAAATGTATCGAGAACAGCTTACAATGTTACATGCTTGAAGTAGTATTTAAGCAATTCAGCCACATAAGTAAGCCGAGGAGGAAGAATTTTGAGTCTGGAAAATAAAGGTTTAGTTATCAGATCTGAAAATGAGGCGTAATACTGATTTAATTGCCAAATCTACTGTTCTAAACGACTTTTGATAAGCCCCACCCCATACGGTAAGGCAATAGGTCAAAATAGAGTGGATAAATGCATGGTAAGTCATTTTCAAAACAGACAGCATTTATTTAAAAAAGAAAAAAAAGGAAAAAAAGAGGATCTTCGAATTGAATTGCTTACTTGAAAAATATGATGTTTCCATTTCAAAAACTTGTCAACTACAACACCCAAGTATCTTTGACAATCCACTCGCTGGATACGAGGGCACGTAGAGGGGGTTGCGGAGCATCCACTTGATCGAATCTGAAAAGTGATGGCAGACGAGTCAGGCTGCCCTGCTAAGATGTTTTTAATTAGTCTGAAGCATAATAAAAGTTAAATAAATAAAATAAATAAATTTATTTGCAGTTAAAGCATTACAGACAAACCAATCCGATATGACTGATACTGCAAAGGCAGCAAGACTGTGGACATTAATCCACGAATCAGCCGCAATAACGAGAGCGATAACGCAATAATCAATCATCATTTAGCTTTTGAGGATGGTGGTTAAACTATTTTCACTTAGCAGTTCACTGATCGTCAGCTGTCTCTCCTCCTCGTAGCATGCAAACTCAGCAATGACGTGTTCCATATCCTCGAGCAGACCGCAGTATGCACGTAGTTGGTCCTCAGTAAGGTCCTCCTGGTTCTGCCATGTCCCTTGCCCAACCTGATAAGTTGGATCAGCCGGGAAAACTTCCAGCCAGAAAACCATTTAGTCCGGCTAGCTTTAGGTTGAATACAGTAATGAAAGAACCTTCTTTCCAACGAAATATCATCATAACTTTGCTGCCATTTTTCTAAGCTCTTCCTCTTGATGATGGTCAGTGCGTCACTGAGAGGAGCTGGCGTATGGAGGCTGTGGCTGGTAAGGTCGTCTATAGCTCTCTTTGCCGCATGGTCAGCCTGATCGTTCCCGAATATATTGCAATGACCGGGAATCCATTGTACCATTGTGTGTGAGCCAGGATTCAGAAGCAGTCGAGCAGTTTCAATCGACAAATAATTCGTACATCATGTCGGGCGTGCTGATGGCAATCAAAGTAGCCATTGACCACCTGATTTCGGCAGGAAACAATGCTGCAGTAATTTTGACAGACTCCAAGAGCTCATGTGAAACGCTCAAGAACATAGACAGGAAGGGCCTGTAACCATTGCAGAGGCTTATGGGAGGTCGAGTTGGTCTGTGAGAAAGAACTTGGCGATTAAGAATTATGGAAGGATTTATATTACTCGCCGTAGCAACTCCCTACTTATGTCAATATGCAGTTTCCTAGTTACGTCAGTATAACATTAAGCTATTTAGTTAGCTATGTACAAATGAAATCTCAGTAGTCCATTTGACTGGCAAACAGGTTAAAAACCGGTTACGAAGTATCAGTGCTGAAAACGGCGTAGAAGATCTTCTTTTACTCCCTCAAGACCGATAGGTCGTGCGGGTTTTGCCTAATAATCAAATATCGTCGATATACTCGTAAGTCGATGGCGAATATCCAGAATCCAGATCAACGTAGGATTGGGTACATACCTACTGCAGATCTGTTACTCATTACTTGTATAATTATTGTACACTTACCACGCACTTACACTTAGGTGCACGTACCTATAATGATAGCTGGTTCTATTTTCATTCGCCCATTCCTTCAAATGTTTGTATTAATGTTGTCATGCTGTTCTGGCCGGGGGGGGGGGGGGGGTGTCTTGAATGCCTCGGAGGGTTATATTCATGGTAACACTACAAATACAAACACGGTTTTGTGGCCTTTTATTTATTGTTTATACAGGGTGTATCAGATAAGGTGCGCAGTACTTCACCCACGTATTCTACAACCAATTTCCAACAAAAAGTGCCTCATAGCAATTTTTTTTATCTCGCTTAGTTTTTGAGTTATTTCACTTCTAAGATTTTTTCGTGTTTTCGACCTTGTCTCAGCAAAACGGCTATAACTCACTAACAGTATTATGTAAAGTAAAAGTTGAGGATACCGTTGGAAAGTGCGTTAAATTTCCTATCTTTCAAGCGCCAAACCGATTTTTTTTGCTCACATGGAGTTGGCGAAAAATCACTCTACAAAGCAAACTTCAAGAAAATTTGAAAAAAGAAGGTTTTTCAAACGTTCAGTACTCCACTCTAATCTGCATTTGATCAGGTGCCTGTAGCTTAAAAAATGCGCCGAAAGGTCAGCTTTCGAATGGTATATCAAAAACAATTTTTACTATTTTATTTGGTCGAGAAAACCTCGTTTGAATGCAAAAAACAGCGAAGCAAGTCGAGGTTTTTGACGCTTGGCCACATTTGGGCCGAAGAAAATCCTCATGGGACCCATGTGTCCCAATACAATATGATTTTCGGGCAAACGTGTGGGCTGGAATGACCCGAAATCGTATGATTGGTCCTGTTTTGCTGCCTGACCGGTTAAACGGCAATTCTTTTCGTAACGTGAGTAAAGACTGTTTCCCATACTTTCTCTTTATCATACTCTCTGCCAAATATCATGTTCTGAACCCATCAAGCTAATAAAACCACACTTAATTCTTGCAGTTGCTAGAAAATGAAGTGTTAGAATTCCTCGATGATATGCCTCTGGTGGAGAGAATGAATCTCTGGTTTCAAATGGACGGATGTCCGGCCCACAGAACTCGAGCAGTAAGGGAATGGATGAACACCAACTTTGAAAACAGGTTAGAAACTGAAACCCCCTGTTCGTCATAATGCACATTAAAAGAAAAAGAATTTTCCACTCAACATAAGGAAAAATACGTTGAACGATTTTTTTAAAGCATTCATTTAACTTTCAAATTTCTCATAGGTGGATCGGTCAGTATGGACCCGTCCGGTGGCCCCCGCGCAGTCCTGACCTCACTCCGATGGACTATTACCTCTGGGGGAATCTCAAAGCAAAAGTGTTCGACGTCAGGATTGAGTCGAGAGATCATCTCATTCAAAGAATAATGGATTGCGGAGATCAAATGAAACAAATCCGACGAGAGCTTCGAAGTGCTGTTGATGCAATGCGCAAAAGGACACATTTGTGAATTCAACAAAATGGAGGCCATTTTGAAAATTTACTGTAATTACGGATTAGAAAATGCTTGCACAAATTTAAAACTGCACCTTAGAAGATAAAACAGATTTTGTTCGTAAAAATGCCTACTTATTTGAAACCCATTACCAAGCGTCAAAAACCTCGACTTGCTTCGCTGTTTTTGCATTCAAACGAGGTTTTCTCGACCAAATAAAATAGTAAAAATTGTTTTTGATATACCATTCGAAAGCTGACCTTTTGGCGCATTTTTTAAGCTACAGGCACTTGATCAAATGCAGATTAGAGTGGAGTACTGAACGTTTGAAAAACCTTCTTTTTTCAAATTTTCTTGAAGTTTGCTTTGTAGAGTGATTTCTCGCCAACTCGATGTGAGCAAAAAAAATCGGTTTGGCGCTTGAAAGATAGGAAATTTAACGCACTTTCCAACGGTATCCTCAACTTTTACTTTACATAATACTGTTAGTGAGTTATAGCCGTTTTGCTGAGACAAGGTCGAAAACACGAAAAAATCTTAGAAGTGAAATAACTCAAAAACTAAGCGAGATAAAAAAAATTGCTATGAGGCACTTTTTGTTGGAAATTGGTTGTAGAATACGTGGGTGAAGTACTGCGCACCTTATCTGATACACCCTGTATAATTAGCTCCTTCAGGTCAGCACAGGCCTAATAAACGTCATCAGAATAATACAAAATTTAAAAATAAAAAATAAAAAGAACTGGTTGAACGGGAGAGGGAGAATTCAAAACCTTTTCGAAATCCTACCAACGTTCAAAGGCTACGCATGAGTGTAGATTAAAGAAAAACCCTCTGGCTCTGGTGGCAAATTAAGCAATTCCGGGTTTATGAAAAAGTTGAGCAATTGGAACAGTAGACTACAATATTAGCAACATCATAAAGACTCGACAATAGTGTCTTTATCATGAAATAATGTTATTTCAATATCATTATGATACTTCAAGTACCTACTTAAATAGGTACTTATTTTTCCTCATGGGTGGACTTCAAAACAGGCAATTGCGGTGTAAAATGCAGGTGGTGATTACGGACTGACTGAGCTTATTTTAAATCTTTTGCAATTTGTGCGGATTGATGATGCCATTTTATTTTTTATTTTTTTTTTATTTTTTTTTAGAAATATACGGGCAACGCCCAATTACAAAGAGAAAACAGATGAAAAAAACACAGCCTCGTAGAGAGTACACAAAAAGGAAAAAAAAGAGAAGTAATAAAAAAAACTATACAAAATAAATATGTGTTACTAAATTAAATGCTATTCCGAATCAATATTTTCAGATGACCAATAGAGTCGTTAAACAAATCAAAACCGTCATCCGCTGCCAAACGGTTTAGGGTTCGCTGTGCTCTGAGAATGGGATTATTAAATAAATAATTAGTGGTACAGGACGGGACATAAAATAAATCGTTACTTCTAGTGTGGTGCAGGGGGGCATGAATATTAATCATTTGCAGCAGGTGGGGGCAGTCAATCTTATTATGAAACAAATTGAAGATGAACACGCAGTCCGCGATCTGGCGGCGCCGATCAAGAGTGTCAATGGAACAAAGCCGAATGACACTTCTATAATCAAAGCCATGCCAATCGATGCGCTGCTTAAAGGCAACGTACCGCGCAAAACCACGCTGAACACGCTCAATCCGTTCGCTCGCATTCGCATAGAAAGGGGTCCAGATGATCGAGCCATACTCCAGCACAGAACGCACAAGTGTATTGTACAGAGCGACCAAAGCCTTGACATCGGTAAAATCCCTAGTATGACGTTTCAAAAACCCCAAGGACCTCATCGCCCTCATACAAACACTGTCAATATGAGAAACGAATGTCAACCGCGTGTCGAAGATTATACCAAGGTCTTTAATTTCGTTTACTCGGTTTAAGCTCACACTATTAAAAGTGTAGTCGAACAACAATTGGTTGGCCGATCGACCGAAGATTATGACCGCACACTTATCAACATTCATAAACAAATTATTGTTTACACACCATGCCGACAATGAATCGAGAGCGCTCTGAATATTCAAACAATCAGACCCTGACCCACCATAGAATACATTTTTAAATCATCAGCAAAAAGAGAAAAATACACATTATCTGGAAAAATCGATACAATATCATTAACAAAAATAAGAAAACAAAAATGCCATGATAAATTCACGATACGACTACCACGTCAAGTTTAAGGTTTTAAACTAGGTATCTTAAGGGAGGTACTTGAAAATTAATATAATATTATTTACAATCTACAATGTATTTCTTCCTTTTCATAGGCGCGGTTTCAGGTTTGTCGGTAGTAAGGGTAGTTGTAGATAGGAGGCACCGCGTTTGGTGGTAATGTATGATTTGGGGCCATGAGAAGGGAAGCTTACAAGATCTGCCTCTGGTATGATTTGATTGACGACTGTCTGAACGATAAGATACTGACATTTTGAAACGGAATGATTATTCTTAAATGAAGAGGAGATACGCATGTAAGTATGTACTAAGTACTATCCTGTATGCTAACAGATCCGGTTGATTGAGGGCGAATAGGTCATTCTCTCCGTGTTATGTTCAAAGTTCAACACCGAACTTCTCGTAGAACAGTGTATTTCTACCCGTACTACTAGTAGAACTAACCTTTCAAATTTATTCAGCAAACCAGTTGCATCGGGGCGTTGTTCTGAGCGTTATTTTTGTAGGAGGCTGCTTTGAGTTCAGTAACGAAGAAATGGTTGACATATCACGTATTAACATTTGTCGTGTTCGCCACAGGGTGAAAAAGGCGACAAGGGAGAACGAGGACTGACGACGACTCTGAAAGGCGACCAGTTCCCGACTGGAATCATCGAAGGACCCCCAGGACCCCCGGGACCACCAGGTCAGTCCAAATTTACAGAATATCCTTTTGCCTCTTCGTCTCCTCCCACTCATAGAAACCGACCGCTATTTCTGTTTGGTAGAGGGATCGAGTTTTTCCAAGTGTGCTTCACCAGATTGTTTGCTCCTTGTAAAGTTGTTTTCCTCCTCCTCACTATTTTCTTCGCGAACTTTCTAGTCAGTTGTCTTCGCCTGCCTCAGTAGTTTAGTTTACACGCTACCGAAAATCCTTGTGGTTCTGTACCGATGGCTTCCAAACTTTTTTGGTCCTCCGTCTCTCCCATCGCCCACCAGCATGACCACCCGTCCACCAAATTCAAAATATACAGTTTGGAATTCAGAGCGGCGGTGCATCTATCCACGAGGCATTGATACCTTTGCCCACCGATTGCCTCTGCCCTGATCCCACCTTATAGTAGAGCAGCCAATAACATTAGATTTTGGCTCCAATTATGAATTTCTTTTCGAAATGCCTATAGGGGCTGGTGATAGCGGTAGGTAGGTTCTTCTTGCGTTCATGCAGGGAACCGTGTTTAGGCACTTGATCAATCTTATCTACTTTATGGGGTTGCACACAGCCAGCGCAACTTACAGGCCTTCTGCTCTCCCACTATCCTACTCATATTTCGGTTGTACCTTTTCAAGTAACAAACCTTGTCAATTCTTGTTTTGTTCCTTTACACCCATTAGGAAAATATGCGGAAATTAGCTGGAAAATGCCAGAAAATGGTAGGAGTGGGAATTTTGGGTTTATATATCAGTAAGGGCGGTGGTACAATGTCCAATGTTAGCTTTTTATCTGGGATAACCCAGCTAAAAGCTTACGATCTCCCCCCTGCTGCAAGCAGACAGAGAAGCCCTCCTGGGAGGTGACTGTCACTCAGACAGAGTCCTTGGATATGCCCAAGTTCCTGTTACACCTTCAGGTGGAGGCAGGTGTTCTAGCTCACTCTACCAACTTAGCAGGTTCCCGAGTTTTTGGTTTCCCACAAAACTCACATGCCGGCGCCTACCCAATGGACCAAGGGCGGTGGTACAACAGAATGACTGGTGGCCTTGACAGTTTTTGGAACTGGAGTATTTTTAGGTCATTTTAGACCTGGAATACAAAAGAGGACATTTGGCCTCAAGTTAAAAATACTTGAAAAGTATAAGAGGAATTGAGCTCGAAAAGATGACACATCCTCCGAAAGAAAGAATTGGTGGTAGTAGCTCAAATCATACTTCCCATTTTCAAAATAGGTAAATAGGTAAGTCAAATTTCATGAGTGGGCTAAAGCGTTGATGCTTGAATCCGCTCGTCTCCGGTTGCCCGGGTTCGACTCCCGGCTGAGAAACAAAATTTTCTCGTGGAGTGGCTTAAGCATTTTTGCTAGTTAAGCCGTACATATTGTGAATTGAGATACCGTAAGGTAAATAAACGAATTCTACATTTTATTTAAGTCAAATTTCATTGACCGTCCGTGGGACATGAGGTGCTCACGCCTGCCAGTCTGGGAACCATTGCTGTACAATGTACTCTCGGTAAAAAGAAGCTCTCAGAACCACACAATTATCCCTCCTTTGCGATGCTCACAAAAATAAAGCAACAAGTCTGTGCTTTCTAGGACCAGTATTTTCCGCGATAACGAACCTTCCTATAATTTTTCATCATTCATTTTCGCGTTGTATAGCGGGACAGACGCAGGAAGTGTAGAAGCAGGTGCATCTATCCACGAGGCATTGATACCTTTGCCCACCGATTGCCTCTGCCCTGATCCCACCTTATAGTAGAGCAGCCAATAGCATTAGATTTTGGCTCCAATTATGAATTTCTTTTCAAAATGCCTATAGGGGCTGGTGATAGCGGTAGGTAGGTTCTTCTTGCGTTCATGCAGGGAACCGTGTTTAGGCACTTGATCAATCTTATCTACTTTATGGGGTTGCACACAGCCAGCGCAACTTACAGGCCTTCTGCTCTCCCACTATCCTACTCATATTTCGGTTGTACCTTTTCAAGTAACAAACCTTGTCAATTCTTGTTTTGTTCCTTTACACCCATTAGGAAAATATGCGGAAATTAGCTGGAAAATGCCAGAAAATGGTAGGAGTGGGAATTTTGGGTTTATATATCAGTAAGGGCGGTGGTACAATGTCCAATGTTAGCTTTCTATCTGGGATAACCCAGCTAAAAGCTTACGATCTCCCCCCTGCTGCAAGCAGACAGAGAAGCCCTCCTGGGAGGTGACTGTCACTCAGACAGAGTACTTGGATATGCCCAAGTTCCTGTTACACCTTCAGGTGGAGGCAGGTGTTCTAGCTCACTCTACCAACTTAGCAGGTTCCCGAGTTTTTGGTTTCCCACAAAACTCACATGCCGGCGCCTACCCAATGGACCAAGGGCGGTGGTACAACAGAATGACTGGTGGCCTTGACAGTTTTTGGAACTGGAGTATTTTTAGGTCATTTTAGACCTGGAATACACAAGAGGACATTTTTGGCCTCAAGTTAAAAATACTTGAAAAGTATAAGAGGAATTGAGCTCGAAAAGATGACACATCCTCCGAAAGAAAGAATTGGTGGTAGTAGCCCATACTTCCCATTTTGAAAATAGGTAAATAGGTAAGTCAAATTTCATGAGTGGGCTAAAGCGTTGATGCTTGAATCCGCTCGTCTCCGGTTGCCCGGGTTCGACTCCCGGCTGAGAAACAAAATTTTCTCGTGTAGTGGCTTAAGCATTTTTGCTAGTTAAGCCGTACATATTGTGAATTGAGATACCGTAAGGTAAATAAACGAATTCTACATTTTATTTAAGTCAAATATCATTGACCGTCCGTGGGACATGAGGTGCTCACGCCTGCCAGTCTGGGAACCATTGCTGTACAATGTACTCTCGGTAAAAAGAAGCTCTCAGAACCACACAATTATCCCTCCTTTACGATGCTCACAAAAATAAAGCAACAAGTCTGTGCTTTCTAGGACCAGTATTTTCCGCGATAACGAACCTTCCTATAATTTTTCATCATTCATTTTCGCGTTGTACAGCGGGACAGACGCAGGAAGTGTAGAAGCAGGTGCATCTATCCAGGAGGCATTGATACCTTTGTCCACCGATTGCCTCTGCCCTGATCCCACCTTATAGTAGAGCAGCCAATAGCATTAGATTTTGGCTCCAATTATGAATTTCTTTTCGAAATGCCTATAGGGGCTGGTGATAGCGGTAGGTAGGTTCTTCTTGCGTTCATGCAGGGAACCGTGTTTAGGCACTTGATCAATCTTATCTACTTTATGGGGTTGCACACAGCCAGCGCAACTTACAGGCCTTCTGCTCTCCCACTATTCTACTCATATTTCGGTTGTACCTTTTCAAGTAACAAACCTTGTCAATTCTTGTTTTGTTCCTTTACACCCATTAGGAAAATATGCGGAAATTAGCTGGAAAATGCCAGAAAATGGTAGGAGTGGGAATTTTGGGTTTATATATCAGTAAGGGCGGTGGTACAATGTCCAATGTTAGCTTTCTATCTGGGATAACCCAGCTAAAAGCTTACGATCTCCCCCCTGCTGCAAGCAGACAGAGAAGCCCTCCTGGTAGGTGACTGTCACTCAGACAGAGTCCTTGGATATGCCCAAGTTCCTGTTACACCTACAGGTGGAGGCAGGTGTTCCAGCTCACTCTACCAACTTAGCAGGTTGGTTCCCGAGTTTTTGGTTTCCCACAAAACTCGCATGCCGGCGCCTACCCAATGGACCAAGGGCGGTGGTACAACAGAATGACTGGTGGCCTTGACAGTTTTTGGAACTGGAGTATTTTTAGGTCATTTTAGACCTGGAATACAAAAGAGGACATTTTTGGCCTCAAGTTAAAAATACTTGAAAAGTATAAGAGGAATTGAGCTCGAAAAGATGACACATCCTCCGAAAGAAAGAATTGGTGGTAGTAGCCCATACTTCCCATTTTGAAAATAGGTAAATAGGTAAGTCAAATTTCATGAGTGGGCTAAAGCGTTGATGCTTGAATCCGCTCGTCTCCGGTTGCCCGGGTTCGACTCCCGGCTGAGAAACAAAATTTTCTCGTGGAGTGGCTTAAGCATTTTTGCTAGTTAAGCCGTACATATTGTGAATTGAGATACCGTAAGGTAAATAAACGAATTCTACATTTTATTTAAGTCAAATATCATTGACCGTCCGTGGGACATGAGGTGCTCACGCCTGCCAGTCTGGGAACCATTGCTATACAATGTACTCTCGGTAAAAAGAAGCTCTCAGAACCACACAATTATCCCTCCTTTGCGATGCTCACAAAAATAAAGCAACAAGTCTGTGCTTTCTAGGACCAGTATTTTCCGCGATAACGAACCTTCCTATAATTTTTCATCATTCATTTTCCCGTTGTATAGCGGGACAGACGCAGGAAGTGTAGAAGCAGGTGCATCTATCCACGAGGCATTGATACCTTTGTTCACCGATTGCCTCTGCCCTGATCCCACCTTATAGTAGAGCAGCCAATAGCATTAGATTTTGGCTCCAATTATGAATTTCTTTTCGAAATGCCTATAGGGGCTGGTGATAGCGGTAGGTAGGTTCTTCTTGCGTTCATGCAGGGAACCGTGTTTAGGCACTTGCTCAATCTTATCTACTTTATGGGGTTGCACACAGCCAGCGCAACTTACAGGCCTTCTGCTCTCCCACTATCCTACTCATATTTCGGTTGTACCTTTTCAAGTAACAAACCTTGTCAATTCTTGTTTTGTTCCTTTACACCCATTAGGAAAATATGCGGAAATTAGCTGGAAAATGCCAGAAAATGGTAGGAGTGGGAATTTTGGGTTTATATATTCTTATAGTCCTAGCGAGCAATAACCAAGTACCTAGGGTTGTGTGTGATAATTCGTGCTATTTTGTTGAAATTCCGCTCTGATAGTGCATGAACTCAATCTCCTTAAATCTCTTGTTCGAAAAACTTGTGTATCTGATTAATTTTCTGAGCTACTTCCCCAAGGGCATGTTTTCTGTAATAGTTGAATTCCTAATTAGCCTACCTACTGCTTTTTATGCCTACCCTACAGGTACTTACTTTACGTTTTCTAATGTGTGTTTAGACGTCTAATACGATCAAAACACATCAGATCTGGAAGTGAATATTATGATCCCACACTACTCAGCCCCTGCGTAAAGTTTTTTTTTTCCTTTCAAAAATTCACTCGCCAACGTGTTGCCCAATCGTTATCATGAAATTTCGTTATTTTCGTTTCTAAGTTATTCACATTTTCTGGACCCCTATGAGTGGCACTGTATTTTATTTTGAGGAGTGAAGGAGGTAAAGGTGAAAAAGGCGATGTTGGCCCGACTGGCCCTCCAGGTTTACCAGGTGAAAAAGGAGCTCGAGGAAAACGTGGAAAAAGGGTAAGAGTGCATGTTCCTAAATAACTATTTACATCACTTGCTTGTTGCATAAATTATTGCCTAATGCATACTTGCTTGTAGCCATGGAATTGCATTTATTTGCTTCTCTTTTTGCGTGTCTTTGGAGTTTTATTTTATTTTTTGTATTTGAGCTGCATGATGTTTGTTACCACAGTTGGTTAGGTTATATTTATATTTTAATTTTCACTTATATAAGCAGTATACTTATTTTGTTTCAAATTGAATTATTGTTGATTTTTCCATTACGTATATTTCATGAGTTTATTTTTACTGTATTGCTATGTTGTTGTAAAAAGTTATCCGCCGTATGTTTCATTTTTCCGTTACAACAAAATACTGTTACATAAAGTATCAATAGAGAAGAAATACCCAACGGAATAAGAACTGACGTAGAGTGTAGAATTCTAAACTGCCACATTTTACAGTGTTGTAGTTTATGACTTATTGACACCGTTTTGGCTGGAAAATGAAACAAACGGCTCGGCAAGGATAGGTTCCTAGTGTTGGAAAAATTTATTTTCTGGAGCTAAACGGTCGTTATAGAAGAATGGGCTAATTTTTACAATTTCGAGTGACAATTATTGCATTAAAATTTGGGAGTCTGAAAAGCACGTCGTGTTCAAAGAGTGCAGTGATTGGCTGTGGGGTTTTGTAGGCAACACAACTTTGCTGGAATATCTGTCATATGCAGTGGATAGGATCCACATTGTTATAGAAATAATCATCTGACAAATTGATGAACTTGAACAAGCTCTGATCGCCCTTCGTGTCAGGTTATCATAATCCTCCTCCTCCTGTTAACTATTTCGATTCTTTCATTTTTGAATCACTTTTCATCCACGACTTGCCCCTTGTTCAATTTCATCAACCGATGGAACCTCGTGTACCTGTAGGTTGATCAAAATTAACTGCGATCCATTTCATTTAGTTCTTGAAACTGCTTCCTATTCGGTGCATTTGCTCGTTTACCCTTCCTGTAAAAAACCCAACTTAATAAAAGTCAAATTGTAGGCAACAATTTGGGAATTTGGGAGTTTTTGGGAAATGAGACTGTGGGATAGCGCAAAATGAAAATGGCGATGTGTCTGTTATTCATATGTGAAACGGGCCGGGCAGCTACTCCAGTGCACAAATTTATCCTGGTGTTTCAACCATAATAACAGTTTCCAGTTGTCACGCTCTCAGTGCTTTACACGCAGGTACCATTCCAACGCGAGACCTGTATAATTGGTTCTGTGCCATTGCTCTCAGAAAAATAAAATTCACGACTCGATTTTGATTCCTGGGGTTTGGACGTTTCCCTAGTTATCTTAGTTGGCTTTACTACACCGTACAGAAAATGTAGGCAGTTGCCGCACTAACCCTCACGTTTTTCATAATAATATAATGAAAGGATTTTGAAGTAGGTACTTCAAATCACAGCCTTAATAGTGGACTTGCTTATTTTAATCCGTAATTTACTTTGTAGTTTTTTAATATTTCGCTTTGAGTAGTTGTTGTTTTCTTTTCTTTTTTTAATTAAAAAGCTGGGGTCGTAGATCGTATTAACCGCTGAGTAGTGTCTACAATCTGGCCCAACTCTTCACGAAATCTAAGGTAAGTCGCACCAGCCTAACACGGTGTTGGCTCCCCCAAACCAGAGGTGTGGACTCGAGATTCTCCTGAATTAGGAGAAATTTATTTCTTTGTTTTCTGTTTCTTTTTCTGTTGTTGTGACATTGTTGATTGTAGTGTATATGAAAGGACTTTACGCAGGGGGATGATGGAACCGCGTTGGCCAGGGGACCCCCTGGACCTAAAGGTGACACTGGGAACCGGGGTGAAAAAGGGGAAAGAGGATTTTGGGGTCTACCAGGTAGGAAAAAAAACTTAATAGTATCGTTCTTTTAACTTATTTGTAAGAATCTAATCATTTACTGCATATTATTCACTTCCACATCTGCAAAATGTCTCTCACTGATTCTAACACTTGTAATCTCTTCACAGGTTCATGTTGCACTTCATCTACATACCTAACACAAACGTAGATGATTGAACGTTGAGCTTTTATCATTATTGGTTGTGGAGTATTCAGCCTAAGTAAACTGTTGTGGATCATCTATTCCCCAATTTAGGGATTTGTAATCATCCAGTTACCGTATGCTTCTGAGTGCGATTGTGTCAGTTCCCACTCACTAGCTGTTCTCTGTAGGTTCCTATGGAAACTAATATTTGAAATCCAATCCTTTTCATGATTTACGATAGAAAATGTTCATTGTGTCTTACGTATGCTGATAGATAGATATCTGATAGATAGATAACATGCAGGGTCAAGGGGCGGAGTTTTTCGTTCCACCAATTTGAAGTGATTATTTCATCACTGAACTCCTCAAGTGAACTTTGGTTTAATGTGGAACAAACACACTGGTTACCTGCTACAGTATACTTACATGCATTGTATGCATCTAGAAAAGCTATAAATCGACACAAATTCTAATATTATTTCTCATTGAGCCCACTGAATGTTATTTTATTTTTCCAAGATATCTTGATAGAAGCATTACAGTGCTCGTCATAATTTTAAGTGCCTGTAAAGCACTTAATGTGCTCTCTTCAATGAGGAATCTCATTTTACTTCCTCGCTAACAGAAGGTAGGGAAGCCTTGGATTCGTGATTGAGTTTTAAAAAAACGCGTCCTCCAAATTGAAAATTACCACTACCATTTTGCGTTTCAGACATCAAGGAACATTTTTGGTTCCGTGTCTGTCTGTCTGGCCGTCTGTCTGTGGTCAGTTCTTGTAGCGCCCATAACTACCCGAAATAATGGTCGAAATGGGCGGAAATTTGAAGGGTAGGTGCGGGTTGGGTCGCAGATGGTCCCATTATTTTCATTATTTTTCTATGCTACTCACCAACTGGATTCATTAGTTTGGAAATGCAGTATGATATTGTAACCATGAAACTAACAAGTTCAACATTTCGTTCAATGCATAAAGGTAGCAGATGAATTTAGGTGTAGGTAGGTATTCTGTTTAATAATTTTGCAGTGAACTCGTGGAGGAAAGAGCGCCCTCATTGTATATAATTGAGAATTCCTCGTTGAAAGTATTCATGTTCAAGTTAATATCTTTCTCATTTTGAAGACGAACATAATTCTCGAAGCTCATCTGAAGCAGCCATCATATTGCATGAATAAAGGGGCAGCGGAAAGTGCTGTAGACATCGTGCTCTCGCAATGCTTGAGTGTTTAGCGATGATTCTGAACTATTAGGTACTGGAGCTTCAAATTTAATAATTGGAAACTGACCCAAACGTTCTGTTACAGGCAACAAAGGTGAATTGGGACCTCCGGGGCCGCCGGGTGAACCGGGTATGCACGGAGAGCCAGGACTGCAGGGACCGCCGGGACTTCCAGTAAGCTCATTTGAAACAGTTCCGTAGATTCCGAGTAACAGCTGGATGTTACCAGTAGGTTTCACTCATGTTCCTCAACTCGAGTGCGGCAGAGAAGGGTTGAAAGAATTAAATCAATTAAAATTTTATTGTACAACCGTATAGTGTTGCCGACCTAAGTTTACAAGGGTGGCTCGCCATGATACATTGAAGGTAAAATAAACTAACGAATCCTCCAGTTTAACAGCACAGTAATTAATTGCCTAAAATAACTATCAAGCCCTGAGAAGATTGTCCAGTGCAGCTGTAAAGTAATACAGACAAACAAAAACTTACCTACGTATAAAGGAGCTTCACAATGCCTTTGCTCATTGGTACGTTAACATCTAACAAGTACAGTCGAACCCCCGTGTCGTGAGTTCCTCCCAGAACTACAACACTAGCATACTTAAGTTCTCGCAAACCTTGTACAACCAACTTTAGTTCTCACCAATAAACGGTAAGAGTGGGGACGAGAGACGCAGGAGGTAGAGGCCCAGCCTGGTTCCCCACCATCCCCTACAACTAGGGGATGGAGGGAGACAGCCACTGGTGTCTATAAAACCCCGGCGCCTGCCTCTTTCCAACCATTCTACGCATCCTCTAGCCGCTGGCTACTCTCTCTCTCTCCTTACCTCTCTCTCTCTCCTCTCCTAAAAAGATGCTGTGTTGAGGTGGTGATTCGCTCATAACCCCCAGCCAAACCAACCCAAAAGATCCCAGGTGTTGAGGTGGTGATTCGCTCATAACCCCCCTGGGCAAAACCTAAAAGATGCCGTGTTGAGGTGGTGATTCGCTCATAACCCCCGGCCAACCAATCCAAAAAGAACCCAGGTGTTGAGGTGGTGATTCGCTCATAACCCCCCTGGGCATATCCAAACGCCACTCGTGATGAATTTCATTTCGTGTTAAATTCATCACACCCCGATAAAAACCTCCCTCACTAAAGACCACCCCTCTATAAAGACCACATTCTCTTATCCCCGAATGCTTCTAATTGATATACGCACTGAAAAACCCCTCGCTAAAGACCACCAGCTATAAGGACCGTAACCAGTCTGTCTGAGGACCAAAACACCCATTCATTCCTTACAAAGACCAGTGACATCAGTCAATGACATTGTGAAGAATGTTCGGGGACAAGAGGACTAAGTTAATCCCGAGATGTGAAAGCTCTGGTTTTCCCCAAGGTCGTTTCTAAAAAATGTGGATACACGTCTCTCAATGTACTTACCTTCCTGCCTTCCCACCACCACCCTTTCCAACCACTTCCCTTCCAACCACCAACTCAGGTAAGTACAGTTTTCTTCTTCATTCGTTAACCATCCTTATCCTACATAGAGTACATACCTTCGCCGTTAGTTTAATTTCATGCGTGGTTATACATATTGTGCATATTTAGTGTCAACGTCATGGCAGGAGTAACCAAAAGAAATGGTCATCTTTAGAAGACAAAGTGAGAAAAAGTTTATTCTTTTAGTTAGGTCCCCGCACCATTTTCCTCTTCAATGTAATTTCCAAACCATATTTCTTTTGCACATGAAATATTGTATGTATGTAATTTGTACTACATATACACTCGTCCTACCCCTCACTAAGGACTACCTCACCATAAGGACCGCTTTTGCTAACCCCGAGGGTGGTCTTTCTAGCGGGGTTCGACTGTATTAGGTTTGTTCGTACTGGCTTTTTCTGATGCTTAGCTGACTCCCAAAAAACCGTAAGAAAAAGCCAGTGCGAACAAACCTAATACTTGTTAGATGTTAACGTACCTATGAGCAAAGGCATTGTAAAGCTCCTTTATACGTAAATTTTTGTTTACGTGATCGATGATCCAATACCATTTTTACTGAGCGTTTAAGAAGGGTTTGAGTTTGATAATGGTTGGGATCGAGAAGGCAGTGGATGGTTAATTTCTCGTCCGCCCTGTCTTCTGTGAACTGGAATGATGATCAGAAAACTCGCTTTAGTCCGGAAAACACTGCGAACAGCCGGAAAACAATGCGAACAGACAGTGATGGATACTGTACAGTCCGAAAAGAGTCCGAGAACCACGCCGAATTGCCAAGGCCTTTCTGAGGGTAAGATAGTTAACCTTCAGATGGTGACTGCCAACAAACCTATTGTATCACTTCTGACATTAAGTTTATCATACCTATAACAAGCCCTGGTTGGTAGCATACATTCTCAATATAGAAACTGTAGCAAATGGCGTATTCCAGTGAATCTAAAAATAAAATTGTTTTTGGAATAGTTTATTTCAAGTAACTGTGAAAAGGACGTGATAGTTGTGACACATAAGGAAGGAAATGTGAAATAAAGATGTCAGATGTTGAAAAAGCGTAGGCCCTATGTCTACGTCACGGCTGGGGTGTGTGTGCATGCGTAAAAGTGATAGCATAGTATCCATAGGGATCTCTTCAGTAAATAGCCCGCTCATTCTGTCTAACGATACTATATCGTTCAAGACTGGTCAAGTAACGTTAGAGGAAACTTCAGCTGTTATATTATTTCCATATTGATCTTGCTTATTCCGTTTTCATTTGTCCCTGATACTAGGTGGCAGTGAAATATCTATGTCACGGCCCGCCTTTTTTCAAACTTCCAATTTCTATTTGCTTCTCTAATTTTATATTAACATTTTCTCGAAGAACAGACGTGATTTTCGTTAACCCCAAGAAATGTACTTTGGACTTTTTTCTTTTTAATGACTAGAATACTCCATTATATACTCAAGAAATCTATATAACTTCCGCTCAGCTTTCTATTCCTCTGTACTAATAGAGGATTTAAAATTCTCCAAGATATTTACTACCCCAAAACTGAAAATGCTGTCCTTCGAAAATCAGGCAGATACCGACAAAATGAAAAGTTTGATCCTTCTTCAGTGAGTTGCAGAGGGGGCATACTTTGGAAGAGTCGAGCTTCGCACCAGGTTTCGGGAACCACAACTTTGCTATTTTTGAACTAGCAACTCTCGATTGTGCGTTCTTATAACGGATAGTGGAATGTTGAGCTTCAAGTACCAAGCGCACTCAACGTTGCCCAAAACAAGGGTCCCTGAACAGTAGTATTACGTGGGCTCTGAAAACGATGGGGCACCAAAGCAGAACACAAAACCAACAGATTGTCTACAAAATACCCCCAGGCAACAACACCCTTCTCTTATTTACTGATAGAGTAATATTAAGCAAAGCGTATGTCTTTTAATGAACACTCTATCGTCGTACGAAAGCGTCATCAATTTCTACTGCAACTTAGCCACCGAATTAATGTGTTACCTACAAAAATATAGTAAACTAAAATGCAGCAAAACAATGAATGATCCGTTGGCCGGTACCTACTTGAATGGAGAAGCTGATGACTAGAAGCTAAATAGTTATCTGTATGTTAGGACGCCGATCAATCCACAAACCACAAGATCTCAAGCAGCAAACAGGACAAAACGCACATAGGTACCACAAATACAAATCTGTCATCGGAACTGGACGGAACGCAAAACACACAAAGTTTGACGCAAAAAAATTGAAAACTGACAACAGACTCAACAGAGGAAGCAAATGTGATTCACAGACAACAAAAAGAAATCGGAAGAAGAAGCAGCTCGTGTCCAGATGAAAAATTGAATCGAAGGGGTGGAATTGATTGTGAAATGAATGGTTTTGAGGTGGAAATCACATTCTGGGGTCAGGGCCCGAAGTGGGCGTGGCAAACAACATTTTTACTCGACTGAGCATGCCCAGACGGGCCACTTTTCTTGGTTTCCATGGGAACCATGGCACCACGGGTCCCAGGACCTACCTGCCAGTTTCAGGAGCCTAGGTTTCGATTTCGATTGCAGGACATAGATTACTGTTGCTTTATTCCGATAACATGCTTGGTCTATGGAGCTAACAAGAAGGAACCACCATGGATCCTCTACTAGAATATTGAATATCCGTAGCCAGAGAAATCTGGCGAGTCGCTGTTGAACTTTGTGAAAAATGCTAGGTACAGTGTACGGAGGGAAATTCAGATGCCAACTGAACAATCTGGCTTTCTTTTTAGTGTTCTTGGGTGCCGGGGCTGTGGCCCAAGTGGCCTTATGGGCGCAAACACCCTGTCCCTGAAATATCTATTAAATGAATAGCACCCCAACTGACGCAGATCCCGCTGCAACTGCTCTGCAGCCACATTAGCTAGAATAGAACCCCTAGCACAGAGTCTCCTGATACGTTTAAATTGACATAATGAAAGCTGGAGCAGTCAGTTAAAATTCCAACTAGCTGCGAAACCCAGTCAATTGGTCATCTAGCCTGCTATTTGCAAAGCCACCTTTCTTTCAAAACAACGTATGGGAAACCCAGAAAAAGGCTCGTAATAATTTTGTTATAACTCTGAACTTTCTCCTTCCCGAACTGCTTTTGCACGTGGTTACTCGATTTATCTCAGGCTCACTACCAGCCAATACTTCATTAAATTTATGAGCTATAAAAGGAGTGTCATACTTCTGCACAGATGATTAAAAGTGATAGCTTTCACCTAGATAGGTACCGTTATTATCTATTAATGTGAACTCGTCTACAACCCACTTGCAACACACTAATCAAGAAACAAATGTCCAGAACTGGTGAATTAAAATATCGATATTTCCATTATTGTTGTGCTAGGGCACTGCCATCCTGCCTTACCTACGTCACCAATCCAAGGACCATTAAAAAATCATCTACTTATTATACCAAGACCCTGAACCATCCAAGTTACTGAATACAGCTCATAAAGTCATCAACTTTTTTCTACAGAATATTGGTAGGTAGTTTGTAGATGAGTACAAAGAAATCGTTATCTACATAATTAAAGGTAAACCTCTAAATGAAAACTCTCTATCTCGCTAAAGGCAATGTTTGAGTTACAAATTTAATCAACCCCGTTTTAGAGGAGCCTAAATCGACTGTCGGTAGAAGTACATATTTATTTGATTACCTATCAATTCAGACGAACCTTTACAACGTTTTGAATGTAATTAAACCCGTATTTGGGTAAAGAGCGTAGGTACATACTATAGCATAAAGTTACCCAAGTCATTTCATTTGGTGAAGAGTAGCTTATTTTGCTCAACTCGGCATCAGCTTCAGCGCCTCTCTAAATACCTCCCACATTCTGTGCACTACACCGCAGTGCGTTGTTGTCATTGAAAACTAGTCCAGGTAATTCGAAGTGCTCTTTCCGAGGCATCGTCTTGAAACTTGTGATTAGGGTTTACCACCTATGTTTTTACTTCTGGGAGAATTCGATCAGTGGAGGTCAAAAACGCCAAAAAAACACATTTTTAATGGCCATATTTTAGTACGAAAAAAAATGCAAAGGCTCAGTTCTTGGGTACCTGCCTGTTTAGTTCTACCAAACGTCCTTGATTTGGATCTAGACATAGTAATGGGGAATTTCAGAAATTTAAAAAAATATATATATTCAGAACTGTTGGGAAAATGGTAGTTTGAAGCCGGGTTTCAAAAATAAGCGTTATTTTTTAATGAGGGTAATTAAAAGTAGAAAGGCCGCAAAGAATGGCATATCAGGTCTATTGACATCTGATTGGCTGTTGGCCCAAGGAGGCGGAGCAAAGCCTCGGAGGCAAAGGTTTTCAATGCTGCCAACAACCCAATATTAGAAATGGCAGACCTTCATGGCAACTTTCAAGAACCTTTGCCGTGACATCCCCATCGGTTTGATTTTGGGGACGTGTTTTTTTTTTTTTAATTTATTTATACATTTGCGGTTCCATCCATACATTCATGGATGGTTCATTGCGGTTCTTTACATCGTTTAAAGTTCTGCTCTAGCGCTCTAAGTGGGATTTGATTAGAACTACTCGGCGAGTTGCCGAGCGGGAACTCAGAAATTCAAATTCTACTCTCGTTTTCTGGCTATACTTGGCATAAACACCTAGCGTTAATTTCTGTTAGTGAACAGAATTTCGCAAAAAAAGGAGAATTTGTAACCCACGAAAATTGCCATTGCTGATTACAGTGTTTGTAGTTGGGCACCATTCGTGGTAGTCTTCATCCATTATGGACTGAGAAAGAATATTTTAAACACTGTGTACCATAACACTATACTTATATATGCCGTTTAACGTGCATTTTAATTATTTTCAGGGCATATATGGTCCAAAAGGAGAAAAGGGTGATTACGGTGACATAGGACCCCCAGGCCTAATGGGACCTCCTGGACTTCCTGGGCCTCCGGTAAGAACTTAACAAAATACGTACTGTAGCGTACTAGGAACGCTACAGTAGGAATGAAATTAACTATAATAATATAGTTAATTTCATTGCCTATTATGCTATCGCTATTGACTTCCTCATTCAAGGGGTAAAAATAGTCACTGGTTGACCTGATTTATCAAAGACAGTGAACAATTTTCTCTCTTAAAACTGCTTTCTATCAGTTAAAAGCGTTAGGTACTGGAAAGCATCAACTTGAGTTTTAAAACCTTCCCCAAGTTCAAATATTTGAATATTTTGTATCCTCTCCTTTAACCACACCGTCAAATTTAAGGCATAGAAAAACAATAAATCTCACTTACTTACTTCTAAAATCTATTATGAACAAATCTAACCCTGTTTAAAGTTAGGCATGTTCTATGATGATACATCTATGAGTAAAATTCTGTAAATTTCAGGGCTATCCTGGACAGAAGGGCGAAAAAGGCGACAAAGGGGAATCCGTGAGTAGAAAATGAAGAGTCTGTTTTATGTACCTACTTGTATATATTTTGCTACATGCTTATATTCTAGTTCGGAAATGTTATGAAATCAAAAGTGTACATACCAAACAATATTCACTTATAAAAACTACGTTTTCGTTCCAAAAGATCATAAAATCAACTAAATAATATTTATAATTACATTCTGGTATGAGGCGATTATTTTAAACCCTTCTAGTGATTAGACTTTTCACTTTAGGTCTTCTGCTACCGCTGTAACTTTTTGTTCTTCTTCGAAATTCGTACTTTTTTTCCAAAGTCAGAATTAAACCTAATTCTACCTAATTACTGAATTAAGTAATGGGTTTGACGGCTCTCAATTCAGTTTCGAAATCATTCATCAGAACGTTATCCGTCATGTATTTATCTATGAATACTTGGATAAGTAGACTGAAACAACTTGTTTACATTTTTGCCTACAGCATAATTGACCATACATTATATGTTTAGTCTAACAATGCACTTTACTTTTTACTTGTTGCAGAAGTACAAGAAACTTCGAAGGAGGCAGGTAGGCGGACTAAATATTAATAATATTATTATCAAACTGCTAGAGTTAGATTTGATTAGTATAATTTTAATGCTGTTAGATTTACGTAATTTACTAGATTTACTATTTATTCTCATGGGTTGAAACTGTTCTTCTCCCAACATTCGATTTCTTTGGAGTGAATAGGAATCCTCCTTTTATTTGCTCTCAGGGGCTTCTTACATACAATTAGTTGTATACACTGGTATTTACTACCTACTTGAGTTATTGCTAATGTTTCTTGTCATAACTCTGTTCCTTTCTTCTTCCCATTTGGTTAAAAGTTATTTCGTGACCCTGTTGACGCCGATTTTTAATTGAAAATTCATATTGTTGCAGGGTGATGGCACTTTCGAAACCAGCTCTGGAGGATCTGATACGGTAAGTTGAGTGTAATAGGTACCTACCTAGGCCGTGTTTATAGGCATTCATAAAAATGACACACCCATCAGTCTGGTCACGGAATTAAAAATTGGTAATATTCGGCAGGAGGTTCTGCATAGTAAACATAGTGATTGCACAATGGGGTTCAAAAACCTAGCTTGGAGTTAAGTTACGGAAAAAACTATTTAAAAAAATATAATTATTTACTTCAAAAAAGCAATGTATAAAACCATGGGATACAATATGAAGGCTGTGCGTGGGACTTTTAGTTGAAATTTGGTGCCTACTTCAAAAATGTTGATGGCTTTGAATAAATTATGTATGATTGTTCAGCATAAAAATTATTCTTTACTTTTTAGTTTTACACAGCTTTTTGAAGTCGGGTTTTTTAAAATGTATTTTTTTTTATTTTTAATGCGATTTTCTAGTATACTATACCTCCTCCTGCTATCAAGAACTGACACCATTACTACTGGGGCATCCGCAGTCTGGCAGACTATTTTCTGTTGCATATCATGCAGTCTGTCAAACTAGAAATCGAAGAGTTTACGGACCTAGTACAGTCGCAGTACCTCCTACTTTTTTTTTACTTGAGACCACCAGGGGATGATCCTCTCATTTGAAAAAATATTCATGGAAAGCGGTCCAGTAGTTTCGTAATTAATCGCTCGACAAACATAAAAGTAAAATAAAAAGAATATAGAAATAGGTCGTATTGAGAACCTCCTCCTTTTGGTTTATTATTCTGTGAATAATACACCTATGTATTCGCTCAGCAAAAAAATTTTATAACACCCCCTCAAACTTTTTTCTTTTCCGTTTCAAGGTGCGTAGATTCCAAAAATGCAATGTCCGTCCGCCGTACGCCGTATCACGTGTACAGGCTTCATTTTAGATCTAAAAAAGTCGTTCTTTCGCACACATGCTCCATTTGGGCCCTAGTTGTGTCCCGAAACTTTTCAGCCCGATCGGAATATATCCAGGGGTGTTATGAGTGAAAATGTGTGTAAAAATAGGTAATTTTTGCGTTTTAGCAACATGTTAGTAAAATGAGCTTTTGAGGTATCGTTTTCCATGTTTTTGGGGACGAGAATACCGAATATGAAGTCGATTTTGACCAAAGACGCGGAAATTGAGGTTTTACCATTGGTTCAGCTCCCAAAATTGGTTTTTTTAAGTCAAAAACCTGGAAAACTGTCTGAAATCACCATCAATGTGTATACTAACATTAGAAAAAGTGTAAACAGCTGAATCAAGACCATTAAATCGCACTACCAATGATCAAAGATGATCTGGGGGGGGGGGGGGGAGTGTACCTATTTAATGTTTTGGGGGCCAAAATTGGTGGAAATCATCAGGAATAGCTAATTCAATCATTCCACATGAAAGAAACAATAAATTTAACTGCCAACAAGAATCTCTAGAACTCCAATAGAATAATAAACCCATGTGACAAGGACTTTGCAGCGTTTTTTGAAGTCGGTTGGAAATGGGTCGGTTGGCCGGGAATAGATTAACAATAAATAAACCAATATCGAAAAAACAAATAGAAATAGGACAAGTAGGAAATCTCGACAAAAACTAACAAAAAAATTAAACAGGTCGCTGTAAAATCTTGGGTTGAATGAAAGGAGTACAATATAAGTGGGCAGCATGCTCAGAGAAGTTATCCTTTTATTTCAACTTGCTCACTGTTCTACTTACTGAAGCTGACCGTAGACTAAATTATAGTCACTAGGTAGGTGAACTACCTTTGAATTGAAGCTTCTTACGCCTCAGTAATATATTCCTATGAGGTACAACTATTATGATGTGAATTCCGAGCATCTGCTTTATGGGAGGATGAAGTTGTTGATTTTGTTCTGTATGAAAGGCTTGGGTCTAACGTTCCAAAGGATCAGAAAATCATTTGAGTCGCATTCCACACCAAGAATGTGTAAGAATGGCTGTAATTTAGAAATGCCTTATACTCCCGCCACCCTTGTTCAGAGCCATTATGGATTTTCCTCACTAATAGCTTTCAATACTATTATCCAGCTTATGAAGAATACGCTTCTCGCTATGTTGTCTCGAGAAAAATACGTCTAAAATTAAAATCGTACTACTTGAAAAAAAACGGCTCCGAAACTTGATAAGACTGTTTTTGGTTTACGGCGAGGTATATTATGTAGAGGCAGACGCTACTAGGTACCGTAAATGTAGGTATCTATTCCCCTACCACGGGCTTTTAGCCTGTACTAATACAATAGCTAAACTACAGCTATACCTACCTACTATACTACAGCTATAGCTACACTATAGCTATACCACCCTATCAGCCACCCTATACCTATAGCTGGTGAATAATTTACATGACGTTTACCTACCTAACCTACCTTTTAGCGAATTTTCAAAGAAAATGAAGCTATTGCAATGGCTTCGAAATTTAAATAATATAAATTTTTGGAAATTTTCTTCATAGAAATCCGTTTCAGACCATTCTAAAACGATTCCTGAAATTTAACACTTTTTTATAAGTATGTATATATATATATATATATATATATATATATATATATATGTGTCACTCCAAACGATAACTCTCGATAGAATTGAGATAAACAGCTCAAATTTGCACAAAAAATCTATCTTGGCAATCGAAAGGCTAAGTTCGAAGATGGGCGAAATTGGCCTACTCTAAGGAGGGTTTTGGCGCATTTAAAGTGCGCAAAAATTACCCAAAAATCCCCAAAATGTTATTTTCCAACAAGTGACCCCTCATTTTAAAGGTTTTTGCACGCTGAACACGATGGTGGAATCGGATTTTAGATATCTTGATCCGTTCTCAAATTAGAGCATTTAAAGTGCGCAAAAATTACCCAAAAATCCCCAAAATGTTATTTTCTAACAAGTGACCCCTCATTTTAAAGGTTTTTGCACGCTGAACACGATGGTGAAATCGGATTTTAGATATCTAAATCCGTTCTTAAATTAGAGCATTTAGGTAAAGTGCGCAAAAATTACCCAAAACTAGGATAATCTTTAAACTCTTACCCCCCCCCCCCCCCCCCCCCCCACCCCCTTAGAGTGGTCAGATTGAAAAATGTGAGAAGTATTAATTGAAGACGAGAGTTCGAAGCAAAAAAGGGGGAGGCAAACGATTAGTACAACTCCTTGAATTTCCCATTTGACATATAATTGTTATGATACCTTCATAGATAGACAAGTACCGGCCCACGTATTACTAGAAGGAAGACGAAAGAAAAAATCTATTTCAAATTATTCAATTTAGGTACTAACAGTAGGAGGAAGAAGTTTTCCTTTATTCAAAACCATAGCCATTAATTCGAATATTTCTTTGAAAATTCGCTCATTAAGTCATGCTGCATGACTGGTTTTTTTATTTTGCTTATACATATTGTTTTCTGAGTTTGATATCAAGAAATTTGTATTATTTTTTGGAAATTAAGATATTAAAAAAATAAATATTTAAAGCACTAAGTTGGTACGTCGAAAAATGTCACATTTGAGAGAAATATTGATCGATTGCCTCGTGGGATCGATTTTTTTGTGTGGAAGGAAACAGGATCATAGTGCTAGGACCCCTAAAAGTTATCAGACTGAAGCAAAATCGGCAGGGTTCCGTGTCCGAACGGTGTGCTAGAAAATCCAGTCCTGCTACTTGGTTTGCGCACCATTGCATTGCCAGGACAAAGCATCTTTGTCATTCCAAGTGTTTACCTATCGATTTACAACAGTAATGGGGTAAAACTCTCATAAAAAGCCAAACCCTGAAGTTTAGGAAAGGAACAGACTTTTTGTACTTGTACATGGGTTCGTTTGGATTGAATTATTTTTGTTAATTTTCAGCGATACGTACAAGGACCACCAGGACCTCCCGGGCCACCCGGGGTACCTGGCCTCCAAGGACCACCAGGCATCAAGGGAGATCGAGGAATGGACGGTGCAAAGGGCGAACAGGTGAGCTTCTCCTATCTACCGAGAAACACTATACCTAATCATACAATGATAGTCTGTTGTCCAATAATACCGGGTTCCTTAAACCCCGCTGTTTACACGTTCGCAAGGTCAGCTCTCAGATCAGAATAGTATGAAATAGGTATGTGTACCTTCAGTATGTAGGTACGATCAACAGTGGTATGACATAAAATATATCTTATCTGTGGTACCTACCTATTTAATATTAGGGAATCAGAAACACGAGAATGAATCACATTAATTTACAAATTAGGAATAGTTGACTAACAAATTTTATCCAAATTTGACCTATAGGTATACTTATTTGAGGAGAAAATAAAATCAGCAAAATTCAGTCGATCAAAAAAAGTCTGATAATTTTAATGACAGCTTCCTCGTATCGATAACGTGATCGTATAAATCAATTAAACATATATGATAATCAATTGGTTACAGGTTAGGGTGGATTCAAGAATTCTATCTATAATAATATTGTAGTTGTTGGTATAGGTACATTAAGCGTAACGTGCAGTTCGGAAAAATCTTAGGTTTGTGAGAAATTGAGTTGGAACCTACCGCAGATTTCGCGTTTGCACATCCCAATGCTCCGATCGCTATGAAAATCACGTGCGACTATCTAGGAGCTGCACCCCAAGTACCCATCGAATTTGAGCAAAATCGGGCCTCTGATTCGAGAAGAATTGAGTAGGTACCTCGGATTTCTCTTTTGCGCATGCGCAGTGGCCATACCAATGCTCCGATCGCTATGAAAATCATGTGATACTGTCTAGTAGCTACACCTCAAGTACCCATCGAATTTGAGCAAAATCGGGCCTCTGATTCGAGAAGAATTGAGTAGGTACCTCGGATTTCTCTTTTGCGCATGCGCAGTGGCCATACCAATGCTCCGATCGCTATGAAAATCATGTGATACTGTCTAGTAGCTACACCTCAAGTACCCATCGAATTTGAGCAAAATCGGGCCTCTGATTCGAGAAAAATTGAGTAGGTACCTCGGATTTCTCTTATGCGCATGCGCAGTGGCCATACCAATGCTCTGATCACTATGAAAATCAAATGGGACTATCTAGGAGCTACACCTCAAGCACCCATCGAATTTGAGCAAAAGCGGGCCATTGATTCGGGAGAAATTGAGTAGGTACGTCGAATTTCTCTTTTGCGCGTGCGCAGTGGCCATACCAGTGATACGATCGTTCTGGAATTCATAGGGGACCCGCCTGGGGCCCAACCCGCATGATCCCTGAAATTGTGAGCAAAATCGGATTTGAATTGAGGAAGTTAAATGCGTGTGGCAAGGATTTGCGAGCAGACACCGAACCAAATTTGTTCAGAAAGCTCTAAGATGTGAAACGCGAGTGGAAATCTTGATTGCGGAGATGAAAAAAGTTTTCCTCTCAAAAGTGAAAACTAAGCTTCCCCTACCTTGGTTGACTCACGAAATTCGAAATAGATTTGTTTCAAAACCTCGGTTTTGTGGCAGTTCAACCGGTGTACGAAGAATATTAAACCAGGATTAGTTAAAATAAATTCTGAGAGCCATCGAAGATCGGTTTAGTTGTTGGTGATTCGATAATGAGTTGGTATCAGATTAATGCACCTAATACGAATATTCATCATTTGTTCATTGTCTCAAGAATATGATCTAAATAAAGATTATATGAAAATAACGTTTTCAGTCATTTTAATGAAATTGTTATTGATTATCAGCTGGTTTTTTTTTCAATCTGTTGCAGGGTGAGAAGGGATCGAAAGGAGATCCAGGACCGATGGGATTACCGGTGAGTATCTTGATCAATATGAGTCGTTTAGGTCAAAAGGAAAAATCCAGTAGGCCGAGAGGTTCACGTGATTGTTAGCTGATATAATGTGATATTGGTAATAATTGTCGCCCATAATGAAACGAATCTGTCATTCAGAAAACGCGACTATTTTATACATCGTTCTGAATTTATATTGGAATCAATACAGGATTGGCAAGCAGCAGGTAGAAGTACGAGTAGTAATTGTAGGCGTACGGTTGAGTGGTAGGTACCTAATCAAACTTCAGGATCGCCCTGTTTATTGATTTGCATCCCGGAGTACGTTGAAATTCAATGGCTTTGCTGTGGGTTGAGTTCCTTTCATATTTACTGACAGTGCCCGGGCGTAGGTCGGGAATCCTGCTTACCAGTGGCCTCTAATGCGCCTACAAACGCCCAAGCTTCAGCCTCCATGGATTTGATTCGCCCACTCGAGTTCCCATCATCCTGTTTACGCTTCTATTATTCAGACCATTTCATTTCAGTACCTTTCGTTATTTATTTCAAAATTAATTAATTTTCATTTTTTCCCATTTGCAAGTTGATAGATTTCTATCTATTTAGGATTTGCATGAGCCCTTATTGGTTAATTGGCGAGTTTTCAAAGAAAATAAGAAGATGGTGGGTTCAAAATTTTCAGTAGGTAGGTTATATGATTGTTTGACATTCGTCTTACTTTCGTTTCGGATTCTTCTGAATCTATCCCTGTATTTTAACAAACATTTATAAGTACCTACCTATATAAATGTATTTATTCATGTGTCACTCCTGACTATATCTTTTTTTGGCTACGAGATGGAAAATTCCAAACTGGCAGACGAAAAGTTCAATGATGGGCGAATTTCTAAAACAAAAAGTGGCCTACTAGTTTCCCTGTTACTTTAATCGTTAAAGTTCTCGTTTTCTCCTAATGCTCCCCGGAAGTGAAATCTGCTTTCCTCTTTCAAGTTAAATTACGATTCAGGTGAAACTGAACGATTCAGGTGAAACTGAAATTTTCAGTTCAGGTGAACGATTCAGGTGGAACTGAAATTTTCAGTTTCAGGTGAACGATTCAGGTGAACGATTCAGTTTCAGGTGAACGATTCAGGTGAAACTGAACGATTCGGTTTCAGGTGAAACTGAAACGATTCAGGTGAAACAATTGAGGTGAAACGATTCAGGTGAAACTGAAACTGAAACGATTCAGGTGAACGATTCAGGTGAAACGATTCAGGTGAAACTGAAACGATTCAGGTGAAACGATGCAGGTGAAACGATTCAGGTGAAACTGAAACTGAACGATTCAGTTTCAGGTGAAACTGAAATTTTCAGTTTCAGGTGAAACTGAAATTTTCAGTTTCAGGTGAACGATTCAGTTTCAGGTGAACGATTCAGGTGAAACTGAATGATTCAGGTGAAACTGAAATTTTCAGTTCAGGTGAACGATTCAGGCATACAGCAGGTATGCAGGCAGGTTCAGGTATTTTGCATACAAATTTATTAAAGTTTCAAGAAAGACAAATTTTTTTTTTTTAGAAATTTCCTTTTGGTTTATTATTCTGTGAATAATACCTACCTATGCATTCGCTCAGCAAAAATTGTTTATAACTCTCCCTCAAAATTTCTTCTTTTGCGTTTCAAGGTGCGTAGATTTCAAAAATTCAATGTCCGTCCGCCATGTGCTGTACGCCGTATCATGCATATATCTACTTCATTTTTGGTCTAAAAAATTCGTTCTTTCGCACACAGGCTCCATTTGTGTCCCGAAACTTTGCAGCCCGATCGGAATACACCCAGGGGTGTTATGGTGGAAAAATGGGTGTGAAAATATGGTTTTTTGGTGTTTTAGTAACATGAGCCCTTGACGTATCGTTTTCCATGTTTTTTAGGACGAGGAGACCGAATTATGAAGTCGATTTTGACCAAGGAGTGGAAAATTGAGTTTCAAACCAAGTTTCAGCCTTAAATTTACGTTAAATTTTGGTCTAAAATCGTCGTTTTCCCGCACAGAGTGGAATCGTAGGTACTGTAGCTTTCATCTGCGCGTGCACGAACATGAAATGTTGACCGTTTCCTTGTAACGCTTCTAACTACGCGAAAAATAGTCGTGGAGAGCTGAAGTTTTGGGGGTACACGCGGTTTGGATCGCAGATGGTCCAGTAGCAAAATCATTGAAATCGTACGGTAACTTTGCCTGGGCATGCGAAAACGTGAAATATTTGAAACGCCCGTAACTAACTTAATTATCTTTGAAATGAGTTCAAACTTGGAGGGTCGATCAGGAATAGTACTTTGATAGTTCCACGTGAATTTCATTGGAATCGTACTGTAACTTCCGTCTGCGCAAGCGCGAACATGAAATATTGAAATGTTTGATCCTATTAAGCATATTATGTAATTCATTAATACTCTATTTATTGCTGTATAATAGTTTTGGCTCATAATTTTTTTTACCAACTGATTCTATACGTCCATGTTGCAATAAGTGAGGAAGCTATACTGCCCACCCAACTTGGCAGACGTTTTTCTCTGCGTACCTATTTGGTGAATTTTTCGGTTACTTTGAATTGGCATATTTAACACAGTAGGTATTTAACCTTTTGCAAAACCTCTACACCGCAAGCTAGAAGAGGATAGACGAAGAAGAAGATATATTTAACACAGTACTATAATTACTTGGTATTGGCTACATTCTGTGCTTTTGAAAAGTAATGCGTGATCCCATGTAATAATAATAATAATAGCAACTGGAGCGAGTATGGGTTTGGAGCGTGTGGAAATTCTGCCGGTCGTCCTTTCAGCCCCAGAAATTGTTCCCATAGCCCTGGTTCAGGGTTTAAATACCCTTGGGATCACCAAAGACATGAGCTACCTGATGCAGAAGGCTGTGATATTGAGCACAACAAGGATAGTGCGGCAGTTTTTGAAATAGGTCTGTTTCTACCTGTTCAGTTGTAATAAAAATTGGGGGAGTGTGCTTGGTCCGCCCGTACCTCGACCACAATAATCCAGCTTTGTTCGCGGAGGACAAAAGGAAATAATAATAATAATAATAATAATGATAATAATAATAGCATGCCTACTCTCGTTAACCCAAACCAAGGTACGATTTAAACAAACGACGGGAGTAAAGTGTTGAGATTGTAATTTAACAATATTTTGTATTTAAACGGAATACCGCGCACTAAGGACTCTTTCCTGATTGGTCGGCCATTGGCCAGTAACAAGACGGGTGACGTCTGTCTCGCTGATTAGATTAGACCGCAATTTTTCTACCTACCGTTGTAATACTGTCGTTCGTTACTCAATTAAAACCAAGTTAAATAATAAGATCTATATGGTTATTCATTCAATACCTCAACAGGTTATGAGGCCCAGTATATAAAAGTGTCGACTGATGTAAAACGATCGTGTAGTGTGTTAAAAAAGTGACAAGGTAACTCTGTCATTTTGCCGCTAAAACCAACCCGTTTTTTCGTGACTGCAGCCGAATATCAAGGTAAGATGAGTAATGATACGAATAAAAATGACTTTGGCAGTAGCCTAGAGATTCTGGATGGTTCAGAAAATTTCACTTTGTGGAAATTCCAATTAAAAATCACCCTAAACGCCGCGGAAGCTTTCGAAGCTTTGATGTTTGCTGAGGCTCCTAAAACTGAAACCGACAAGAAGAAAGATGCTAAAGCTCAAAAAGCTATTGCTACTTCGATCAGCAAGAGAAATCAACAGATTATTATGTCTTGTGAAACCGCCGCCGCGATGTATAAGAAGTTGTGTGAGATGTATGAAGGTGATATTGATCAAATCAAAGAAGAATTGTTGAAGGAATACTTCAATTTTCGCATGAAATCGGACATAGCCAAGGGGATTTCTGATCTCGAAAACATAAAAGTTCGTTTAAAAAGTGTAGGTCATGAAATTTCAGATCCAGAGATGGTTCAGAGAATACTATCTGCACTTCCAGAATCCTACCAATATTTTGTACCCTCATGGCAGTCAGCACCTAAGGAAGAACGCACAGTTGCACACTTGACCACACGTTTGATGGCCTTAGAAAGGTCCAAAAACCGCGAAAATCCTGAAAACGATATTGTTGCTTTCAAAATTACTAAGAAAAATGGTCAAAATTCTACGAAAAATAAGGGTGAACTATTGAAGTGTTTCACTTGTGACCTAAATTGAAGAGTGGCATAACGTACTACGTCGACTCAGGTTCGTCGCACCATATGATCAATGATGCTACATTGTTGACTGATTTTAAAATTAATATCGACGAAATTCAGGTAGCTCAAAGAGGACTTGCCATAAAATCTACTGGGACTGGTACAATGGACATGGTAGAGTGTACCTTAAAAAATGTTTTACTGGTTCCTGCCTTGGATAGCAACTTGATTTCAGTTGGTGCCATTACCAAAAATGGTGGTGAAGTCATTTTCACCAAAAATGAAGTCAAAATCACCAAAGGAGATAGCGTAATAAAAGGGTTCAGACAGTCCAATGGTTTGTACAAAGTGATCCTAGTTCCAGAAAAATCCACCAGATCGCACTGTCTCCATGTCACCAAATCGCAGAAAACAGATGAATACTGGCACAGAGTGTTTGGTCACTTGAGTTATAAAAACCTGAAGAAATTGGACAAAGATAATGCGCTTGGTCTTTCGCCAGACATCGCAAATAAGAAACAGATGTGTGAAATCTGTGTAAAATCAAAACAAACACGCCTGCCCTTCTCATCCGAAAGAACCAGAGCAACTCGTCCCTTGGAGATCATACATACTGATGTATGCCAGATTGAAGTGCCAACTTGGGACAACTATAGATACATTCTAACATGCTATGATGATTTCACATGCTTCAAGCAGATCTACCTACTTCGACAGAAATCCGAAACTTCTCAGCACATCAAGGATTACGTTGCTGAAACCGAAGCAAAATGGAATCTTCCTGTGTCAAGGATAAGATGTGATGGAGGTGGCGAATATGTGAACTATAGCATGAAAAATTGGGCAAAATCCAAAGGTATCGTAATGGATATTACGATAAATCATACTCCACAGTTGAATGCAAAAGCTGAGAGACTCAACAGATCCATTATGGATAAGACACGTGCCCTCCTATTTGATAGCTCTCTACCGGCTGAAATGTGGGGAGAAGCAGCTAGGGTCTCGTGTTACATTTTGAACCGTTGTGGAACAGCAGCACTGTCTAATGGCAAAACTCCATATGAAATGTGGTTTTCCAAGAAACCAGATATTCAAAGAATGCATTTGTTTGGGTGCACCGCGTACGCCAAAATTCTGACACGGCTAAAGAAACTTGATAGCCGAAGCAAGAAATATGTTCATGTTGGATATCAGCCAAATGGATATCGACTCTGGGACGCCGATTCCCGAAAGATCATCTACGCAAGAGACGTGGTATTTGAAGACGAAATGCCCTTAGAACCAAACATAGAATCATATGAAGGTGTGCAAATAATGGAGATCCAAGCAAATCAAGAATCTTACACCAAGACATCATCGACTGATGCTGAAGAAACAAATGAGGACGACAGCTCAGACACTGAAGAAGAAGACGAGACACCACCTGATAAAAAGTCAACTGAACAGAATACCACTAACAACGAAGGTTCTACTGACAAAGCTCAACAAGAAGAAGTTGAAGAACTTGGACGTGGAAAGAGGAAGAAGGAACCTCCAGCATACCTCAAGAATTATGTTCTCCTGACGTATACTGAAGCTGTATCCGGACCTGACAAGGATAAATGGATTCAAGCAGTACAAGATGAGAAACATTCCCTTGACAAAAATCATACCTGGAAACTAGTTGATCGAAAATCAGCTGGAGACAACAAAATCCTAACAAACAAATGGGTTTTTAAACAGAAAGATGATGGGAGATATCGAGCTAGACTTGTCATTCGAGGATGTGAACAAGAATATGGCCTAAACTATGAAGAGACTTTTAGTCCTGTGATCAACAGCAGTTCAATGAGAATAATATTCGGATTAGCAGCAGCAAAAGATTATCACATAATAAAATTTGATATCAAGACAGCATTCCTATATGGAGATATTCAAGAAGACGTCTTTATGGAACTACCAGAAGGATATAAGAAAACAGGAAAAGTCTGCAAATTGCAAAAATCACTCTATGGTCTTAAACAGGCATCTCTAAAATGGAATCAACGATTTACAAAATTTTTGAAAGATGTGAATGTAAAACCCACAAAATCTGATCCTTGTGTTTTCACAAATGAAGATCATACCATCATTCTAGCCCTCTATGTCGATGACGGACTTCTTGTTGGTCAAAACATGAAAGAATTGAGAAAAATTCTGACGGAAATTGAATCAGAATTTGAGGTTCAATCTTGTGAAAATCCTACTTCGTTTTTGGGAATGGAGATACAAAGAGACTCAGAATCTCTCAAACTCACTCAGCAAAATTATGCAGAAAACATCTTGGAAAGATTCTCCATGCATGACTGCAAACCTAAACCTACTCCTATGCTAAAAACAAATGAAGATGACGACAAAAATGAAAATTCTCAAGAAAATTTTCCTTACAGAGAAGCAGTTGGCTCACTGTTGTACTCTTCAAACAAAACAAGACCTGACTTGGCTTTTTCCGTTGGTTTCGCCAGCCGAAAACTAAATAATCCCTCAAACCAAGACATAGCTAACGTGAAAAGGATCTTCCGTTACCTAAATGGGACAAAATCAGAAGGTATAACCTTCAAGAAAAATGGAAAAATCAGCCTCGAAGCCTTTTCCGACGCAGACTGGGCTGAAGATCGCAGCACAAGAAGAAGTACCACAGGCTATATCGTTTTTTTTAGCGGAGGACCAATATCTTGGGCTTCACGTCGTCAATCTAACGTCACAAAATCCAGCACTGAAAGTGAATACGTCAGCGCCGCCGACTGTTGTGCCGAATTGATGTTTCTTAAAACTTTGATAGAAGAAATTACTGGCTTAAACGTGAATGCAAATTTAAATGTAGACAATCAAAGCTCAATTACATTAATTAAAAATGGTATTTTGCGCAGAAAGAGCAAACACATTGAGGTTAAGTATTACTATATTAAAGAAAAAGTTGATGAAAAGAAATTGCAAATTAATTATGTTCCAACAGAAAGACAAACGGCTGATATACTAACAAAGCCTCTTGCTACAACTAAGTTTAATGAGTTTAAGAAAGAAATGGTGAACTAAATTCGTTTTGAAAATTGTTCTTTAAAATAATGTTATGAAGATATCCCAATTTTAAGTGTAATTAAAAAAAAAAAAAAAACTTTCTAACATGTAATGTTGACCTTAACATTAGACTGAGCTTGATATTTGACTTAAGATTTTTTTAAACTGTTGTATTTGTTAAATTGTAAAATTAAGAGGGGATGTTGAGATTGTAATTTAACAATATTTTGTATTTAAACGGAATACCGCGCACTAAGGACTCTTTCCTGATTGGTCGGCCATTGGCCAGTAACAAGACGGGTGACGTCTGTCTCGCTGATTAGATTAGACCGCAATTTTTCTACCTACCGTTGTAATACTGTCGTTCGTTACTCAATTAAAACCAAGTTAAATAATAAGATCTATATGGTTATTCATTCAATACCTCAACATAAAGGACCTACGATTTCATTGGCATTGGACGTGAATGCGGGACCACCGGGTGGGCACTTCATTCCTGCTGATGAACCCAAAGAAAACTGGATCCTATGATTTTCATTCTCCTTGGCGAAGGCCCATATCTAACTGAATTGTACGTTTACAGGGTCCAATGGGTCTACGGGGAGAATCAGGACGACAGGGGGACGTTGGTAAACCTGGACTGATGGTAAGGCCTATGTACTCCTAGAGCGAAAACAACTCTTCGCAAAACCCCTTAAAACCCAGTTTTCGGTAAAACTAACTCAACTAACGGGTGATATTACTTCTGTTCTTATCTAACATCAATTCACCTGCAGCCGGATATCACCTGCACTAACCAACAGATACCCCTTGTGTAAATATAGACACTAGGATAGGGTTATTTTCAATGGTCAAAACCGTAACCTTCTCTTCCCATGTCGCCATGTCAATGGAAAGCCCCCTCAGTTTTTTTATATTCGACATTTTTCATGAATTTGTTCATATTGTAATTTATTATGATGCTGCCCAGATTATTTGTTTCCACTAAATATAAAGAAAACGTGTAAATGAATTGTGAATATTTGATGTAGAAAAAGGTTTGCCAAAAGTTGTGAGCGAGTAGTTTGAATGGTACCTAGTGTTAATTTATTCGATTCCCCAAAGAAAAAGTTTATTTTGTAGCCTTGATGATTGTATATATTTTTTTATTGTACGATAATTTAGTTGTTTATAGTGTTTTAAGTGTACCTAAAGGTTGGTGTTTTTCAACCGTAAATGCGATGCCATCTACTTACATGGACACCAGATCATTAGGAAACAACTTTTGGCTGGCCTTTGAACAAATTATCGTAAGGCATTGATTTAGATGTAAATTTGGTAGTCGCGGTTAGAAAAGGACTAACATATGCGAAAGGAAAATATAAGAACGCTCTGTGAAATGATTGTACTTGATAAAAACTGGAACACTGGGAAGCTTGATTTCCTCTAAAAGACTGATATTAGGAAAAAATCAAATTTCTTTATACTTAAAAAAAACATAGTTTGAAAAGCTGTACTCCACAATTGGTTTATTGTAGACACAATTTATATAAGATAATAATTAATAAATGTACAAAACTTATCCTGTAAAAATTCTAGGTGTTCACTCTTGAGATGACTTCATTTCCTAAAGAATATTGTGAATTATAACAACTAGGTATCGGAAGCTAAAAAACTATGACACTGTAATAGAGCACACGACTAACTACCTCTTGTTTCGAATTTATTGCTTTTCTTAGCTGATTTCTTTTATCTGCTTATGTTAGCCCTAATTTTGCAAATCCATCCATTGTAAAAGTTTAGTCTGTATATAGTAAGTTTAATGGCATTGATATATATAAATATGGTAAAATCCCTTATTTTACTTGTTTCTCGTACGTCCATTTCGTGTTTTTACTTCTATATTTTATTTATTTATTTTGTTGAAATCCTCGTCATTTTTTTCTCTCTGTTTAAATAGTTCAGTCACACTTCTCTAAGCAGTACGCATAATTAATTCTTAGCGTTATTAGAAGTAGAGTTGTTAACTCAACAATCGATCTAAACTGCCAACGTTTTTATACATTTCAAAGAGATAAATAAAAAGGTTCCGTCACGATTTGGTATTGTGGTGACCGAATCCCCTCGTTTAGCTCGCTTTTGGCGTGTTATCCCCTAACGTTGAATGCATATTTAATGGAGCTAACGAACGAACGGTTGAAGTGATTTTACCCTACAAATTAAATTACTCGCGAAGAACTCGTGGAAGCGCATTTCAAAGAAAAACGGAGTTACTGAAAAGCTGTACATTTCCACTAGGTAACACGAAAAACGCAAAAAATATACTGTTATACCGGTTTCGGTGATCAAACCATCGTCAGTAACAAACAGTAACATTATTAGTTATTGTTTGTTACTGACGATGGTTTGGTCACCGAAACCTGTATAACAGTGTATTTTTCGCATTTTTTCGTGTATTAGTGGAAATGGACAACTTTTCAATAGCTCTGTTTTTCTTTGATTTTACCCTTCCAGGGGCATCCCTTTGCATATACCCAATTTTCGGAAGTATGTAAACGAAATTAATGGAAGCGATTTATCATTCGCTTCACAAAGGAAAAAGCGTCAAGTGACTGACCTACTCGGGTTTTTGTAAAATTCATAAATATGATCAGTTTTATTTTTTTATTTTTCATGTTAAAACGTCATGTTACAAGGTAGTTGTTTCTGCATTTCCTTGTACCAAGAGCACCCTGACAAGCAAGGTTCACACGGAGATGCAATTCCGAATGGCAATCTGGTACGGCAACGCGTTCGCCATAATTTTTTCCACAGAGGCATTCACATGGCAGCCGAATCAAAGCCGGAAATCTAACCAGCAAAATCAACAGGGAATGTCGAATTCCAATATGGCTGAACAACCAAACAGGAGAGGTGTGCGCAGTAACCTCTGCGCGGATAGGGCAACGGATCCGACAGCAGAAAATATCTGGAGATTTTGATATAGTATCCATGTCATTGCGTTGCAATAATCCATTTTACGTTGGCCAATAGCATTGCAGAACGACTTGCCATACCGGATTGCCTTCGGGAATTGCATCTCCCTCTGAGCCTAGCTTTAGACATTGAAAATCAAACTTGGACGCAATGTAGCACTGTGAACAGCAGCTGCGGTTGATTCATACTTTAAAGAAGCATTGTCTTCACGAATAAAACCCATTTTGGACGAGTTCACACTTTGCTGGAGACAGTGGTACTTTTGACAAGGAAACAGCTACTTTGACGCGGCTAAGATTCAGTGTATTCCTCAGATATTGCTTCTTACTTGTAATCTCTATCCTTTATTCCGTCTCAGTTTGGTTTTTATTAGGTTAGGTAGTACGTACCCAGAGTATAAACTCGGTTAGATGTCTCTGGTGTCTGACATTGTATCCTGCCATTTTGCCTATTGCTGCAGTACATAGCTTATAACCCGTCCTGCTACCTAGTTCATAGTTTTATAAGATGATTATGAAAAATGAGATAAACTCAGATTTCTTTGAGTAACTTTGGTGATTCATTGCTACATAGTTTTTAAACCCGGTTTAGATTTGTTCAAATAGATTTTTCCTTTGATTTGATACTCCTCAATCACACGAAATTGAACAATAATTTTCATCATTACAAATCGGAAATTCAAGATGCCAGCTTACCATTGTTTGCTAGAAGTGCCGTTAGAATACAATTCCGGATTCTTGATGAGGATTCTACCGAATGAAATCGTATAAATCTAACTTAAGTTCTCTATTATTAAACGAAACTTTGAAATGTTGCTGTATTCTAAGCATAAACACAGCATAATGTTGTAAAATTCGTGCTCCATGCAAGCAAATTGTAATATATCGATGTAATTGTTATTGATAAGTATTGTAACATATGGTGTCGTTTAGTGAACTGAGTACTACCGTTAATTATATGTTATCATGTATGTGGATGGAATTTAATGTGGAAATAAATTTAGATATCATTGTCAAATCAGGGTTATGAACATCCTTCATTTTTCAGCACACTCACCTAATTTCTCAAAATCCATTTAACTTTTATCTTTTACAAATTTGTTTCTTTGTTTTTTATTTTTTTAACCACCAGGCTTTTGTTGAATTAACAACGTATTCTGGTTTTCATTTACAGAGAGTCCGATCAAAAGGTACTTCCTCTTCTTCTTTCACTGATATTATTGTATACAGTTAAGATTTGCATGGAAAATGTTTCTTGCACGGTGAAATTATTAATTTGCAATAATTGAATCAATGCATCATCGAACCATGACGAATGATGAACGGTTTCTGCAGAAAGCAGTTGCATCAAAGATTTTCTAATGAATATTTTTTTATAATGGACAAATGCATTGATCTGGAAAATGACTGCATGCAGATTTGTTTAAATAATTTATTACAGTTTATATTTAATATTATAAATTCATTTCATTTACGAAATCAATTTAGACAAAATGTTCGATTTTTAAATAATTTATTCTTACTATGAACTTCATTATTGAATAGTCTACATTTTTCAGGGACCACCTGGCCTTGATGGTATGAAAGTAAGTACATACCTAAATATTTATAATGACGTATACCAATTATTGATTAAAGTAACATTATTTATATTAAAATGATGGAATACTTAAGTCGCATATTTTTTGCAAATAAACTATGTTTATTAGATGTAATTTTTCTGATGGAACATCGTATCTCCTGTATGTTGTAGGGTGGTCAAGGCGAGCCAGGTGCCAAAGGTGAAAGAGGGGACCCAGGACTTCCAGTACGTTCTTATTAGTTAAAAATAAATGTTTTAGTAGTTCATTTTACAATCTACCGAAGTTTTAATTAGATTACCATGCAATTGGGATTGAAATGTAATAAACTCGAAAGAATGTGGTATTATAGAAATAGGGAAAAACGCTGTGGCCTCAGATAAAACAAGAGAACAAAATAGGTACCTATAAAATGAGCGAAAATATGTAAAATATTGCCTATGTATAATAACTAGATTAGTGTTCACATCGATAAGAACTCACTAACCCTCGCCCAAGTTTTAATTTGCACTAAATTAAAAGGGCTAAATTGGCTTAGTTTGATAGCATATTTTGGGTACCTACGCGTTTCATATTTGCCCGCCATTTAGTTCATAATCAGCTGTTGGTTACTCTGTTCAACTCAGAAGTTTCTTTTCCCCGCTTCGGCAGTTCAAACTTGTGCAGAGGGAGGCTGGTCGACGTGAGTGTTCCTAGTAGCTGCGGAGCGGTGGTCGTAACGTGAGAATAACTGTGCATGCGCGCAGTTTTTATTATTCTGCGCATGTGCGGGAATTTACCGTATTTTATCTCATTGCTACAGTTCGCAAAGCAATCATGCTGTTCTCAATAGAGAGTTTTCGTAAAGGTTTGGCTACTAGCCTGTTGACGGGCTAAGGCCTACGTACGAAGGAAAGTGCAAACTGCGTATGCGCACGTTTGGGTGGGAACGACCTAACTTAGCTCGTCAACGTTGGATGCCACCAGTCTACGTAAACGACCTAGCACTCGGTCGTAGGGGCCGTTTCCCGTACTAACCTTCCACCAAGGAAACCTCATCGCACGGATTGCCTTCTTCCATGGCATTTATGATTATTTGTTTGTGTTGTGTACGTGTACCTGATAGGGTGCGTCTTTTTTCTCTCGATTTTCGGTTTTTCTGCTGTATAAAAGCCCTACATATCTATATTTTTTGAAAATAGTATTAGGAAATATTTCTGTGATCCTTGAAGACTGGAAAATGTCAGTAAATTGTACCTGGCTAATTTCTCTATGTCTATGGACAACCTTACAGTTTTTTGGCTGATAATGTCTACCTATTAGCCACTAATTTTTGCCAAATAACTTTAATTAGCCAAACCTTTAGTTTTTTTGGCTAATTTGTCTCGTGTCTATGGGCAACCATCCATTTCCATTTGAAAATAGTAATAGGAAATGTTTCTATGATCCTTTAAGACTGGGAAATATTAATTAATTGTACCTACCTGGCTATTCTATGAACAACCGTATAATTGTACGAGTGAAGATGAAAACTAAAAACGGCATTTTAAACTGAAATCTTCAAGTGATGAGAAGATGATGAGAACAGTTCAACGTTAACGTCACCCATCGAATCAGCTTTGATCGTTCAACAACGACCTTAGATCGTTTCACGCGCGATCGTTAGCATCCGGTTTTTTCCCTTAGATTGTTAGCCCGGAGATCCTTAGTCCGTCGACGACCTAGTGGCCAAACTTTTGCGAAAACTCTCTAATTTCTCATCTAACAGGCGGTAGGCGTGTGAAATCGAGTTTCAGTGATCTCTTGTACATCGGCATTCACCTAATAAAGCATTAATTGAATTGAAATTCTTATTTTGAAACAGATTTTTTACGAGATTTTGGATTCGTTAGAAACATGTTTGTTAAGTCATTTTCAGTTCCGTTTTTCCAGAAATTGCCTGTTCTTTTTGAAACTAAATAGTTTTGAATTCGTTTGTTGCTTCATTATTCGAATGAAGGTTTGTAAGTTGACTTTCTTTTGGTTTATTATTTTCATTTATCATCCTTTGGAATTGAGCATGAAAAATAAAATTTAATCCCCTCAAAATTTGATAGTTCGCATCTCAATGTAATTACTTTGAAACCAAAAACGGAATAAAAAAAGTCTGTCCGTTTGCCATACTTTGAACTTTTTTTTAGTAACCTGAACCAAAATTAATGATTTTTGGTTAGTGGGTCCCGTTTGGGGTCTAGTTGATCCGCGAAGCTTTGTGTTACAGTCAGTTATCTCTAAGGGCAAAATAGGGGTTGAAATTTTCAAAACGTCGTAGCTTGAAAACTTTCAGTACCTAGTTATGCTTTTGATGGCATTTCTATATTGATTCCAACCCCAACCCTTAGTTCCTTTGAACTTTCGTTCCGTGATACTATAACATAAACTCCTCATGTAGCTTCCACAGTTCAATGAACTAAGAACTAGTACCTCACTAAGTCCCCCTTCCTACATCCATCACTAGCCTCTGGGTCCTTGATTCTGTTACTCTGTGCTCTTAACGAACGACCGTTTGATGAAGTGAACTACGTCGAGGAGTGCCCAGTTCATTTATGGTGGAGTTAGTTCTTAAAGAGTAGTTCAGTCAGGAACTGCCCACATCTAGTTGTAGGAACTCTCTGTATAGCCCTCGTGTACCTACGTTACAGTCGGAATAAGCGTAGCATCCGTACACCTCCACCTGTACAGTTTAAAGCCCTCTACCCCACTTAGGCTCATAACCGGAATCGTTGCTTTATTATGTACATGATTTTACAACCGTAATAGGACAGTCTGATTACATAATTTATTGTAATCATAATCATTAAATTATGATTAAGGAAGTAATCATAGCTGGTTTACGGTATTTCTCAGTTTCAATGAAGATGCAAGCTGTAGCAAGAGACGGAAATTTCCAAGACGTGTCACGTATAAGAAAGTACCTTATCCGCTCTCAGAGCCAAGCCTCCCAACCCTATTTGTTACAAAGCTGGGGTGATCGAATTTGAATTCACTCAGCGTTATTATATCATGTTTCATTTACCACAAGGGGTGCCATAATCAGACTAACACTCATTTAATTATACCTCTCATTAATTTGTTGTCTTATCTATCTTTAAGTACGAGTAACAACTAATTCCTGTGTTGAAGTTTCAACATCTATACCCTGAAGTATATCTGCATGCGTAATATAATAACTACCTACTTATTTACTGTGTTCCAACATTATTAACAATAAAATGGTGTGTTATAGGGCACTGACGGAATCCCCGGCTCGGAGGTACATACCCTCTAAATCCATAACATCTTCCAAATAACAATTACTACTCTACATTAAGATGTTCTACTGATGATATATTTGTTTTGTTCCTTCTAGGAGTCACCTGTTTTTATTTTGTCGGTCAATTTACAATGTTTTTCTTTCTGTTCATGCATGGTTGTCATGCCTGAATGACCATGGCGAATGCTAACATCAAGTACATTCGAATGGGACTGCACCTGGCATGTTTTATAAAATGCCCTTGTTTTTCAGGGTCCCAAAGGAGAGAGGGGTCTGAAGGGGGAGCCAGTAAGTACAGCGCCTCTCTTTATCAAACAAATTGGTCAATGTTCAATTCTCAGGGAAAGATCAGCTAGCGCCCGTCATTTCAAATACTTTAGCGTTTTTTACTGTACGAGAATTGGCTGTGAGCGTTAAATCAAAACTAAAAACGCAATCTTACTCCCTCTTTCTTTTTGGCGAAAATGAGTACCTACCTGCTTATAAGTATGCCTTTTCCATTCACCGTTAAACTTTTGATTGAATGTAACAACGTAATTATTGTGTAAACCACAAATGTTTTGGGCTTCCTTTACACTTCACCGATATAATGTAGGATTATAATTTTTGGAAAATATTCCTTTTTACAGTAAGCTGAAGTTTTTTATGTTCGTTTTAGGGGCCGACTGGGAAGCGAGGCAGAAAAGGTGACCGAGGGGACAAAGGTGACCAGGGCGTCCCTGGGTTGGATGCCCCTTGTCCGATTGGCCCAGATGGACTTCCACTTCCCGGTTGCGGGTGGCGACCTCAGAAGGTAATAATTGGTGAAGAAATCGCACATGGATTTCGATGTGACTAACTGGAGAGTTTGTGCAACCATTGCCGTACACAGGGCGCATAGGTTTGTTCGCACCGGCTTTTTCTGATGGTTAGCTGACTCACAGAAACCGTAAGAAAGTACTGTCTTGATTGAGGGTTTGAGAAGGGTTTGAGTTTCATAAGGGTTGGGAATCGAGAAGGCAATGCATGGTCAGTTTTTCGTCCACCCATCTTCTGTGTACTGAAATGATGGTAAGAAAACAGGCTTTAGTCAGGAAAACATTGCAAACAGCCAGTCATGGATACTATAAAGTCAGAAAAGAGTCTGAGAATTACTGGGAATGGCCCAATTCCTTTACGATCACACCTCGTGATATTCCCTAGCTTTGTTCTTGCAGTCCCTCAGAGCTTGTTCGGAGCAACCCGGGCATGTGCAGTAAGGGTGAGGCAAGGATTCGCTGTTCATGCAGACCCAGGGGGAGCTCCGAGCCAAGTGGTCCGGTGTCCGTGCTGTCTCGGGGCAGATGGTTCGGTGTTCGTTTTGTCCCGGGGCAGATGGTTCGGTGTTCTTGTTGTCCTGGGGCAGATGGTTCGGTGTTCGTGTTGTCCCGGGGCAGATGGTTCGGTGTTCGTGTTGTCCCAGAGCAGATGGTTCGGTGTTTGTGTTGTCCTGGGGCAGATGGTTCGTTGTTTGTGCTGTCCTGGGGCAGATGGTTCGGTGTTCGTGTTGTCCTGGGGCAGATGGTTCGGTGTTCGTGTCTTCCCGGGGCAGATGGTTCAGTGTTCATGCTGGCCATGGTGCACCGAGCTGCCCTGAGCAAGCCTTCCCGTGCCCCACGAGAAGACCAGGGGCAGCTGAGCACTACTTTTCCGCGCATGCACCCTCTAGCTGCCCGTGCTCCGAACAAGCTCCAGGCTCACCCCGCTCCGAACGAGGGTGTTCCCTACACCCTCACCCTACACCAAGCCAGTTTGGTTCAAGCGAAACCTGAACTTGCTTGGAGCTAGCCCCAAGGGGACAGCACGAACAAAGCTCCTGTTAGTCCTCCCCCTCCGCCTTCATGAGCCTTTCCCTTCACAAGAGATAAACACGCCTAGAAAAACACATACAGAAGAGATACATAACCTGCCTATTACAGTCGTGCTTCCTTTCCCTGACCAAACTCTCAGTTCCCAATTTACCAGACTTTCTCACTTACTATCTTTATTGATTTATCCACATACAAACAAGGTATTCGAATTTCATTAAGGTTTTCCTTTTAATGGTTATCTTCATTAAACAAACCATAAGGTAGGTACCTCGCTGTACCTACACCATAACTTAGCCACTAGAAAACTAGCCTGCGAAATTCGTATGTCCAAAAGACCCGAGTAACTTACTTACCCCTAGTAACTTTTTTACTTGAGTTCTCTTTTGGTCGTGCAAACTCTTATTTACTCATTTAACTTGACTCTCTGACGCAGGGAGTAGTCTCATTTAACATTAATATAGCAGACTTTAATCTCAGCTAATGAAGGGTTTTAATGTGTTTGAACATAATTTGTTAGTGGTGGCGGTGGGTTCTACCATATTCTATTTAGCATCAAATGGTAATTATGAAACTAGACGATCAACCGATGTTGGTAGGTTAAATTCAAATTTAAAAAACGTGGACGATTTGGCAAGACCCTGACATGGCTTCAGGAAGTTGTGTGTGTTGTATTTATAGCTAAATCATTTTAGAGTCGAATGGCGTCGCTTTTAGTAGGCCTTGGGAAAAAATTATCTGTCAACCATTTCCTATTATGAAGAGCAAGGTATGATATGCTGTTCTGGGCCATTTCAACCGACCTGGAAACAGTTTTCAAACTCCAAAAGCGTTCTCTGAGGATTATTCTGGGTATATACCACCATTGTCATCTTGTCACGGTGTTTTTCGAAGGGAGCGCCTTCTCACCCTCCCCGGTCTGTTTGTGCTTGAAGCCACCGAATTCTTGGTTGGGCGGTCTCGTCCGTTCCTGTTCACCCATCAAAAGGCGTCTCATTATTCACCACACCCGATCCGGTGCATCCCTGTTGCGTGTACCACAGCACCAACTTGAATTCTCTTAGAAAAGTTTTGAATATCGCTCCATCATCATAACAATCACTGCATCCACCATTTGCAACATTTCATCGGCTCTCCATCAATGTCATTCCCTGTTTTCGTGAACAATCTTAAAATCTTCCTAAGGCAGTAAATTTTATAGCCTGAATGACTTTTGGTTTATTATTCTGTGAATACCTACGTATTCGCTGAGCAAAAATTTTTGTAACACCCCCTCAAATTTTTTTCTTTAACGTTTCAAGGTGCGTAGATTCCAAACGTGCCATGTCCGTCCACCGTACGCCGTATCATCCATATCAGTGGTTCTCAACGGGGGCGACAACGCCCCCTGGGGGCGGCGAACTTGTTTTGGGCGGTGAGCACCTGCCTGAACACTTCAACAGGTTCAGAAATCTTTTCGATTCTGTGCTTGAGATGTATTTAGGTACATCTGAGAGGCCGATAGCTACAATTTATAATCGATGTTGCTTACTTGACCGATAAATTCGCCAAATTCAATGGAATCAATTCGCAACGTCAAGGTGATGAACTCAATTTAATAAAAACGAAATCTGTTATTTCTGCCTTCCAAAATAATCTCAATTGCAAGCTGAGTTTTGGCCGCAACGAAGTTGTGATTTGCCAGCTTTCAATCCTGTCGGATAAGCATAGTGAATAGTATCTTGCATAAGAATATTGAAATCCCTTTGATGAAACAGTTTACTGTGAACACCTGGAGTCTATGCATTAGACCTTTTCCGAACGTTTTGAGGATATTTTGTCCTCAATGAATCCTCTGTGCACATTTAGAAAACATAGGTTGAGATTCAGGAAATATTTACTGAACTTTCAACCAGTAAGATGGTAGGCTCACGGAATTTTGGCTTCAAGCTAATATCAGTTACATCTACGCTGGAGTGCGGAATGTCGTTTAAAAAACTGTCAATTGTCTCCCTATTCTACCTCGTCGATCGACGGTTCATTACTGTTACTGATTTACTTAATATTATAACAACAACAAAAGCTCCACCCCTTGACTCCGGATGATGCCTCTGTACTTACTTCGAATGAAAAAGAATAAAAACGGAGTTATTGAAAGGTCTATTTCCACTGGTACACGAAAAATACGCTGATACATACAAACTTTCAGTAACCCCGTTTTTATTCTTTGAAATGGGTTTCCACGATTCCGACGCGAGTGATTTAGTTCGTTCGAATGAAACTATGAAACATGGTGTGTACGTGTTCTTGCTCAAAATACCGATAATGCGACTATTCAAGGTTCAAGTTTGTGCCCAACTTCTAAACGACTGGACCGATTTTGATGGAGATTTTTGCATCGTGTTCTATTCTAGGGGTTCCTAAATGGGAGGTCCTGATGTTAGAATCCATTTATACCCGTGAGTTTTGCGGGAAACGACAGAAAATGTCACAACCGTACTGGTTGAAAGTTGTGTCGGAACCTCCCTTTCACAACCCATTTTTATACTTTCGTCGAAATTTCCACGGAATGTCTGGTACCAACGGAGCAACGACGGTGAAAAGGAAGAACGTCGCGAGAGAAATTCGAAACAGTTAATGAGTCACTTCAGTGACGTTTTTCGGACGGTAGGTCCATGCTAAAAGAAATCGTCTCGGCATCTAGTAAATGAGACTTGCGCCTTCATCTCACTAACATTAAACCTCATTTTAAGAAATAATGGGCTCTGAACCACAAAAATCCCACACACAGCTGTGTGTATTACATGCATAACAAATACTATTATTTTTGTAAATTAAGTTCTGTTTTAATGGTCTGTTCAATTACATTATTCCTTTAATTAGAATTTTACTATTTGGACCCCCCCCCCCCCCATTTTCTATACCCAAACTTAAGGATTTTCAAATTAAGTGGGCGTTCAAAAATATTCAACTCCTAAAGGGGGCGGGAGGTTTAAAAAGGTTGAAAACCACTGATCCATATTATCACTTTATTCTCGGTCTAAAAAAGTTCTTTCGCATACAGGCTCCATCTGGGCCCTAGCTGTGTCCCAGGAATGTTATGGGTGAAAAAATTGGTGTAAAAATAGGGTTTTTTGGTGTTTTTTCCATGCTTTTTAGGACGAGGAGACTGAATATGAAGTCGATTTTGACCAAAGAGTGGAACATTCAGGTTATAACGATGTTTCAGCTCCCGAAATTCATTTTTTATGAGTCAAAAACTGAGAAATTGTCTGAAATCACAATAATTTGTATGGTAACACCTGAAGTAGTATTAACAGGTGAATCAGGATAATTAAATGGCACTACCTATCAGTGATCAAAGATAATTTATAAAAATAGAAGCATAATTCGAGTTTTTGGGGGCCAAAATTGGTGGGACCATCAAAAATAGCTATTTTAATTATTTCACGTGAAAGAAACAATAAATAACAGCCAACATTTCTGTACGTATGTCCAATAGAATAATAAACTCATGTGACAAGGACTTAGCAGCGTTTTTTGCTTGTAAATAGTACCCTTCCTTGACTCTTCTCCTGTTTTATTTATATTAAATGACATACTGTTCTACCCTACTTGAGTAGGACACATTTTCTTGGCAGTAAAGTTTATTATTATTATTTTGAGTAACTACTTAACAGTCTGAATTCATCAATATTTTCCTTCCTCTCCCTCTCTTGTCATGTGATGGAGCTCCTTGTTGGCAATCATTCTGTAATTAACCTAAAATAGAAATCGTTGGATGAATCAAACGTCTGTTTCAACCTTTTCCTTACAAAAGAAGGAAAAACCTGTACATTTGTAGATATTGATTAACAAATTAATGGCGGAGGTTTCAAGTTCTTCATCAACCGTTGTAACTCATTACAAAAATACTGAACAGTAATTAGCTAGACTGATAATTATGTACAAAGTAATTCCCTATGTTTCTAATCACCTAAAATATGTTTACTACTCGTACCGTTTAACAGTTTCTGACTTTTCTGTCAAACTTACGAGTTGATAATCTAGGGAACCACAAGAGGAAAGCTGATGTGATCTGTGTGACTAACATTTTGATGTTGTGCATGCTAGGAGTTTCATGAACCACTAACCACACAAGCGCCTATCGACCCCCCTGAACCCGTCGAAGAAGCCGATTACGAAGAGACTGGAGATGAAGACTACGAGGAGTATCCTGACCAGAATAACAACTACCAAAAGAAATAAGGTTTGGACACAACAAGTCTCTCGCTCAACTCTTTTTCTTCTGTATGTTACAACTAATAATAATTGTAGGTACATGTTTGTATTTTGTATCACTAAATCTGCTTCTCTTCTCGTCGGCATAGTTTAGAGAAAGTAGAAGAAAAAAACCAGATTCACAGTCCGAGCAGTGGCGTAGCCAGATAACGTTAGCTTAGATAAACTGATGAAATAAAACATATTTATTTGGCAACAATGTTAAGCCAATTTTCAGAGAAAATGAAGTCATTGCAGTGGGTCCAAAATTTTCAGAACATAAAATTTTTTGAAATTGTTTTATAGGCAAATCCTTTTCAGAGCATCTTGATTTCATCCCTAGATTTTAACAAAAATTTATATGTATATGATATTTATATATATATTCATGTGTTACTCCAGACGATATCGACATTTGGTACATGATAAAAAATCCAAATTTCGCCAGAATGTTCTTACTGCCAAACAGAAGAATTAGTTCGAAGATGAGCAATTTTTAAAAATTCTAAGGGAGTCAAATTTGAATTTAGGGGTAAAAAAATTGTAAAAACGACGAAAATTGCGAGAAATTGATATAAAATCACTGAACGTGGTATGGAAGGGTGAGTAAAGACAAAAAAATACCATTTCGGTGGGTTTTCTTACAAAATATGGATCAAATTTGGATTTTTTGGGGTGTCAAAAGTTAGTATTATGGGCTAAAATTAATATTAATTCACCTGACATTGTGTGGGATGGTGATTCACGACAGAAAGAGTGATTATTTCGGTGATACGTGTGTATTTCACAAAAAAGAGTGGGTCAAATTTGACTTTATGAGGGCCAAAAATCGGCAAAAATGGGGGTTATGCCCCCCCCCCCCCCCTACCCCTCTACCCTTGCTACGCCACTGAGTACGAATGAAATGAGATACAAAAGGGCCAGACAGATGCTTGGAGCTCAAAGTGATTGAGCTCCTAACTGAGGAGTTAGTGTTGGGTTTGGTAATCCACAGTCCCAAGAGAGGGAAAATCGCACCCAAGAGAGGCTTGCTGAGGAGGCAAGATATTTTTAACCGTTGTAACCAAGGATCAGTACACTCATTCTGGGCAACAACTGGATTATCTTCTTGTTTAAATAAGAATTAATTTAATTATCAAGTATTTTTCGCTTGATTTCCAAATATTAGGTAATGTTTGATGAAGGTCAGGTCATTGAATAAGAGGAGGTAAGAGGGAAGCGTGTTGAGGCACTTCCTCCTTATTGTAACGCTGTCCAGCCCTGACCGTTGAGAAGGGAGAGAATAATTATTATTAATTGAAATGAGGAGCAATCCCTGTTTGCCTCAATGAGCAGTACCTCCTACCCATGATTTTTGTTTATATTTTTGAATGTCAGTAGGTTTCATTCTAAGGAATTTGATACCAACCACACTCTCTGAATAGCTCTTGTTCTGGGAGGTTTCAAAGATTCGGCAACAAGTGACGTCACACTGGGCAAGGGGGTCCCACCCAGGCGGGAGGCGTGCAATGACGTCACTTGTTACCGAATCTTCGGAAGCGTTTCAGTGATAGTCATTTATTTTTTTTAGCCTTTGAAAATGTTGTACGGCCAGTTTTATGTAGAAAACGTGATTTATGAAAAAAATAATTCGAAAAACTAAAAAGTTTAAAACAAATTTATTGCCAGCAGACATGTTCGAAGAATCGATTCCTGGCTTCTTGCAGACATATTTTGTTGGTACTGCTGCGCATGGGCTTATTTATTATACCCTTTCAAAACTCACTGTCACTTTTACAGCCTCCAGTGGTGATGCAAACCGACAAGTTCTTCGTGGAGCAAGAATGAATGGATCACCGCCCACCGAATCGCCGATTTCACGACTCACCACAATGAAGTTGTAGTGGTTCGTTTTGAACATTTTTTCAAGTGATTGACACTTATCGCAAAGCACTTACTTACGTGTTCACTTGAAAACGTGACAGTGACAAACTCGTGTAGCTTACTCAAATGTTACGCAAACTGAAGGGGTTTGCCGCTTTGTCCTTTCTGAAAAATACCTAAGTAATTTAACGCTGATGTTATCCTTCCTCACGAAACGCGTGTGAACGTTTTTACCTCTTGTAAATATGTAGAAGTTAATTTTATATTTTTTTGTATTTCGGTTTTTGTTTTAAGACGTAATTTCTTTCGTGAAGATCCATCTAATTTATTGGTTCTTTCGACGTGGGATGAACTGGGCTCTCAACCATGTTAAATCGATACCTAATATTGACTGGATCTCTCTATTCAGTACAAAACGAAAAATGTTCCTAATCGTGTGATTCCTACATACCTATCGACCTAATTATGCATTTATGTGCATGATAACGTAGGTACTATGTAGCAACGTAGGATTCATTTTGTTTCCCGCTTCCTAATCTTGACGTTTTATTTATTTTTTAAAATCGTACATCACTATGTACAAAATATAGCAAAGTATCCATGTGTGCATTTTTATTTTTATTTTATCCATGTTTTATTTTATCCATGTGTGTATTTTCATTTTATTTTTATTGTTTAAAAAAATCTTACATCACTATGTAGGTACGAGATATAGCATGCTATCGATGTGTGCAGTTTTGTACCGCCCCTTTACTGTACCTGTCCCCTACAGAAAGCCAGTTTATAAAGCCACTAAGTTAGTAAGCGTGAAACGAAACTAGGTATAACTCTGCGTAATAAACAATAATATTAACCTGTGTGTATTATACTCTTAATGACGTTCAGCTGGGCGATTTTTGTTGGGTCTCGTTGCAACGCGGAGCAATTCGTGTGATTGCCTCGTCGTCTGATTCACGTCTCTGCGTGCTGATTCTCGGATAACCTAATTTATCCATAAAAGATGGAGGATCCTCGAAATATAATTTGATACAGAGGATCACACACCGCCGCAGGAGAGGCTATGGACACTGAATTTATAGGGCTGTGTAAGATGCGTTCAGTTTCAGGAGTTGCCTCCCACCAGTTCACTCACTTCTGGGATGCGTTATTTGGGGCACACTCATCCGTTCACCAGTTCAACTGAGTCCCTAAATAATTATCCTGCTCTAAAACTCACGAAAACAGGGTTTTATAGTTTGATTCAATAAAGAAGAGATTGCAGGTGTGCAATGCAAAATCATTACCTGTTGGAAAATTACTGCATACCTACATATGTATGTAATGGTTTACAAGCGGGGTTGCCAACAATCCCGAAGTCCAAACCAGGACACTGGGACTTGGGGCACCAGAGTATATATATATGTACCACATTGATGTGTTTCACCATTGCCTTATTGATGTAACAACTTGTATAATAAAAACTGTTCAGTTTGGGTGTCTACCATACAAAATAGATTTTTTTAAATCACACTTATATAACGTTAATACCTCATCAGGAACTTGAAAAATCGTATCACATTCGGGTGTCTGCCCCAGGAACCAGAAGACAGTGGCACAGTAGATAGGTGATCGGTAAAAAATTAATTTCATTTTGGCTTGTGTGGATTAGGTAGAAGTATTCGGCACAGGAATCGCAATAAAAAATTATGAGGACCTTACAATGAGCAAAACCAGGACATTTCTTCCAAAAGCAGGACTGTCCTGGTGAAACCAGGACGTGTGGCAACCCTGTTTACAAGTACCTATCTGATTTTTAACACTAATTTCAACTCCACAATACCGGCATTTTCCTGTGGCTCCTCCATCCACAACAATAAAATGCTCGGCACCCCGAATTTTTTTTCTCTAAACATAATTATACCTATTTGTTGTGGAAATGGTAAGAGGGGGAAGGGAGAGGTTGATAACTGGTCGGACTGTGTTTTGAAAATGGAAGGGGTAGGTAGGAACATCCGTTCAGTCAAAACGTCTACTCTTTGGTCAACCCGTTCGGTTGGGATACTTCCAATTGAAACATCCGTTCAGTGCTGAATCAAATCATCACGTCTCTACTGAATTAGTAACGTCACATCAAGCATAGCTACCCCTCATACAGCACCTTTTTGATGAGGTTTCCCGCGCCATCATTTCCGTCTTCAGGGAATATGGATGACGATTGTCCCATCTGACGAAATCCATCAACAATACGTCCTCAGTTGAACAAGCTTAGCCTTTGTTTTCGACCGTGACTGTCCAACAGAGCCCAGTAGATCAGTTCACGGTCTTGACTTAATAACCAAACCTCAAATAATTTAATTTACATAGCTTTTTTTAAATAATGTAAATTAGATAGGTACTAGCTTTTTGTACGTTTTGTTGTAAATAAAATTCGTGTTTCATCATTATGACTTAATTACTGCTGATAGGCAAAACACTATCCTCTCAAAATTCTACCAGATTCAAATGCTCTGTGTCCATAATTCTAAATATTGTAGTACGTAACAATTTACTAGGTTCATTTTAGTTTCTTTAGTAGATACACGCGTTGGTATTCCACTGTTCCTCTGATTTCATCAAATGTTTTTCCATCACCTAAGTATTGGTGGTATTGGTATAATACTCTCCTAGCAGTACATAAAACATCATGGAATTAGTTTAATTATGGATTTATACTAATTATCTACAGTTTGCATTGAGCGCGCACAAGTTAAACAGAAAGTTCCATTCGAATACAATAATTGAATTAGTACCTTTACCCTTTGAATTGAGTACCTTTTCCTGATGTAAAGTCAAGAAAGTTAATCTGAAGCAGTGATTTATAGAACTCGTAACTAGCAGTTTGTAGTAATTACAGATAGATTTCGATAATGTGTAATTATTTAGCAAAGAACTACCAACCTTTCTTTATCTTACACATGTGTTGTACATTTTGTTGAAGCAAATACAATTATATTTTATGTAATTTCTTTCATTCCGCCATACTGTCTCTTCCGAGTTTATATTCATAGTCATAGTAGTTTATAGTCTTCAAGTCCTATGTTCAGGGGCGTTGCGTCCATAAGGCCACTGCCCGGGCACCCAAAAACGTAAGAGTAAAAAAAAACTCCAACCGTTGCTCGGTTGGCATTTGAATTTCCCTCCATGTACACTGTACCTAGCATTTTTCACAAAGTTCAACAGCACCAGATTTCTCTGGCTGTGGATATTCAGTATTCTAGTAGAGCATCTTTAGTGGTCCCCCACAAATACGACACTCCAATGTAACGTAAGATTTAACTAAATAAACAAGGAGAAGGACGAGATGGGGTAACGCCTCAAGAAAGGGTCCCCTCCATCGAGACCCCCAATGATCGTCAACGGTCGTAACGGCCTTTGGAAGCTGGGGGGGGGGGGGGGAGAGGTCCTTATAATGACGTCCGGCACCCCAGCTCTTCATCCGACCTACCACTCGCCGACTTCTCTCTCGACCGCCCTACTCTCTCTGTCTCTCCTGCACCTGCTGTGGTGATAACCACGGGGTGCTAGCCTTCTTCTTCCAGGCATCTGCTGTGGTGATAACCGCGGGACGCCTCCTTCTCATCTACCACCTGCTGTGGTGATAACCGCGGGGCATTAGCAAAAGACTCCTAAGGAGCACCTCCTTTCTATCCTTCACTTACCCAAAACAAACCCCTACCCATCACCACAGCATCCATGGTGATTCCTTCATGTTAGCTCCATAGACCAAGGATGTTATCGGAATAAAGCGACTGTAATCGATGTCCTGCAATCCAGATGGAAACCTAGGCTCCTGAAATTGGCAGGTAGGTCCAGGGACCTAGTGTTTTCCATTGGCAGCTGAGAAAAGTGGCCCGTCCGTTCATGCTCGGTCGAGTAAAAATGTTGTTTGCCACGCCCACTTTGGGCCTGTCGCCCAAAATCTGATTTCCATCCCAAAATCGTTCCTTTTCACAATCTATTGGGTGTGATTTATCGGCTCGGCAAAATAGAGGTTACTCCCTACATAAAAGGCGGGCATAACAGCTTTTAATTCAAACACACGTCCAAAAAATACTTCGCACATCAAAAAAGGGAATCTCACGGCTAATTTTGGAGTCGCACGGCTAATTTTGGAGTCCCACGGCTAATTTGGGAGACGCCCGTCTAATAAGGTGATTCAACGTTCAAATTTGTTATTGCCCTTCCAGAAATTGATTATACCGGCAGAAGAAGGATTCCCTGGCAACACTGAGGTAACGCGCGCTCCTTCAACTTGAAATAGCTGTGCAAAACCCCTTTTTTGCTGTGCAAACCCCTTTTTTGCTGTGCCAACCCCTTTTCTGATGTGTGATTGAATAATACGCTGGTATTGATCACCTATTTAGCCGTGATTGGAGTCAATATTGACGTTTACTTTATGCTGGGAGTTTTACTTTTTCTGAAGTGAAGATAATCTTTTTAGATGGAGATTCGCAGAAGGGAAAATACCTTTTTTTGCCGTGCAGTTAAATATATCCCCAATCTATTTGATCGATCCCTTCGATTCAAATTTGTCATCACGATATGAGATGCTTCTTCATCTTTTGATTTGTTTTTGCTTTCTCGTGAACCACATTTGCTTTCTCTGTTGATTCTGTTGTCAGTTTTCATTTTTTGCGTCAAATTTTGCGCGTTTTGCGTTCGGGTCGGTTCCGATGACAGATTTGTATTTGTGGTACCTACATGCGTTTTTTCCTGTTTGTGGATTGATCGGCGTCAACACATAGATAACTATCTAGCTTCCAGTCAATAGCTTCTCCATTCAAGTAGGTACTGGCCGACGGGTCATTGTTTTGTTGTATTTTAGTTTACTATATTTTTGTAACACATGAATTTCGGTGGCTTATTCGCAGTAGAAATTGTCGACGTTTTCGTACGACGATAGAGTGTTGATTAAACGAGATGAGCTTTGCTGAATATCAGTCAGTAACTAAGGGAAGGGTGTTGTTGCCTTGGGGTATTTGGTAGACAAATCGGTTGGTTTTATGTTCTGGTTGGGTGCCCCACCGTTTTCGGAGCTACTGGTTTATGTCACAGAGAAGTTGGTAGTGGGGCCAGTATATTATTTTTTATGGGAAATGTCTGGTCTCCCTACAAAAAAGGAAATACAAATATGATCATGCCCCGAATTGCTTACCAACATTACAACTTCTACAGGCTTCCAAATTACACAATTCACAATTTTGGTGAACTTAGCATTCGTCAGGCCTCTGTCCAATACTAAAAATACAATAGGCCCTGCTATTAGTACAATTATTTACTGATTTAAAATCATGTCCACTTGAACAGGTATTTAAGACATTTTATACTATGTCACTTACTCGGGGTTCTGTATATAATTTATGCTCTGTGCATATATAATTCTCAATCAATGATCGTCAACGTGGACGCAAGATTCCTGCAAGTTGCAGCTGATCTGTGATCTCCAGATCTCGACCGGTGGGCAACTGAGGAAAGCTGGTAAAAGGTTTAATTGGGAGAGGTTGGTGTGGAGGGAACAGAATGGGAGAAGTTGGATGATCTGTGAATCTATAGAAGTTAGAGTGTGGACTTTGCATAAAAACATTGGGTGGATTATGCCGAAAAACATAGGCCCCCAGGTTCGCCATGCTGTATCGCCCATGAATTCCACTAGTAACAACTGATTCTGCCCCTAGTGATATTTGCTCAACAAGTCGTACTCTCGTTTTGGCGGAAAACGTGGGGATATAAAGAAAACATCCTCATCCGAACCCATCTCCCCTCCCAGTTCGCACAACCTTTTTTCTTCTCAGTTCTCATAATAGCACATTTTTTTCTAAAGCTGGGGGTCCATTAGGTTGGTCAGGCGGAGCGGAGCGGCGCAGCGCCGAAAGCTCCAGGTCTGTCTACTATAGGGTGAAACTATGGAGCGGATCAGGTCGGCCGCCCCAACCATCCCCACTTTTCACCAGTTCTGGTCTCACCTGTCCACTGGTCTTCGAGCTGTTGCACATCTTGAACAAAATGTTTTCTGAAGATGAAGAAATGATTGTATTTGGAACAATACTAGATTCTGAAGAGGAAAAAGACAGGGGCAAAAAGAGGATGAGGAAATGGGTCCATGAGATCAACACAAAATGTCATAAATTCGGAGAATTTCACCACCTTTTTGAATACCAACTCAAAGACATGAATGAATAAGGTCATGAAATATTTCAGAATGTCACAGGAAAAATTTTTTTGAACACAATTTAATCAAGTGGCGAGTGCCCGAGGATGGCCGAGGTCGGAACTTTTCCGCCCTGACCTCAGTTCGTCACGTCGGTGGGGTGGTGCTGTGCAAGTCGGCGTCGCGCCGCGCTCAGGAAGTTCGCAGGGCGATCGAGCACGGAAAATTGTCAGCAGCCGCTGTACCGATCCGGTGGACGGTATTTCTAGAACACGATTTCGGCGCCACGTCACGCCGCTCCGTCCCACCTACCTACTGGACGCCCAGCTTAAGAAACCAGTTCCTCATAATATATCGCTCCAAAGAATCCCACAACAATAAATCCCACCTGGGTAGACGAACAAAATATCTAGTTGGTCCACAAACAAGGGCTGGTTCCTTCATTTGCAAATTGACATACAAAACTCACCTATTCACACTATCTCACTTCAAGTTCTAATCAATGATTTTACGTAGATGTAGCATGAAATTGGAGTCGGCCTTTTCACACCTGGACCCCATTCATGGTACATAACAGTTAATTATTTTGTATAGAACACCCTTCTGTTACAGATCACAGCTCTCTGAATAGATAACCCTTCTATGTAGATTGCATACCCTCCATAGCTTAGTACCTAACCCCCTACACATTACTAAGCACCTACCTAAATCACGGGCTAAATGTTGCTAAAATAATTCTGTCAATGACAAACAGTAGCTGAAATGGCAAAAAGAAACATGATTGAAAGTTTTGATATACAGTCCGTCACGTATAACACTGCGCAACAGCGCCAACCTGGTCGAGAAACCAGTGATCTGCACTATCCACTCAGCTTTATGCCTGCATACACCCTGCTCTTAACAGGAAACTGTATAGAAAATTCTATGGCAACATCGCAGAGTGCTCCGGATGGTCTCAAAAATTCAGAAAAAAATCGAACTATTTAAAAATTCGGAAAAACCCACACCTCAAAATTTTCCAGGACTCTGGATACTTCACCCCCTATTTTTCACCCCTTAGAGATGAGTACAGTAACACTGAGCTTCGAGGAGTAACTAGAGCCCAAGTGGGACCCATATACCAAATTTCGTGAATTTGGGTTCATGGGAACTAAAATTTAACTACAAAGACCGAAAATGAAGCCGGTACACGTGATACGGCGGACGGACATTGCATTTTGGTTTATTATTCTGTGAATAATACACCTATGTAATCGCTCAGCAAAAAATTTTTATAACACCCCCTCAAAATTTGTTCTGTTACGTTTCAAGGTGCATAGATTCCAAAAATGCAATGTCCGTCCGCCGTATCACGTGTACCGGCTTTCATTTTTGGTCTAAAAAAGTCGTTCTTTCGCACACATGCTCCATTTGGGCCCTAGTTGTGTCCCGAAACTTTTCAGCCTGATTGGAATATACCCAGGGACGTTATGAGTGAAAATGTGCACAAAAATAGGTACTTTTTGTGTTTTAGTAACATGAGCTTTTGAGGTATCGTTTTCCATGTTTTTGGGGACGAGAAGACCGAATATGAAGTCGATTTTGACCAAAGAGTGGAAAATCGAGGTTCTACCAAATTGATTTTTTATGAGTCAAAAACCTGGGAAATCGTCTGAAATCACCATCAGTTTGTATAATAACACTGTAAGTAGTATCAACACGTGGATCAAGACGATTAAATGGCACTACCAGTGATCAAAGATGAATTGGGGGGAAAAAAAGGGAGAGTACCTAATTCGTGTTTTAGAGGCCAAAAATGGTGGAAACCATCAGAAATAGCTATTTCAATATTATTTCACCTGAAATAAACAATAAATGAACAGCCAACATTTTTGTACGTGTGTCCAATAGAATAATAAACCCGTGTGACAAGGACTTAGCAGCGTTTTTGGAATCTACACCCTTGAAACGGAAAAGAAAAAGTTTTGAGGGGGTGTTATACAAATTTTTTGCTGACCGAATACATAGGTTATTATTCACAGAATAATAAACCAAAAGCCGCGGACGGCGGACGGACGGAAATATTTTTATTCCATATTGGTATTCTATGTCCCTTGAAACGTAAAGAATGAAATTGTGGGGGGGGGGGGGGGGGGGGTAAAGAAGTATTTTCATGGTCGATAAGTGAACCCATAACTGAAAATAATAAACCAAAATGAGAGTGCCTGTTTGCACGCAGGGCTCCTGTTCACACACGACCGGAACAGAAAAGCGAAGGTACCCGTTTACACCGAACGCCTGACTTCTACTAAGCCCATTAGTTCCATCATGTTAAACGCTAAGTTAGACCCATGCAATGTTAGACACTTGGTAAGTTATGTTTGTCATATTATTCATGTACACACATAGGTATAGTGAGCTATCTGCGTAACCCAGAGGACACCACGAGGAGGTTGCTCACGTTGTCCCCCAAAAATTGGTGGTCAAGCAGACAACACCAGCCGTCAATTAGTCAGTCTCTGTAACAAAAACGAGCATAATAAACTACCTGCTGCTTTTCTGTTTTCTTTTCTTCGAAGCGAGGTTTTCACCAACTTGTGGTACGTCAACATTTCACCAGCTTCATGCTTACTGATATTTCGTCATTGTATCCATCGCACGCAATGTTGCATACACGCCTACTACACCTACCTTCACGGCTTTTGCAATACTGACCAGAACAGTGTGGCACTGATGCGGCACCTGCTATCTAATGCTTCAGTGCGAACAGGACAAGGTCCCTGGACTTCGATTTCTGATTTCGCCGCAACAATGTAAACAGGCCCTTTGAAATGATTTTCCTTATTTCAGTTCTAATTTTTCTCAAGTTCATGACGTCATGAAGTCAAAAGTTTTCTGTTCGCAGAAGTTCAGGTGGGCACGGCGTCAACTGCTTCCATTGCTTGACTTGTCTGAATGGTTTCATCTTTAGTGCAAAAACTGTTATCATTGTCACTCTCATCGTCGTCTGTATCAGCCTGCTGTGAGGTAGATGGAGTACTACTTGTGCTGTTATAACTTGCTGCTGTCACTGTCACACAGACGTTCGAATTCCTCTTCATATTTTTGTATCCAATCAACAATATCGTCTTTATCAACTTGATCAAATTTGGAATTGATGTGGCCAGCTCAAAAGAAGCGTCTATATCTCCCAAATCAGCGTTGATACGACGATGTACCAGACATGCGCAGCAATGGATGACAGGAAGGTAACACTATTGGCCGTGATAGACTTCTCCCACCTGTACGTCGTGGTCAGGAGGGACATGAGGTGGCTTGTTCCTACCCATGAGCTTACCCAGTTCGTGGTCGGGCACAGTGAGTTTGCGGCCAAGCTCCATAGTCTGGGGCTGGCGGCGGACATATTTTTGTAGCTGTTCTGAGATCATATGGGTTGAACGGTAGGGAACTTTCCTGGTTCAGATCACATCTATCTGGAAGACAGCAGTGTACAAGAAGTCCTGATGGTACAATGTCGTGGCAAAGTGCACAGGTAGGTAAACCGCAAGTTCTTCCTGCCACGTTGTTCTCCTTGTTCGTCAATTCTATCACCAAAGTGCTAACTACTGTAGTAACATGAGTTATGCAGATGATCACCTTTATCTGGCAAGTAAAATAGAAAATCTTGTGTACAGCGCAGATGAATGAGAACGGCTGGTGTACAGAACATGGTACGGTGGTTAATCCACGAAACAGTAAGGTCATAATTCTTGGATACGCGAAACTGCTGAGAAATTTAGATCATGGCAATGTCCTAAAGTCTGAAACTAATGGTATTCATGTAGCTTATGAACAAGGAGTGAAGAGTTTAGGTAGTTTATTCGAAGATTAGCCTTGGTATGTAGAGCCTACGTGATGTAGTGCGTAGGTGATCAAGTTGTTTGCTATCATACTGGGATGCGAATGTGTAAACTAACTTCCGATAAAACTATTAAAAATTAAAGATAAAACTTCCAATATATCTGTGTAAATTACCAATGAACAGGTATATTGGCTTGCATCACTTATGGATGTAACCATATCGATAAATCGGGGCAAAATATCGATGGTTTGATATTAAAAGTATAGAAATCGGGCATCCCTACCGCCCATTACATTGTAGCACAGCGTGGTTGGTGGGCACGAGCTGATGCTTGGTACCCCCTCCGCTTTATATTTTGGAAGAGCATGTCCAGAAGGAAGAGCTCGGAAGTTTTCCAGGGGGAATCCTCTTTCTAATATCCCTTTGTTTTATGAATACTTCGGCCATTTAATTACTTTTATAGCTCAATACTTTTTCCATTTTTCTCTATTCCATCATCTTTTCTTCCTCAAATTGAGATAATAGAGAGTTTTTGCAACACCCTCGCGACGAAACGAACGAAACGAAAGCAGTGCTGCGCATGCGTACTAAAGACGCCGGAAAGTTTGACGAACCGTGACGACGAAAAATACCGGGATCTCACGGTGTCAGCTTTCGTCGTGTTGCGATGACGGAAAGTAATGTAACCTTACGTCTGTATAACACTACCTGCCTCTTCTGTTGTCCTCTTCATGCTTTGGAAGCCGGATACAAGAAATAAAATCAGAGAAACCCACACACGACATTCTGGCATCTGACGGTTGTGTCTGTGTACAGTGTTTGATTTCCGCTCGTTTGTTCTTTACGCCGTAGTTCTCGCACACTTGAGTTTTTCATTTTTTCACCATGAATGATGAACTAGAGAGCTTTCTTCGTATTTATAACGAGGGCGTGATAGACGAAGAGGAGATGGACGAAGCGCTCGACGCCTACTTGGCAATTACGAGTGTACCTCGTAATTCTCCTCAGTTGCGCTGTGAACGGTATGGAACGTTCCAACTGTCATCGTTGTCGGATGAAGACGTGAGATTGATGTTCCGGTTCAACAGGGAGCATCTGCCTGTTCTTCAGAACCTGTTGGGCATACCGAGGGAAGTCGTACTTCCAGGTGATATAACATTCTATTGTTCCTTTGCATTATTTTTGTTCCCATTATTTATACCTATATATACGTTGCTATTTATTTCTTTAATTGTTTAACGTGCACTAATTAACATAATGCTTTCTCTCTCTCTTTCTCAGGGAGATACAGGTTACCTGGGTTGACCGGTTTGTGCATAATGCTACGGAGACTGACATACCCGAGTAGACTCTCCGACATGGAGACGATCTTTGGTATGTCAGGGCCGTACTTGTCAGTAGCGGCAAAGCTTATCACAAACATGGTACTAAGCAACAAAGGTCACCTGCTGTACGACCTGCGGAATCTGCCCTGGCTCAATGAACAACGCCTACATTATTATTCAGAAGTAAGTGTAAGTTTTTGAGAATAGGTACCGATATGCACCTATTTACCTAACTAGTCATGTAATACAATGTCAGTATGTTGTACTTTGTAGGTACACCATAGGTAGTACCTAGGTACAGCAAAGTGTATGTACCTAGCAACCAAGTGATGTCATCACCCGCCAAAATCCTGGCTTCATTCTGCCAAACTTCATGTTGGTAGTTTGTAGTTCCGACCTAATCCGGAAAAAGTTCCGACGTTACTTGGGCTATGTATCTTATCGCTCATCAAGTAAATCTCTTGACACTTTTATTACGAACCTACCATGAAAATAGGAAGGTATCCCTAGAGTTCAGACCCCTTTTTATCACACGGACTAAATCACTCGCGATGAGTGATTTTAATGAGAAAAAAGTCCATGCCCCCTTTGGTATAAGTATTCTCTGAATAATAATACACCTTTGTATTCGGCTCGGACATTTTTTTCAACACCCCCCTCCCCCCCCCCCCCCCCGAACATCGCCACGTTAAAAGGTGCGCAGATACCAAAAATGAGGTACGTGCATCTGTCGTAGCATGGATATCTACCATAAATTTTTGTCAAAATTCTTTCTTTAATTCACAGGCTCCAATTGGGGCCTAGTTTTTGTGCACCGAAGGTCGACGACCCCATCGGAATACACCCGGGGAAAACCCCGGGGGTTTTATGGGTGCAGAATTATGTATTTTCCAGGTTTCTGTGAACTTGGGCTTGCGAGGTACCGTTTTCCTTTTTTCTTGTGGGAGATAGACGAAAGTATAAAGCTGGTTTTGACCGAAGCGTGAAGAACTGAAGTTCAGCGAAGTTTCACCCCAGAAAATTTAATTTTCATGGGTAAAAACTCCGGGTTTAATGGCTGAAATCACCATAAATTTGTATAACACTGGAGGCAGTATTCGTCAATACAAAAAAAAAGGTAATCAAGAAAGGTAGTCTGTGACAGTTTCAGTGATCGAAGATAATTTCCTGGAAGTAGGAGCCTAACTGTGAAAACCATCATAACACCTAGCTATTCCAGTTATTAGACATGGAAGTAACAATAATCATGAATAGCCATAGTTTGTGTGTGTCCCATAGAATAGCAAACCCATGTGACAAGGAATTCGCCGTGTTTTTGTCTACTAGGGTCCTACATTTCTGGACCTTTTGTACATACTCGATTATTGAAATTTGTCAATGGTTTCAGGCGATCCATATAAAAGGCGCTGCACTGGATAATTGCTGGGGGTTCATCGACGGTACTGCTCGAAAAATCTGCAGACCAACTTTGAACCAAGAACTATTCTACTCTGGCCATAAAAGATACCACGCCCTAAAGTTCCAGTCCATTATGGCCCCAGATGGCATCATAGTAAATCTGCAAGGAAGTTATAATGGCAGAGAACATGATGCAGGTAGGTACTTACTATCGTAAATGGATCCTAAAAAGGGCATAGCGTGGGAAGGAAGGATCTAATAACATTTGAGCACACAGGCTCCATTTGGGCCCTAGTTGTGTCCCTTATCTCAGGAACCCGATCGGAAAACACCTAGGTGTGTTATACGTGAAAACGCTGCAAAATCCTTGCCACCAGGGTTTATTATTCTGTGGCACATACAAAAATGTTGGCTATTAATTTATTGTTTCTTTCGTGTAACTGGAATACCTATTTCTGACGCACGAATTTTGGCCCCCATAGAGGAATTCAAAAAATGCACTACAAAAGAGCCACTAGGGCGAACATCGGAAACCAGTAAGCCCTCATACAAGTAATTTGTTGGATGGGCAGCTGCCCTGGTTTGCACCATAAGTATTTGAAACTCTCCCATTAGGAATCACTTTGACCATAAATTGAAGAATTGAGGTTCTAACGACGATTTAACTATTTACTGTATCTTCTACAAGTAACTTTGTTTTTGATTACAGCAATTTTGAGGCGATCCAACATCTTGGAACAGCTGAGGGAAGTATGTGTTTTTCCGCATAGGAGATATGTACTGTACGGAGATCCGGCATATCCTCTCTCTGATGTGGTCATCGTCCCCTACTCCGCTGCTCGAAGGGAGGAACCGGCTGCTGCTGCATTCAATGCGTCCATGTCTGTGGTTCGCCAAGCTGTGGAGTGGGGATTTGGAAAAGTTGTTCGCTATTTTGCATTTGTCGATTTTTGCAAAAATCACAAGATCCAGTTGCAAGATGTAGAAGGGGTGTATAAAGCAGCAGTACTTCTGTCCAACTGTCACACGTGCCTCTACAGTAGTCAAACCACAATGTACTTTAATACAAATCCCCCTACTTTAGAGGAATACTTGAGGTGACTGTGAATAATTGTGTAATGTAATTCTAATATATCAATATTTTATCATTTTTTTGCTTCATTTATCCCCCATCACGGCGTTTAGAGCAAATATCTACTAATTTAGTGAGTATTAATGTTATCAACGAAAAATGAGACAGACATTTTTTCGCGTTCAATACAATTTTGACATACTGATTTTTATTACTGATATTCATTTTTTTTCCTTAAACTTCCTTGTGGAGCCCCCAAACAAGTGTGACGGACAACAGGTGAGTAGCCCCTGCCATCACAGTATATTTGTTCAAAACTTATCCAACCTAGGAGGAGTAGTCAACAGTAAAGAACCACTTCGTTAGACAAGTTTATTAATGACAACATCGACTATCGTACATCCATATATATATATATATATTTTTGGTTTTTTTGTTGTACATGCGAAATTAGGTGAACATTGCTTGGGCCCGACTTGAAGAATCAGTGAGTTACAAAATACATCTCAATGTAACCATCAGTACATACCAAAAACTCCATCAAGTAAACGTTAAAAGTATACAGAGAGAAAAAGCAGTTGAACACAAAACTTTATACCATATTTATGTATGTTAAATTTTGGTCAAAAATAGTCATTCTCCTAAACACAGTTCTGGACGAACTAACGAGCCACTGACGTTTAAAAACATCTGGGAGTGGGTTAATTACCCCTTGGAAATGTTAAAAAAATTAGGATGAGGAAATCTTTGCTTCGGGAAAACTCCAAGTTTACAAGAGGTTTTAATGCAACAAATCGGGGAGTTGAAGTACTCATACCAACATCTGACGAAGAAGACCGGAAAGAAGGACTGCACTCATCTTGTGGAGCGACAAACGAGCCACTGGACAGGTAGTCAGGTGAGTAAAGCAACAATATTATTTGACTGCTCTGTGTTTGATCTAAACTCAACTAGGGTGGTTCGACTCACTCTTTGGGGGGTCAATGGTACAACAATATGCACACGTATTTGTTAAAAAAATAAATAAAAAATGAACGTACGCGCCATTGCAATATGAAGATGGCATTGGCTCACATGAAGACCACAGACACTACACTATGGATATAGTATAGCATCCATGCATCGCTGGTAAAACTAAAGCAGGGTTCACATCCATCCGGAGCGGTCTGGAAATACGGATAGGGGAAGCTAGTGAAAAGCAGTGGAAGGGATGGAGGGGAATCGCGGAAGTTGGGAAGGCGTTCATAACCATCCGGAAGTTTGGCTGACAACTCGTTTCCCGTGCTTCCTCCCACAGCTGTTTCGGTTGCCGACGCCATTCTGTATGCGCAGTAGTGAACTGCGCAGATGCGGAGCGGAAAATATCTGAAAAATCAGATGCGTACAGTTCGCTTCAAAAGTGCTTCTCCGGAAAGAATATTCCCCCCTCCCCAGCTGATGTCCAACCAATCAGCTGCTCGTACGCATTTTCCGGATAGCTTTCCGGATGGATGTGAACCCTGCTTAACATTCCCGTTTCTTTCGAGTCCAATATGGTCGCCATAGTACTTCTTAAACATTTGTAAAGACAAGTTATTAAAGGTTAAATCTGTTAGCGGATGAAAATTCATTGTTCACAATAATTGCTAACACCTCCTACACTGGTCCTGCTAAAACCACCCATTTGGATGTCAGTCGAACCTCTTCATAAGGTAACAAAGATTTTCAAGTGACAGTTGTTCAAAAAATTATGTAGCACGAGTTATAGATGTTAAGGTGCTGAATTATATTTTGTTACGTAGGTACCTGCTTATTGTTACTATTTCATTTCTATTTTCCAGGAGGTGCCCTCAACGCGCATCGAATGCTCTGTCATTGATGACTGTCAGTTGTGGTTGACAGATGAAGTTGAGGGTAACACGGGACCCCTTTCCTCTCAGCAGAGCACAACAACAACTCCTGCCTCTGAAGTACCATCTGAAATGGCTTCTGCATCTCCCATCACAGGAGGCCCCTTGCCGCTACAGGCCCCACGCGACCCCACCCCAACACCAGTCGTTGTAGGATCACTCCAAGCTACACCATCCCAAAACGTACGTCCCATTAGAAGGAAAAGAGCTGGTACAAATAACTCCATCGCTCAATACTTGTCAAAAAAACAAGACATGGGAAACGAGCTGGAGCTACGGAGCTTGGAGGTTGAGCTACTGAAAGCTCAAAATGAGAGCAGACGGCTCGATTTAGATGAGCAACGAACAACTTCGATTCTTCAGGCTCATGCTAAAAACTTGGAGGTTTTAACTACTGCTCTTCAGCACCTACAAAATAATAAATAATTGCATTCTTCAAGTTTTGGTTTGATTTTGAGAGTGGATTAAATTTGTAGGATTCTAAGAAGATATCGCACCCCGGCAAGAAAAGTGACACTTTTAGAAAACCTCACTTTTCAGGAAAGCCAAAAACCCGAAATCAGTGACACAATAATGATGATTACGTCCACATGCAGCTAGTTGGGATAGCCATTCCAACTGACTGTACGGGAGAAACTGTTAAGAAAACAGATACCACATTGTTTTGTTAAACGTCGTTCAGAATTGATTGTTCGGCCAGAATGGTCTAATTTCGTCGATGTGTCACTTTCTTGCCAGAATTGTCAAAACTTTCCAGTAAACTGCATTTTAATTAGCTACTGCAGAACGACATTTTTACTTTTTTAAATTGAAAAAAGAGTGTGAATGAACAAAAACTGTTAACAGCAAGATTTTAATAAAAGGAATGATTAACCGTTAAATCACAGTACTTAAAATAATAAGGCACTTCTGAGAGGCACTCAGTGTTAAAATTGTCTAGTCAGTCTATTGTTCTTAATTTAAATCATTATTTTAAAGAACCAGAGAACGCAACAAAGTATAAACATAAACCTCTATTTAAAAAACATGACTTCAGTCTTCATAAAACCCTAGAACCATAAAACAAAGGAACAATAAAAGAGAGGTAGGACCTAAGACTAGGTAAGGCACTAACAACTCAGTCTCGAAAATAATTGTATGATTTTGACACGATTTAGTGTTGTGCCATTAGAGCTAAGACTAGGAAAGTCCATAGTATTCACAGTCATAAATATATAAGTCATTCACAGTCAATTAAATTAAGTACGATAGCATGATTAATAAAATTTAGGAATGAGGTTGTCAGCAATCAAAGCATTAATATCGACTCTCTTACGATCTGCTAGTGGTATCTTGCTTGAGTACAGTGGCGTAGCCAGGGGGGGGGGGGGGTTAGTGGGGGGTCATAACACCCCCCCCCCCCCCCCATTGGCTCGAAAACTTTACCACAAATTAAAATTAAATCTTAAGAATGATTTCAAAATACTTATCAAAATAGTCCCTCACCGTCACCATCCCACACTTCTGGTGAATTAATATTGATTTTAGCCCTTAATACCAATTGTTGACCCCCAAAAATCCTAATTAGACCCCTATTCTGTGTGAAAAACAACTGAAATGGTATTTTCCTGTCTTCACTCATCCTTTTATACCACTTTCAGTGATTTTATATATAAATTTTAGCCGTTTTTACCAATTTTTTACCCCTAAAAACTCAAATTTGACCCCCCTTTGATTTTGAAAATTGCTCATCCTTTTTTTTGGCAATAATAAACATTTGGCGAAATTTAGAATGTTTATCACATACCCAATGTCAGATATCTTCTGGAGTGACACATAAATAAACATAGATAATATGCGTATGAATTTTTGTTAAAATCTAGGGATGAACGGATTTGCCTATAAAAAAAAGTTCAAAAACTTATATTCTGAAAATTGTGAACCCATTGCAAAAGCTTCATTTTCTTTGAAAACTCGCGAACATTGTAGCCAAATAAATTTTTTTATTTCGTCAGTTTATCTTACCTAACGTTACCCGTAGCATTTAGTGCTTTGTTAAATTTAATTTAAATTCAGCTTTGTATTGTCAAACCTTATTAGCGATTTTTTAAAGAAAATAAAGCTATTGCGATGGGTAACATTTTCAGAACATGCATTTTTGAAATATTTTTGTAGGCAAATCCGTTTCAGAGCATCCTCAGGGTTTATCCCTAGATTTTAACAAAAATTTATATATTTCTATATATATTTGTGCGCCACTCCAGATGATATCTGTCCTTGGGTTCGCTATAAAAATTCCAAATTTCTCCAAAACGTTTTTATTGCCAAACAAAAGGAGGAGTTCGAAGATGAGCAATTTTTAAAAATTTCAAGGGGGTCAAATTGGAGTTTTTAAGGGTAAGAAGTCGGTAAAAACGACTAAAATGGCAAACAATTGATATAAAATCACTGGAAGTGGTGTGGAAAGGTGAGTATAAAGATAGAAAAATACCATTTCAGTTGTTTTTCACACAGAATAGGGGTAAAATTTTGATTTTTGGGGGGGTAAAAAATTGGTAGTAATGGCTAAAATCCATATTAATTCAGCTGACGTAGTGTGGGATGGTTAATCACGAAGGAGGGGCTATCTCGATGATTATTTTTCTCAGAAACAGGTGGGTCAAATTTGACTTTATTAGGGTCAAGCATCGGTAAAAATGGCTAAAATCACGAAAAAATTACATAATTTTAAGAAAAGTGGTATGGTTTCTCGCTGTATCATCTTTTTACACAATAGCAGGAATATTTCTCTGAAAATTCGCTCTTATAACCATGCTGCATGACGGGAACTTTTTCTATTTCCGATAACCCCCCATTCAACAATCCTGGCTACGCCACTGCTTGAGTCAGCAGGGGAAAGGCTGTGCTCGCAAGAATGGGACGAAGAAGCACGCCTTGAAGAGGCTCGAGTATTTTTGACACGCACGAATTTCCAGAACAAACGAAGTAGTAGTAGAATACAAGCAAAAATTCAAGATTACTTATTTATTGTTATATTATTTTAATGTAACTTAGAACAAAACCGAAAATTCAAAATTAATTATGAAATCATTTATTATTTTGCAGATGCTGAAGAACAGCAGTTAAAACCTCCAAGATCTTTGCCTGACCCTCAAGAATCGAATTTGTTCTTTGCTCATCTAAATCGAGCCGTCTGCTCTCATTTTGAGCTTTCAGGAGCTCAACCTCCAAGCTCCGTAGCTTCAGCTCGTTTCCCATGTCTTGTTTTTTTGACAAGTATTGAGCGATGGAGTTATTTGTACCAGCTCTTTTCCTTCTGATGGGACGTACGTTTTGGGATGGTGTAGCTTGGAGTGATCCTACAACGACTGGTGTTGGGGTGGGGTCGCGTGGGGCCTGTAGCGGCAAGGGGCCTCCTGTGATGGGAGATGCAGAAGCCATTTCAGATGGTACTTCAGAGGCAGGAGTTGTTGTTGTGCTCTGCTGAGAGGAAAGGGGTCCCGTGTTACCCTCAACTTCATCTGTCAACCACAACTGACAGTCATCAATGACAGAGCATTCGATGCGCGTTGAGGGCACCTCCTGGAAAATAGAAATGAAATACTAACAATAAGCAGGTATGCAACAAAATATAATTCAGCACCTTAACATCTATAACTCGTGCTACATAATTTTTTGAACAACTGTCACTTGAAAATCTTGTCCTTACAAAGAGGTTGGACTGACATCGAAATGGGTGGTTTTATCCAGACCAGTGTAGGAGGTGTTCCAAATTATTATGGTTGTATAAACAATACATTGTCATCCACCAACAATTTTTGTTGTATTATTTTCTATGAATCGAGCATGGAAAAAAAAATTCGAACCCTCCCCATAAAATTTGATGGTTTACGTCTCAAGGTCTTATCCTATAACAGTCTGTCTTTATAAATGTTTAAGAAGTACTATGGCGACCATATTGGACTCGAAAGAAACGGCAATGTTAGTTTTACCAGCGATGCATCGATGGCACGTACGTTCATTTTTTTGGTTTATTATTTTTTAAACAAATACATGTGCATATTGTACCATTGAGCCCCAAAGAGTGAGTCGAACCACCCTAGTTGAGTTTAGATCAAACACAGAGCAGTCAAATAATATTATTGTTGCTTTACTCACCTGACTACCTATCCAGTGGCTCACACAAGCGCCATCCCTCGTCTGTCGCCCCACAAGATGAGTGCAGTCCTTGTTCCCGGTCTTCTTCGTCAGATGTTGGTAGGAGAACTTCAACTCCCCGATTTGTTGCAATAACACGTCTCGTTCAGTCGGAGGTTCGGGCTCTTTGCCGGAGGCAAAGATTTCCTCGTTGTCCTTTTTCTTGAAAATTTCCAACAGGTAGTTAACCCGCTCCCTGATGTTTTTTAAAGTTAACGGCTTCTTCAATTCGTCCAGAAGTATTCCAAGGATTATCTTCCACTTGGAACTGTTGTCGTAAGGATTCTCTGAAAGAACCTGCCGCAACAGCGCCACGTCATCATCATAAGAGAACCTCATAGTTTGCTTCTTCATGATTTCATCCCCCATTCTCTAATTCTGAAAATGAAATAAAAATCATCAGGTGCAAATTTGACAGTCCAGTGGCTACGCTTACAGAGAATAGTAAAATGATAATTGTGATAAAACTTCGAAAATTAGTCGTATACTGAAAATATCTGTAGCACTTGGCAAATCTCATCACAACGTCTCTCAAATCACAGGTTTCCAACGGCAGGTAGGCGATAGTAGGGTAAAGTGGTACCATTGTGACGTAAATAGCTGTAACACACTAGCTGTACACTAGTTCGAGAACAGAAAATATTGTTTGTTGTTTGTTAGCCAATTTTGACACTGTAATACTGTAATTTTGACGCTGTAATGCCGGTTGAAAGGGTGAATGCCTGTTTTTCTGACACAATTTATTGCTCTCTCCAGAGATGCTGCCTTCAGATACCTTTTACAAAACAAATGGGCAAGTTGTCGCATGGTGACCTATCTACCTGGATGTTCTCTCAGCCATGCTCTAATTGCTTCCGAGTAATCACTGCTCAGAGGTTTCATAAAAGAGACATTCAGGGGCTGTAGTATGTGTGAACAGTGAGGAATGATTTTTTTTTTTTAATGCACACTAATTTTGTATTTTATCTAGGTATAATATACCTAGATATAATACCTACCATACCTAGGTATAATATACCTAGGTATGATATACCTAGATATAATACACCTGTATATTATACAAGTTAGTAGGTAGGTAACAAACTTATTCAGTTTCCTAAGACATACATTTTCCAAGAAATCGCACATAGTCGGGTAAAGTGAGACCACGGACCACTATACCCTACCTAAATGGTTCCACTTTACCCGACTATCAATAACAAGAAAAAACGATGACGATACTTTTTTTTTTTTTTTTTTGAGTGTACAATATTTCAGTTTATTGTATTTCCACTTGGGGAGGGGAGAGTGTTCTTTGTGGGGCCGAGCTAAAAGCACCTTCGAGTGCCTACACCGAAACAATTATTTGAAAACGAAGGTGGCATTACATTCCTTTGATATTGCACAACAAGTGATTTCTCATTATCAATTTGACACACGTGCAAATGAAGCAAAACGTGATTACAAAAAACGCCAACTTTTTTCAAAAATCACATACAATTTTAATAAACCAATTTTACCTTTGGGAAACGGTGTTCTGCAAGGCGATCAACAGGGGAATGAGCACTTGAGGTAGGTAACAGATGATGTCATCTGACGATGGAGGCGGCTCATTATAATTACTGGAGTTGAAATTTCAGTGTGGTAACACATTACCGGAGGTCCCACTTTACTCTTCTGTCCCCTACGTCTGTAGTAGTATAATCTGAAAAATAAAATAGAAACTGCAGTCCTTTCACGCGGTTTTTTTACCTACTCCAGTGGCCACACAACAATATAGACTATTGTATTATATTACTGCTATTGACAACTAATCATACTGACTACTATTATTGTTCTGTAGTAATTTATTTCAATGAAGGATTTTATTTATTTATTACAACTATTCTTAGGTATTTTTTGAACTGTTTTTCGTTTGCCTTATAAGCAAGAATTATGTGATTATTTGGATTTCTGATCTCTTGTAACAATCACATTGTGATTTATACAAATAAATTATTCTAACTTGATATGATACTAGTTAGGAAGATTCTGAGAAATGTACATCCCTGATGCAGATAGGTCGTGCTGTCTGGCGTAGGGTCTGCAGCAGCTGCGTCTGTAGTACAACAATCTGAAAAATAAAATAGAAACTGCGAAGTACCTACTTTCACGGTTTTTTTTAAACCTATTCTAGTGGACATACAACAATACTGACTGTTCTATTATACTACTTCTACTGACTACTAATTCTACTGACTAAAGAAGGATTTTATTTATTTATTACAACTACATATTCCTATATATTTTTTGAACTCTATTTCATTTGACTTATAAGCAAAAATTAGGTGATTATTTGGGTTTCTAACCGATCTCTTGTAACAATAACATTGGTATTTATACAAATAAATTAAGTAATCTGATTTGATTTGCTACTAGCTATATAGAGGAAGGCTCTGAGAAATGTACATCCCTGACGCAGATAGGTCGTGCAGTCTGACGTAGATAGGTACGTCAGCTGCAGGTACGTCTGTAGTAGTACAATCTGAAAAATAAAATAGAAACTGCGAAGTACTTTCACGCGGGTTTATTACCTATTCTAGTGGACATACAAAAATGTTGACTATTAATTTGTCAAGTGCTGATAGATTCCTCATGATCTGACAAAGTCGATGAAGTCATGCAATCAACTCAACTTTAACTTGAGAAAACCTATTCATATAATTTATATATCAGATTATGTATCTATTTACACAAACACTGAAATTATAGTAATATAGAGGAATGTAGGTACATACCCTGATGCAGCTGCCACTGAGGACAATTTTTTTTAAACACACAGTTATGATTTTGAAACACCACAGAAATGAATGACAAATTAATGTTGTCAAATAAATGTCGAGTGTCCTAATCACCGTTACTTCCTCGCGTCTTTCTACCTTTATCCACACTTTATCCAAACGCCATGTGTGGACATAGATTTGTATTCACCATGGAGTAATACGGACGAAAGAGAAGTTAACATAACGTTAGCGTGACTTCACCAGCCGGTAGATGCCAAAGCGTGACGAAAACTCAACCGAAAAAGGTTAGCATCTGACTTCGGTCGCCCTATCCGCCATTTCCGTTTCGGTGTCGTTTTCCGTTTCGTTTCGTCACGAGTGTGTTGCAAAAACTCTCTATTAAAGGCATACCTACAAAGACTCAAATCAACAACCTACTTATACATAATTATATGTTTCTTCTTCTTTCAAGGGCAGAAGTTCCAAAATAGAAAGGCGAAAAAACCAGTTTAAAAACCTCCTAATGGAGTACCCATATTAAACAACCCCAAGTGTTCCATATTATGATGGAGGCTAGTTATCTAGAGGTTACGCAGATGTATCTTCCTGAAACAGAACCTCTGACAACATCTCTCCTCCTTTTGGTTTATTATTCTGTGAATAATACACCTATGTATTAACTCAGCAAAATCTTTATAACCCCTCAAAATTTTTTCTTTTACGTTTCAAGGTGCGTAGATTCCAAAAAGGCAATGTCTGTCCGCCATAAGCCGTATCATCCATATCTACTTCATTTTCGATCTAAATAATTCGTTCTTTCGCACAAAGGCTCCATTTGGGCCCTAGTTGTGTCCCGAAACTTTGCAGGTTGATCGGAATATACCCAGGGGTGTTAAGGGTGAAAAATGTGTGTAAAAATAGGGTTTTACCAACATGAGGTATTGAGGCATCGTTTTACGTGTTTTTTTAGGATGGGGGGACCGAATAAGAAGTCTAGTTTGACCAAAGAGAGGAAAATTGCGGTAGTAACGAAGTTTCAGCCTTAAATTTACGTTACATTTTGGTCTAAAAGCGTCGTTCTTCCAAACACAGGTTGGGTCGGCATTTGGGAACACATTTGCGCCTTAGTCCAACGCTCGGCAGCCCGACCGAAATACGCCCAGGGGTGTTACAGGAGAAGAATGGGTGTAAAAATAGTGGTTTTCGAGGGTTTTTGATGTTTTAGTGTACATGAGCTTGTGAGGTATCGTTTTCCATGTTTTTTTGGGGCGAGAAGACCGAATATTTGGTTGATTTTGACCGAAGAGTGAAGAACTGAGGTTGTAACGAAGGTTCAGCTCCCAAAATTTGTATCATAACACTATAAGTAGTACCAACAAATAAATCAAGACAATTGAATGGCACTACAAATGATCAAACATAATTTGCCAAAAAAGGAGCCTAATTCGTGTTTTTGGGGGGCAAAAATTGGTGGAAACTATAAAAAATAGCGAGTTCAATTATTGCACATCAAAGAAAAAATAAATGAACAGCCAAGTATGTCCAACAGGATAATAAACCCATGTGACTTTGCAGCGTTTATCATAGCATTTCCAAGTCCACCGAGGGTTATTTATAAGGAGGCAAGTTCTCCACCAGTAAATAATTAGCAGTAGTACCATTACAATGGAAACTATAACCTTTGGAGTTTTTCGGATGAACCATTCCTGAATCAGAACTCCGTACTATTTTCAGCCCAGTGCCAATTAATTTCACATACTGATTCTTCAAATACATATTATGTTTTTAAGGGGAGGAGTGTGACGGTATATATGGAAATATCCCGTTCAATTTTATATTGGATCCAGGCTCTTCCCCGGCTAATGGGGTGGCCGATTCGTGAAAACGAATAGTCAACTCTTGGAAACACTGCGTTATAATTAGCCCAACGTCTCTCCAGGGGCAGCTGTCACACTGCCTCCCTACCGATCTGAGTGGTGTGACAGTGGCACTTCTCGAGTCGTTAGTTGTTCCAGTGAAGAAGGGGGTCATTTGGCGGAAGCCTAATCGATATCCCTTCTTAACCGGTGATAATATCGCTGGCCTCTCGACGGTCCACCGTCACTCTCCTCTCACTCTATCACGTGGTAACACAGCATGGTTTGGTAGTATGCCCTGGCTCCAGTATGTGATGCTCCATCCACTTTTTGAAGGCTTTCCAGCAGGATTCCTTTACAAACAACCTGTCCCTTTTATAATACATACATTGGGTTCCCCACCGCCATTCCCCCTTTAGAGCTCAGTATAATTAAAATATATTGAGCTCATTTGAAGGCGATTGATTAATGCTGTGTTCCAACTTACAAGCTCCAACAGTTGTTCCATCCTAACGATGGAGGTTCGTCACTTAGCGGTTACTCAGATGAACACAATTCACTGGACAACAACTTCTGATAAAAATTTTTCTCTGCCAATACCCGTATGTAGGAGCTTTGTTCCCCTTCAGTAAATTATTGAGGTAGTACCACTACGATGGAGGTTAGTCACCTTGAAGTTGTTCAGATGTCCTTTCCTGAACCAGAACTTCATACTACTTTTCAACCCCCCCCCCCCTCCTTTCCCTCTCATACTTCTGCTGCCCAGAAGTATGTCATGCGGGGTCATGACAGTAACTGTCGTTTGTTGTTCCAGTGAAGATGTAGTCGTTTGGCGGAAGCCTAATCGATATCCCTTCTAGAAGGGGGACTCTCGAATGTCCACCGTCACTCTCCTCTCACTCTGTCACAGTGGTGAGGAGGAAACTACGTGTATGGGTGGCTAGTTCAACCCCCCTCCACCACCTCACCATTACGCGTTTCACTGTAGTCAATAAGGTATGGGGATTGAAGAATTTCCTACGATATCACAGGGAATTATAATGAGTAGTTCGATAACAGACTGTTGATTCACAAAATAGGAAGTTCCAGTAACAATAATATACATCAAATAAACGTCCAGTGAATATAAAGGTATAAAAATTGCTTTTATCACTTGCTTAGTACCGTTTTCACCGGATGCAGCTGTACTGCTGGAACTCGACGGTGGTGAAGTTCTTGGGGCAATCGGGAAGCGGGGTGAGACCGCCGCGCTCAATCGGAGAGTGAACTTTGATCTGTCGGATATGGGTATCCCTGCCGTTCTGGTGATTGGACATGACAGCGATCTGAATCATGAAGGTGCGGAGGCGGCGGGATTTCGTGTCTTTGACTGGTATGACGATCCAGCCAGCAGGCTCGTGAAGGTCTAGAACTTCCACTTCTTGGATATCGTTGTAACTTGACCCGGCTCGTACAGACACTCTGAAATGGAGCGTAACGCTGATGTGAATTCGAATGTTCAACAACGATCAAACAATAATACTGTTTAGTAAGGTAAGGTAAGACTGAACTTCCTCAGAAATCAGGGACAGATTTCCCCTGTCCCTGATTTCAATACCGACTTTCAAAAAATATATTTAAAAAATGGACAGTCAAACTTCGTAAGTTGTTTGTTGCCTTGGAAATGTGCATTTTCCAACAGATTGACCACCCCAACATTGATTCTCGCCATTTCTCCAAATATATTTATCCATGTCTCGAACATCTGTTACTTCAATGTTCATAGGAACAGAAGTACAGTGTTACCGTCACAAATAGGTGTTCAAGAAAATGAGTTTCTAGACGGTTTTCCACTTGATGTTTGTCCGTAAAAATGTACATTGGAATTTCAAATGGTCATAACTTCCTAAAAATAAGGTCTTTTTCAGATTTTCTTTTAGGGTTTCGCTCAGTTCGTTGAACTCTTCAGTTTGAGATGAGAACGAGCTTTCTAGGTGGAAAAATAAGGGACTTCTGACGGGTTTTCTGATTATTCCATTTTCTATTCTAACTGCCGTAAAAATGGGCCAAAACTGGTGCGGTTGGTACCAAGATGTCCGTTAAGATGTCTAGATCACGCTTACTGATTCTGAGCTCGATAAAATTTGATTTGGCTAATTGACGACAAAAAATATGTCACGGGATCCAACATTTTCAAGATAAATGAATCATGGGGTTTTAGTTAAAGATCATGAATTTCATGGGTTTACAGTTCTAATGCTTCAACCAGCCACTGCATCGGTTCATTTACGAGTACTGTACAGTTTTTCTGAGGATTTAAGAATTTTCTCGTGTAGACAACGAACAAGCGTATGGAAAACCGTCAAATGGTATTACTCACACGAGATTAGATTAGGTACTCGTGATATAAGTCAGAAACATGACATTGGGGGGTGGGGGGGGGGAGTAACTTGCACCCATCTGAAATTCCGTATGAAACCTTTTTGGCTTATTATTTTCAATAATAAACCTTTGGGATCGACCACGAAAAAAAGTGTTAACCCCCTCAAAATATGATGGTTTACGTTTCAAGGGACATAGAATACTCGAATATCGAACTAAACAAATTTCCGCCCACCCGCCCTATGCCGTCTGCGGCTTTTTCCTTACCTCCCATGAACCAAAATTCACGAAATTTTGTATATGGGTCCCGCTTGGGCTCTAGTTGGTCCCCGAAGCTCGGCGTCACTGTCACTCAACTCTCTGGGTTGAAAAATGTGGGTTGAAATGTCCACCAGAGTATCCATATCTCGGAAAATCGTATTTTGAGGTGTGGGGTTTCTCGCATTTGAAAAGTAATTTGATTTTTTTTCTGAATTTTTGAGGCCACCCGGAGCATTCTACGATGCTGCAATAATATGTTCTGTACAATTTGCCACCAAACAAAAACAAAGTTGGAAGGAACGTGGATACGGAAATCAGAAAGTTCGCGGCTTCACGGCACTATTCCTTCATATTTTGTTGTTATTCCGAAAATTTCATACAAATATTCGACTTTTAGTTCTGAAAAATTTTTCAGGCGACCAAGGCTTAACAATGACCGGAACAGCTCAAAAACCTTGTTTTCAGGCTGCATGAGACAGCGACATAAGCACTGAGGGCATGCAGGCCCAGTGAGCAGGGAGTCGGCAGGTGAGTGTGTGATTGTGCTTTCCCATGCTAGTCCAAAGGGAAGCTTGAGGCAGCTGAGAGCTCACCCCGCACCGAGCAAGTTTGGTTCAACGAAGAACTAAACTTGAACTGAGCCAGCACCAGGGGATCAGCACAAACAAAGCTTCTCAACCTGCCCAGAGTAGGGCGAGTCTGCTGACTTCTGTGTATTCAGGGCAGCCAGCACAAACACACCGCCTTCCGGCAACGATAGTGGGACAACTCAAAAAACTAGTTTCGAGAAAATCGAGTTACGAGTTTTCGCAAATGGCAAAGCTAATAATAATGCGCTATGGAATTTTTTTCTGGCTTAAACTAAACCGCTTATTTTAATAGAGCTCTAAGATTACTTTTTTGATAGTTTTGGCAATGGTTTAGCGCCACCAGAGTTAATTATTAGCAATTAATTGGAACGATTTTGAGTTGTCCCAGTATTGTTGCTGGAGTTGCTGCATTACTGTGAAATGTCCAATCATCGAAATCTCTCATTTAGTGTTAGACAGCATAAAATGGAATAATGGGCATGAATAAAATGGTAAATAAAAAGTAGGGAGTACTTAAAAAAAAGCGTTTTATTAGAAAGTGGAAAAGTGGGAGTATTAATTAGGCACGAAGTAGGTACATGCATACTCTTTTTCAAAACGAAAGCGTAACTGAATAAAGTTTTTATTTCAGCAATATGACGAACCACAAACTCCGGCTGCTTATCTATGCTGCCCATTTCGCAGTATGAGTGAATAAGGACAGCCGTATTTCTTCCGTAAATTCAGAAGCGCAGTTGTACTGACGTTTTCTGCTAGGAGGTCTCATAACTCTTGCTTCAAAAATGTTCTTCGACCTCAGAGAAGTTCCTTTCCTGAATTACCAAGATACTTAGCCTTGTTACCCTTCCAGTCAGAAGGACAGTCAACTCTTTTTTGGTTTATTATTTTCAATAATAAACCACTGGAATCAACCATGAAAAAATTTTTTAAACCTCCCCACGAAATTTCATGGTTTACGTTTCAAGGGACGTATAATACGAACATCCAATAGAAAATTTTTCGCCCGTCCACTGTTCGTGGATTTTTCCGTAGTTCCCATGAACCAAAATGCACGAAATTTGTTGTATCGCTCCCGTTCGGGCTTTGGTCGTCGAAGCTCACGCCGAGCTGCGACCGAGCCGAGCGACTGTCACTCAACAAGGGCGAAAAATAGGGGTTGAAATATCCAAAGTATCTCTATCTCGGAAAACTGTATTTTGAGGTGTGGATCTTCTCGCATTTTTAAATAATATGTTTTTTTCTGGATTTTTGAGACCATCCGAACCAATCTGCGATGTTGCCATAAAATTTTAATTTGCCCTGAAGAGCAGCAAGCATGCAGGCATCAAGCAGAAGGCACACATCAGTTCCGTTTAAAGTATCGCCCCGTTGCTCAGTGAATTAGAAGTGGAATCTCATGCTGAAGTCGCAGGATCGAATCCCAGCCAAGAACGAATATTCTTTCACTCCACATCAACAATTTACCTTCAAAACTAAACCTGAATTTTGCGATTTTACATGCTGCTTTTTATGAAACTGGAACTCCTCGGCCGGCTGCCGGACTCGAATTAGGGTTTTCCTGGGAGGAGTTCGAGGGTAGGTACTGACCACAGAAAACAGATCTACACACAAGGGGCATCTATACAGGTAAATAATAAACCGTTGGGTAATAATTTGCGGCGTTTTCCCTCTTCTTGTTGTGGATTTTCCAAGTTAACAAGAACTTCAGCAGCTGGAGGAATCCGGTGATTTCTTTGGAGCTCTCTTCTTCATGATTTCTCTCCTTATGAGCTGTCTTCCTTTGATTTATGTCAAATGTTGTACAAAATTCCAGTTGTTAACTGAAAACGTACTGTATTACAAATTATGAAACCAACCGCTAATTTTTCTATTATAAAATATTATTATTAATATTAATATTAATATTACTTTTCTAATATTATGTGACATCGTTATTTGATAGCTAGCTACTGAAAGTAGTTTGAAAACTCAACAAAAACCAGATACCACGGAGTGATAAGTAAATATACAGTACTTACTTTGAAGCGTGAAGAGTGGGACATCTCAGAGAACCAGCAAAACACTGAGTCAAATCAAAATTTTTAAGCATATGTACTTGAGGCACAAACACTGGGATATCTCAGAAGGCTCAGTGCTTGCGCCACGTGTACCCTCTCCCAGTCTTAATGTAGCAGTGGGACCAGCGCTCTCAAACGAAAAGTATCGAGACCCCGGTTTTCTTGAACTGTAGAGCTCAAAAAACTCTATCAGAACATGTGGATAACTCAAAAATGACCAATTTTGAGTTGTCCCACTAACGTTGCCGGACACATTCACCTGCCATGGAGCATAGGTGCAACAGGCCAGCTCGAATATCCAAATTTCCTACCACCATCACTTCACCGGATGCTCTGCTTAAGGACAGAGGGACAGCTCGAAGGAAGCTATCATTACTTCAGGGAACCACTTGGTAGCTGTACTTGTGGAGCTCCATTCAAGCCCATTGATTCGTGCCATGACCAAACCAGATGACGACTATCCAAGAGTGTAGGTAGGTACTAACCTGGACGGAGTATAACTTTCATCTAATTTGTAGTCCGTGAATATGCACACGTCTGATACAGTTGTCTTCCTTTTGAATTGTATTGTAACGAGGTGAGGCAGCTGTCCATCTGATTGCCAATAGGTATCTAGCAGTTCATCTCTCAACTGGTCAACCCCGAACCCTTGAACATCGCAATGCCACACAAAAAATTAACATTCCGGAAAAGTCTGTCATGTATACACATATAAACGCCAAGCTGTAACAGCATGTAGGTACGTACCCAGTAGTAGCGAGGGCTTTGTAAAGAGAAAAGAAACTACAATGTACTTAGGGTCCTTACTTCCTAGTGCCTTTAGCATTATGTGGCGCAAACATATGTTAAGTATTATTATTATTATTATTAATACTAATCACTAGGTACTAGTGACTAGTAGGTGGGATCACTAGGTTGATTCATAGGCAGGAATATGAATCAAGGGAGGGAGGATTATGGGTAATGATCAAATTCATCCGCACTGCATGATGTAGGTAATAACCGGTAGGTATATAATTTATAGTGAGTATTGCAGCATCTCACCAGGTTTGCAAGATGATAATGTCCAGATCGCTTGACTACCAACTTCTCTCAGTTTTCCACTTTTCACAGATTGGAAAGGATCTAGAGTTTCGGGCTTGTCCTCCGTTTTGTTGTCGTCTAAATCCATTGTTTCAAACACGGAAAATATGACGCTATTAAGTAAACTGGGATACAAATTGTGTGTTATGTGAAATTGCAAAGAAAAACTAGGAAATCACATAGACACTATGACAGGAACATCGGAACATGTACAACGTTCTACGGTCAAAAAAACCAGTCAACAATATTATATTCAACAAACAACATGGAAACTATACCATTTGATATAGTATCCATGAAAGTTTCACGCTAGTTCTTCAGTTACAGTAATCTGTCTGGACGGCAGCCATGACAGACATAGCATTGATGACCGGTACCTCGGTAGGTAGGTAGTTAGGGGCTGTAATGAAAGTAATGGGAGAGTTCACCTGATGCAACTGTTCAAGATTAGAAAAGTGGTTCTGTTTCTGAGTTTATTATCCGTTTAATGGTATTAAAAAGCTTGTAAAGCTAATTTATAAGTTATTTTGTCGAGCAGCTTAAACGAGTACCTAATTTTTTTGTATAAATTTATCTTCCTTTTAGGTACTCTGAAAGCGGGTAATAAGGGTCAAATTTCAACTTCCTCTTCAAAATTCTCTTTCAGTACATCCCCCCCCCCAATTGAGTCTTGGCCTGTACTCATCATTTCCCACAACTAACTTCGAATTTATATTATGCTTTTTTTATGGCAAAACCCTTATTGCCCACACATTCGGGTATCATGGGTCACTCGACGTTTTGGTTTATTATTCTGTGAATAATACACCTATGTATTCGCTCAGCAAAAAATTTTTTCTTTTCCGTTTCAAGGTGCCGTACGCCGTCCGCCGTATCACGTGTACAGGCTTCATTTTCGGTCTAAAAAATTCGTTCTTTCGCAAACATGCTCCATTTGGGCCCTAGTTGTGTCCCGAAACTTTTCAGCCCGATCGGAATATACCCAGGGGTGTTATGAGTGAAAATGTGTATAAAAATAGGTACTTTTTGTGTTTTAGTAACATGTCTGTAAAATGAGCTTTTAAGGTAGGTATCGTTTTTCATGTTTTTGGGAACGAGAAGACCGAATATGAAGTCGATTTTGACCAAAGAGTAGAAAATTGAGGTTCTACCAGATGTTCAGCTCCCGAAATTGATTTTTTATGAGTCAAAATCGTCTGAAATCACCATCAATTTGTAGAATAACACTGGAAAAAGTGTCAACAGGTGGATCAAGACGATTAAATCAATGTTCAATCAACTATCAATGATCAATGTGAAAAAAAAGGAGCGTACCTACCTACCCAATTTGTGTTTTGGGGGCCAAAATTGGTGGAAACCACCAGAAATACCTATTTCAATTATTTTATATGAAAGAAACAATAAATAAACAGCCAACATTTCTGTAGGTATGTCCAATAGAATAATAAACCCATGTGACAAGGACTTTGCAGCGTTTTGTATTAAAAGTTCGATTTCAATAAGCGTAGCATGTGTCACCAGTTGGAGTTTTTACAAAACCATAAAGTACAAAAAATGTTGAAAATTTTATTTTTTGGTCATTCTACGGTATAAAATAATCACATTTTGACTGGAACAGTCTCATAGGTCATAGGATAGGTAACTTATGAATCACACAGTGAATTCTCACTGTTGGTAACTTAATTGAATTATTTATCACAACACTGCACAACTATTTTCAGTAATGAGCCTTCGGAACTGATCAAAAATTGAATCAATGAAGTCACAGGAAAGGGCGCCACTCGTTCATCATTGAAAATACTTAATTTGAAAAATATAAAAATCCCATTGCTTAGAAGTAGGTACCTATCTTGTAACGGTCTCCTACCAATACAGATAAGTAAACGATTTATCTAGGTCTATCTGTATCATCTTAACGATTGGTTTGAAGTACTGAAACATAGAGACATTTAAAGAATGTGAGTTTGTTCTACGTCGAAGTCGAGCAAGGTATTTTTGATCAAGGATTAACTGCAGCTTCCAAAGTTTGTATGAACGAGGAGTAGGACCCCATGACTTCTATTTATACTTATTACTTTCCTATTTTTAGATGAAAGTAGGTTCCATTCTAAGAATTTTGAGACCAACCACACTCTCCTACGATGAACTATGACGTCACTGCACCCCTCCCGCCTGGGTGGGACCCCTTGCGCAGTGTGACGTCACTTGTTGCCAAAACTTTGAAAGCTCATAGAAATACAATTAGTTCATTGTAGGAGTGTGGTTTGTCTCAAAATTCTTAGAATGGAACCTACTTTCATTTAAAATTACGAACGTATGTCATGGGTACTCCTCATTCAATGAAAGTTATCGAATGTCCGCCGAGGCCCATGAGCAGTTTGATCGGATAAGGTTTGGGTTTGGGGGGGGGGGGGGCTTCGTAGATTGCTACATTCAGCCTTAACTTTTAATTAATACTATACATAAACCAAATTATAGACCCACGTCTGCATCTGTGGGTCCGCAGTCGATGATTTAGGGGTACATGGCTTGAGCTGCGCCAGGAGCAAGGGCCGTTTGTCCCGGCATAATGAACTAAACAGGATCATCTATAGGGCACTCGCTTCAGCAGACATCCTCTCAGCTCTGGAGCCCAGCAATCTGAGCCGTGATGACGGAAAGCGCCCGGATGGTGTTACCCTTGCACCTTGGTCTAGCGGCCAACGCCTTTTGTGGGACGTCACCTGTGTGGATACCTTGGCGCCTACCAACTTGCCTAGAACTTCAACGACAGCAGGGACGGCGGCTGAATTGGCTTGTAGGAAAAAACGCGACAAGTATTCTCGGCTAATAGCTTCCAACTTCACCTTTAGTGGTCTCGCCTTCGAGACCCTTGGCCCATGGTGTGCGGAGGCTAAGGTATTCGCCGCAGAGGTGGGGACCATGCTGAACGCCAAATCAGGGGACGCCTGGGCCAAGGCCTTCCTCGTGCAGCGTATTTCCCTTGCTATCCAGCGAGGGAATGCTGCAAGTGTGCGGGGCACCTCTCCTCAAGCCTTTGGCATTGATGGACTCGAAGAAATTCACAGTCTGTAAACTTGGGAATGAAGGAATCCTCCGTGCCTCGGGTTAGCTCATTCAAGTGGAGTTCACATCTCGGTACCTACACGTACCTTCTTGAGCTACGACTAATTTTAATTGTTCAATTTATGTTGTTATATTACAAAGAGACTTGATTTAAAAAAAAAAAAAAATTATAGACTGAGTAGAAATTATTCAACTTGAAACTGTCAATATGCGCTGAAGTCTTTCGCTGGTTTATTAAATTAACCTGTTAATGTCCTTGAAAAATATATACTTAGAGGGAGCACTGGGTCATTTGAGGCTACCGTCGTGTCCAGGTTGAAGGGCTTGTCAATGTGGAGGTTGGAGATGTTTTCCAAGAGGCGGAGTCTAGCTTGAGCGTACCGTGGGCGTGACAGGACTACGTGCTCTGCCGTTTCCGGGATACCTGAACAGGTCGACCGATCCTGTTCAACTAGTGATTGCAGAGGAGATGGTTAGTCCTAAGACGAGAAACTGTGGAAAAGAATGCTTTAGGTTTTTCTGCTATCGCCTTGTACCAGGCGTTCCTTGTGGGTGTGGGGGTTTGGGTTGTTACTAGTTGAAGTGATAGCATGACCCTGCGGATGGTCTTGTCTGACACGGAATGAATCCCCCCCCCACGAGTTTTGTGGATTTATTTCTAGCGCCATTCAAAATCAAGTAGCGTAAATAGCTAATGAAGTTTCGATCTTTATTACCCCGTGTAGGATTTAAGGGTAGGTATACCTAGAATTCTTATATATCCTTTCTACTTCTACACGGTTCAAATTTTCTCGTAAATAAGGGAAAAAACGCAGTTTTGGAAGAACATGACTTGTTTGCAAATCTCATTGCTATAATGTTGGTAACATTTTTTTGTAACCTTAATAGGACTAGGATGAAATACAACAATGGAAGAGCAGAGGTTTTTAGGCTTATAATGAAGAACCAAAACTTGAAATAGGTATTTAGAAGGTGTTAAAAATAGAACTTACCTGTCTGAAGAACCAGTTTTTAGCGAATTTTTTAAGGAACACATGAATTACAATGGGTCCTAAAATGAGATACCTACATGAAGGTATATTTTCTGTTTCAGGGCTGTCTGGTGGGTAGGTATGTTTTTCAAAGGATATCAAATCTAATCTTGTCCACGAGATGAAATTCCAAATTTTGCGATGTTAGAAATAGAAACTCAAGGACGAGTTAGAAAACGTACAGAAAGTAGGTCAAATTTTACTTTTTGTGTTATACAAGGGTATGACTTGAAAGAATATTTTACGGCTTAAAAATACTTTTTGTCAAACAAGACATCTGAAATTTGAAATTCTGGGTCAAAGTAGGTCAAATTTGAAATGTTGGGACCTAAAGGAAAAACACACTTCACATGGACGCCGAAACGCCTAATACGGACTGCAACCCAGAGATGGGCATATTCCTATTCGTAGATACGAATATGAGTAGGTATATTCACACGGCGTATTTTCTATGAATATGAATACGAATATGCTGCAACCTGGGGGCCTATTCACTAAGCTAAAGAGACGTCTCGCTTGGCAGAAGAGATTTTTATAGTATCCATGACAGGGTTATTCAGTAACTTCTAAAAGAGAGTTGGTGGCCATCTTGGCATTTTCAATCTCTTTCAGAGAGACACCTAATTAGGTGCATTCTCGAAAGACAGAGTCCCTTTCTCATTTTTAGTTTGTTTGATAGTGATTGTGTGTCATCCTTCGTTTACTGGCTACCATACCGGTCATTTTTATGTATGTTTTAATCTCTTAACCTTCACCCGCTCGCCTCTCCTGAAGTCACACTTCCGATCGCGTGGGCGGCAAATTGGCCGCCCTTGATTTTTCATAATTTTCACTACTTTTCTTCGTTTGTTTCAAATTAGTTTTGACCAGGGAACTCCAGCACAACATTACAAGCACATTTTTATCATAAATTCTTTATTCAGATAATGGCAATCACAATAAGAACGTAGATATTATATCAAAATCACATTTTCAGTCTTTGAAGGTTTTCTGCACTAAAATAATATTCTGCAGTTCGCAACTTTTTCTATTGAAAGGAGGTAACAAAAGTTTGAATATAATCATAATAATACCTACCTCATTTCGACAAATACCTAACTAACGTGACAATAAAATAAAACGAAAAATGGCTAGAACAAAACTAGAATATCCATAGTTCAAAACATTAGAACTTTAGTAAAAAAAAAAAAAAACTACAAAAATTATACTCAGGAAGATGAGTTAAAACTCAAAATACTTATCAAATTGGAAAGCTGGCTAGATCAAAACTAGAATATCCATAGTTCAAAACATTAGAACTTTCCAAATCGAGATGCAAAACATTCATGTTTCAGTTCAAAATACAGCAGAGTACGACAAGAAATATCGATGAGAAGCCCTACTGTTACGTCTGTGTTACCGCGATCACTTTTCAAGAAAGAGGGATAAAACACTTCACTTCCTTTTTCCGTTTGCGTTACTGCAGAGGTCGGAGGTTGTTGCTCGTGAGCTTCGTTGGCGTTCTCGTGTGGTTCCGTAGTGATTCGGTTGACTACGATGCATTGCTTTGTCCCTTCGAGTTGCAGTACGGCTTCGCGTTTATCCGTGCGTATGATAAGGGGTATTTTTTTCATAAGGTCGAGACCAAACAAATCGAGTCCAGTCCCTTCCCGTTCAAATACCAAGAAGGTGTGTCGTACCGCAGCTCCTGGTATCTCCAACAACACCTCTTGTTCACCACGAAATCGCAACGGATAGCCGTCCGCGCCCCATGCTTCAGCATTGGTTGTACGTAGGGGCGTGCCAGGGATAGGCGTTGTCAATACCGACACAGCTGCTCCTGTGTCTAGTATTAGATCACGCGTTACGCCGTTTAGTTTCGCTGGGATTCGCATCGGTCTCTGTAGGCGGTAATCCACTATCGGCAAGTGCCCCATTGGAGATCGCAACTCGATCTCAGTGGACTGCGTTATCATCTTGTTTTGGTTTGGGTGGGAAACCGGAGTCAACAGCTTTTTCTTGTGGCAGTCCGTTTCGAGGTGCTCTCTTACTCCGCAGTAGTCGCAGAATATTGTTTTCTGAGGGTTCTGGGGACAGTCGACTGGGAAATGTGTCGCTGCCGCGCAGAACATGCAAGGGTAACGGGGGCTTGGGCGTGAAAACACCTTAGTCGTTACGGGGGTGTTACGACCGTTCCTCCGTGGACATCTGGCTGCATAGTGTCCGGTCACCCCGCACTCGTAACATCGTCCCTCTGTTGCTGTTACGGCGGCAAGGTCCCATTTCGCTTCAGGTTCTTCGGACGTTTCGAGCGTTTCCTCGAGTTCTTCAGCTCGCTTTAGAGCGTCCTCAATCGTGTCGGGTGCGTTATTGATCAGGTGTGATCGTAGTTCTTTAGGTATGCCACCTACGAAGGCTTTCAGTACTCTTCGTTTCACCCAATTACGCTTCTGTTCTTGTGTTAGTTCTGTACCCTCCTCGTGTGCGGCAGATTGCGCTAAACGGTGAATCCGTTCCGCAAACTGGCGAAGCGTTTCGTTCGCGTTTTTCCTGACCGACCACAGGAGTGCAGCGGCCTTCGACGGGTTTTCACGTTCAAACCATGTCAACATGGCTTTTTTGACGTCATCGTAAGGCGTTTCGCTTTCGTTTAGTTGCGCGTTATCTATGAGGAATTGTTTTGCTGTTCCTCTCACTTTGGCGCGCAAAAGCCTCATTCGTTTCTGTTGAGATAACGTTCGAGCGACGTCCTCGAAAAAATGGAAGAATGCCGACACCGTTATGGCACCTGGTTCATCGGGATCCCACGACTCTACTTCCAAAAACATAGAACGCGGAACGTCCGGTTCCGTGCCCCTGTTTCGGTCCCGTTCCATGCTGAGATCGTTGAATGATCTCAACAACACCTCCAATTGCTCCATCATCCCACAAACGCCCTCCGTTTTTTCCGCCATTATGACCGTTACGGGTTACGAAAATGCGTTTCAAAGTCTGGGTTGAAGACCCTTACTATGTACGTGCACCTGAGGTTTTTGTGTTGTGGGCTTATCGTAACGTTACTCTTTCGTTACCGACCCTCTTCAACTGTGGTTCCGTGCGTTATTATTTACGTGTGGATACGTGTGGGGCGAACCGCACAATAATCCCACCTGCTGCCACCAATTTTGTAAGCCCCCTCTGTTGATACGAAACGTTACTGGCTTTTTGGTAGGGCTGATGGCCTGAAATTACGGAGGCACCAGTACGATCGTTTCGGGGGTTTATCAAAATACACAGAGACCACCTTATGTTGAAGGGAATCGGGATAACAGAGAACACGTAGGTACAGTTGAGTTACGTAATTAAGTATAATTAAAAGGAAGCAGAATGGAAACGTTACCATCAATACAACTTGAAGTGGGGTTCACTGAAGGTGCTCGTTTTCGAATGCTGAAGGCCAAGCGACGTTACTAGTTACTATTCGAGGATAAACAAAGGCTGATGGCAAAGACGTTACGTTACGTTACGTTATTCGTTACTTCAAAAGTTAAGGGTGCTGAAGGCCTGGGAGGGACGTTACTTCATACACATATATACAATGAGAAATAGATAATAATACTAATGAAATAGGTAATGCAAGGTAAGAGATATTGACGTAATTCACTTAGTGTTACGGTATAGTTATAGACTCGTTACGAGGTGATATGTACAAGTATGATACAAAAAGAATAATAAAAGGAAAGAATTTGCTGAGTACGGATCGAAAACATACATAAGTGAAAATGCGTTACTAAACAAAGGATTGTGACCTGTTGGCGTCGATGGCGTCTTGAATGGCGTTACTGCGCGTCACTACGTAGTTCACCAGGGGGGTTTTCGCAGAGGTCGCCCGAAGGTAAGACTTGCTAAGATTTAATAATGAGTCTCTGTCTCGGGGGGAATGGGAAACTGGTATAACTGCAGTTTCGGGATAAACACACACTCCGTTTCTCCAACAATTCGGAAACGCGTTACTACTATCGTTCGCACAGGGCATAGAAGCCTACAACTCTCACTCGTGACAAAAATACTTCGGTCTGAGAACAACTGAACACTTCGCTGGCAGAAAGACGACTGGCCAGGAGTAGGGGGACGGACGCCCTGAGCTGGGGTGTCTCCCCTCCACTCCGGGCCAGCGCGGAGGACTACACACCCTCGTTTGCGAGTGGGGACGACCGGGTGATAGGAAATAGTCCCTCAAAAGCCCGAGGCCGGACGGTGGCGCTGCCGCGGGAAGGCGGCGGCCTACACATTACTGCGGGTCAGTAAATATTTAGGTATACCAATTCATCAGGATTGGCATGCAATGGTCACACGAGACTTAGAAACAGTACTAAAAATATATTTTTCTCCCACAAGCGTTTAAAATTCGTGTCTGGGGGTCAGAAATCTTAAGATGTCACAAATTGCCAACTTCGTCCATATGGCCATGGGACATAACACGAACGTTTGGCTCCCCTGCTGAGTTGGAAAAATGGGCTTATGCCGTGGCCACAGTGTCATGATAGAAAATAAGTGAAGTGGGTAGGCACCTAAGTGTACCTCAAACCTAGCATTGCAACTACCTAGTTAAAAATAAATTAATCATTTAACTGTTTTTGCTTCTTGAAGCAGCCAGCGTATGGTTGTACAGAGTAGGATTAGCGAGGTCAAAATGACAGAATTAACAATGTTCAAAATTATATTATTTTATAATATAAAATACGAGGTAGCAAGTGATTATAACTAATACTCTAAACGTTTCACAACGTGAATGTCATTCATATGTACGAATAACACATAGGAAATGTAGGTAAGTACATACATTGTTTTGCAAAATATCATCATAATCAGTACCAAGATATCGCACCCGTCGTGCAAAACTGTAACATCTCAAATACACTGCCAAGGTGATGGCACAGGAGCTTCCTCGTCACAATCAGAGTGACCCATTATAAAATAGAACAGACTCGGAAGCAAAATAACATAACATTACATTACATAACATTACATAACGTGAAATATACATATTACATAACATTACATTACATTACATAACATTACATGAAATATACATATTACATAACATGACGTCCATAATACATTACGTCCATTATACATATAATTGCGAAAGTTATGCGTGTTTGAAGAATTTCACGTTAGCGCATGCGCAGGGCGAACCGCTGGCTCTATCATGTTGAAATTTATATGGGACCTCAATGGGCCCTACCCGCTTAATCCCTGAGAATTGCATTGAAATTGGGTGAAATCTTTGGTTACTACGGCTGTAACAAGGAAACTGAATCTATTTCACGCCAGCGCATGCGCAGAGCGCACCGAGGGTCCGATCATGCTGAAATTCATACTGGAACTCACTAGGCCTTGTCCAAACAACCCTTGAAAATTTGAGCGAAATTTAATCAAAATTGTGAAAGTTATGCGTGTTTGTTGAATTTAACGTTAGCGCATGCGCAGGGCGTACCGCTGGATCAATCATGTTGAAATTTGTATGGGACCTCAAGGGGCCTTATCCGCACCATCCCTCAAAATTTGAGCTGAATCAATTCAAAATCGTGGAAGTTATGGCTGTAACAAGGAAATGCGGACAGACAGACTCAGACTCACAGACACGGAACCAAATTTGTTCAGTAGGCTTTGAAACGCAAAATGCAAGTGGAAATTTTGATTTCTGAAGACAAAAATTTTTGGCTCACGAAAGTGAACACAAGGCTTCCGCTGCTTCGCAGACTCGGAAGCAAAATTGGCGATTTTGAGTTTGATACGTAAGATAACTTGAAATCAAGCGAACTTTGTTTGCCATAAATAGAATTATGTTTAGTTCTTCAGTGGGCCGCGTGGTGGCAGTAGTTACTGTTTGAAAATGGAGGGAAGAGTTGATCGCGTGCGTAGTAGACTGTAACATATCAGTTGCCCTTGAGACACCAGACAGATCGGACCTCTTAGGTAAGATGTTACACTGTTTTCCGGACATATTTAAATTGTTAGCATTTTGTTACGGTTTTTCGAGGACGTTATATTAAAAAATCATTTATTGTTTGTTTGTTTTTTCTTCTTTTTTTTTTCTTTAGAATCAATCAATATGGAATCAAGGGGGCGAAAAATTTTAAAACTATTAAATACGACTCCTCCCGAAACAGTAAAGAGATCCAGAGCTCTTCTACTTCTTCTGATTTGACACTTCCTTCTCCACACGCACAACCTTCTGGAGGAGAAGTGTGGCATCCCGTACCGTATGAACACTCAACTTTTTTCCAATCTATCGAACGGACCGATCTGGACAGGTTGAAAAACGAAATTGATAAGTACACGCGCCCGAACGAAACTCACAAAATAATAACAGCAACTCCTAACGAAACAATAAACGGATCCCGATCACCCCGCTCTTCTACTTCTTTGTGTTCAAAATCAGGCTCTCGTTCATCCAGTTCCTGCTCTTCAACGTCTTCTAGCTCCAAATCAAGCGTTCGATCGTCTACCTCAAAATCAAATTCTTTGACATCGATACGTTCGACTTACGATGACTCGGATGCAGACCCAAATTTTGCTGATAATGATAACGATGAAACATCCGATTCTGACGTTCATGTTAGTCCGAAAAAACACGCTTTAAGCAAAAGAATCTAAGCAAATGGAAAAGAAATATAGAAAAGAAAAGACGAAATTTTGGGGAAAAAATTAACTCTCAGAACGTGATGAAATCCGATAAAAAGAAAATGGGACCTGGTTGCAATCAAGCATGCACTTTTAAATGCTCCAGCAAAATAGGTGACCATGAGCGGTTTACTATATTTCAGAAGTATTGGGGATTTGGGGATCTCATGAAAAGAAGGGATTTCATCAGTCGATGCATCAAAGACATTAAACCTAGCGGCGTTCAGCGTTCAAGTCGAAATCACAATGTTGTATACTACTTCAGAATAAATGGGACCGAAAAGCGAGTACATATGTAAAAAGTTTTTTACAGCAACCCTCGATATTTCCGCGACAAGTATTACAACGGTACGCAAAAAGACCACAGAAGGAATCCTCGAAGAAGACAAACGCGGAAAACATGGCAATCAAAAGAAGTTAGGTGAAGATATTAAAGATTGTATTAGAAATCATATAAATAGCATACCGAGAGTACCAAGTCACTACCTGCGGGACAGTCCGACAGGGAATACATTGACGGGGGTAGAACAATTGCCCAAATTTATGGAGACTATGTTGAAAAATGCGAGAATGAAGAACTTCCTTACGCGAAACGCACCGTTTTTTTTTTGAGTCTTCAATGAGTTCAACATCTCCTTTTTTACGCCTAAAAAGGACCAATGCGAATTGTGCATGGCTTACGAAAACAGTAAGGAAAGAGCAGTGGAATTCGAGGAACACTTAAAAGAAAAAGATTTGTCGAGAAGAGAAAAGGAGAAAGACAAAACGAACCCGGACGAAAATTCGATTGTCTCTGTGTTTGACTTACAGGCTGCGCTCCCAACTCCCAGAGGAGATCTGTCCGTCTTGTATTATAAGTCAAAATTATCAACATATAATTTATCCATTTTCAATTTGAAAACTAACGAAGCTGTGTGCAACGTATGGCATGAGGGAGAGGGGAATAGAGGAGCCAACGAAGTATGCACCTCAGTATACCAATACATTGAAAAAAAAGCTGCAACTTCTCAAGAAATCCAGTTAATTTTTTATAGTGACAACTGCACAGGGCAACAAAAAAATAAGTACCTTATAATGATGTACATGTATGCCATTTCCAAGTTTAAAAACATTAAGTCGATAGTACACAAGTTTCTAATAAAAGGCCATACCCAAAACGAGGGTGACAATGTCCATTCGATTATAGAGAAATAAATAAAAAGAACCTTAAAATCTGGAATGATATCGGTACCAACACAGTATTACCAAATAATGAGGACAGCCAAAAAAAAGCGCCCTTTTATGACGTTAATGAAATTTGTAACCAACAATTCATCGATTTTAAGTCATTAAGTAGTGAGCTTGGTGACAACTACACTACCAACACACAAAAAGAAGTAGTTCCTTCCCTTTGCCAAAATAAAAATTATAAAATTAAGCCGAGAAAATCCTTTTATTTTTGAATATAAAACATCTTATGAACAGGAAAATTTCAAAAAAATTGATATCTTTCAGACAAAAAATAAACGTACCACACGAGCGTCAGATACTACTTTTACGCCTAATGAATTGGTACAGAAGCTTCAAGATTGGACGGTGAAAAAAGCATACAAAACAAAAATCCCTATTGCTCCCAACAAAAAAAAAGGATTTAATGTACTTGGTAGAAAACTCCTATATAAAACTTGCGTATTTTGACTTTTATAATTCCTTATAAAATTTATCAACTTCATAAGTTGAAATTTTGTATTAAGAGTTTTTGTAACCTTCTTTTTTAAGTTGCCTACCAACATAGGTACCAACCAAGTCGAATAGAAATTCTTAATTTTAGATATAAAAACGCTGCAAATCCCTGCACAACGGTTTATTATTTTGTATAGAATACCCTTCCGTTACAGATCACAGCTCTATGTATAGATAACCCGTCTATATAATATGATATGTACTATTCTATACATATTATGTAGATCGCAGACCCTCCGTAGGTTAGTACCTAACCCCGTACACGTTACTAGGTACCTACCTAAATCACGAGTTAAATGTTGCTAAAATAATTCTGCCGATGACAAACAGTACCTAACAAAAAGAAACACACATAATGAAGTTCTGAAAAGAAATTGTTGATGAGGAGTGAAAAAAGTTGCGAAAGTACCTACCAACAAACTCCAGCCCCTTCTACGTAGATGGTATAATGAACCGTTGTGTAATAATTTACCGTTGAGTAATGATTTACCGTAGTAATAATTTACCCATCAATAATACTTCAACGTTTGTTCAAGTTTCACTACCTACCAACAAACTCCAAAAGAGCCATCATTTTTCAAATTAAATAATATCACAGAACAACCAACTCGACTTCATACTCCGCCAATATAATCAGGTGATCCCTAACCAATGATTGGCCGTATTCACAAATTCCTATTGTGGGCGCGTCTCTGGTTACGAGATTTGGTTTGAATTGTATACAATTTCATTCACACTGGAGTCGAAAATGCCTGTCGGTGCTAACTTCGGGGCCTTACTGTGAACGAACGGCTGGACGTACGATGCTCCGGATGGTCTTAAAAAACTCGCAAGTTCAAGAACTATTTAAAACCGTAAAAATATTCACGTAAAAAAATGGTATAGGCGTTTTGAAAATTTCAACCCTTATTTTGAACCCCTTACAGATGACTCACAGTAACGTCGAGCTTCGAGGACCAACTAGACCCCGAACGGAACCTATAACCCGAATTTCATCAATTTTCTTTCATGGTAACTAAGAAAAACCACAGTCATGCAGCATGGCTATAAGAGCGAATTTTCGAAGTTTTCGGCATCTTCCTTTCGCCTAAAATTTTCTGAAAATTAATTTTCGGCCAATGTTTTCCCAACTTGATACCATACAAAATTAAAACAGGAGTAGTTTTACGCAAAGTAAAATTTGGGGTGGAAGGAGTGGGAGGGGGAAATCAAAAATGTTTTGAATACCAGAAGAGTAGGTATTGGGTGCGTAACAAATTTTTTGTTCCATTTTTTGCCGAGTAACACCTCGGTTTGTAGATTTTCCAACGCTGAACACGATGGTGATATCCCATTCCGTTATCAGATTAGAGCAGACGAACCAGGAAGAACATCTCAAGAAATAACCACGTTCCTTCATCTTCAAAGTGCTCCAGTTTGAGAATGGAATGAGATATCGCAATTCTGATTTCACCATCGTGTTCAGCGTACAAAAACCTTTAAAATGAGGTGTCACTTGTCAGACTTTTTCATTTTGGGAATTTATGGGTAATTTCCCCCCCCCTAAAACTCCCCAAAACTCCCCCTTAGGGTGACCCGATTCTGCCCATCTTCGAACTTAGCCTGTCGATTGCCAAGACAGATTTTTCGTGCAAATTTGAACTTTTTATCTCAATTCTTTCGAGAGTTATCGTCTGGAATGACACATACATATATAAATATATATATATATATATATATATATATATATATATATATATATATATATATATATATATATATAAATATATATATATATATACATATAATTTTTGGTGTCTTTCGGCAGGGAATTCAGGATGGTCTGAAACGGATTTTGGTATAAAAATCTTTCGGAAATTCGAGTTTTAAAAATTTTGGACCGAGAACAATAGCTTCCTTTCCTTCGAAAATTCGCTAAAAGTGGCCCGTACGGCGTACGGTGTACGGCGTACGGCGGACAGACAGAAATATTTTTATTGCAGTTTTGGATTGTACATACCTTGAAACGTAAACCATCAAATTTTGAGGGGGGGTAAGCATTTTTTTTTTCATGCTCGATTCCAATGGTTCATTATTGAAAATAATAAACCAAAATGGATGGAAACGGACTGTGGTATTCGAATTTATTGAAATAAAATTGTAAAAATGTTTTATTTGAAAAATAGTTGAAAAAAAAAAGATACATAGTATTATTAAAAAAAGACTGAGTTTTTTGGAAGGTGTTCATATTTTTTTTCTTTTGTTTAAATACCTACTGATTGTACATGCTGACTGAAAATTATTATATTGTTGAAATAGGATCTTCAAATGAGATGCCTCCATGGGCACTTCCTCTATGGAACAGAGTTCACAAAGTATCCATAGCATTTGTTCTATTCTACACTATGTGTACAACGAATCGAATAGAAGATATTTATTGTATAGCTCAGAATTAATCTACATGTATATATATAACATAAACATAATATTGTTTCTATGAACTGTTATATTCTTCGTATATTCATGTAAGGATCATATGTTTTATGAGCTGTATAGTTGGCACTACTGTTATAGGAAATGCGGTGGGGCTTGCTAACCCCCACCCCTACTCTCACTCGCTTCACTCGTTTCCGTATCGTTGACGCTGTCTTTTCTTTCACGATCCGTATATTTTCTATTACAGTGCAAGTTCTCAAATATAGTGTTTATACTCTTTAATTCAGTTTCAAAGTGTATCATTTCGAATCTTCCCAAAGGATCAATCCTTCCAAATATAGATTCTCCTGATACGGTGAGTGGTTCGTTTAATTATTTGGTTGCTAAAGTAGCATCTCTGATTTCATTAACCTCACCTCCTAACGGCTTTTGACTTTGATACGATATCGTGACAACGCCGTCTTTATTGCTTTTGGTCAGGTCGTTGAAATTATATCCATTTCCATCCAGAAGCCCAACTGAAGAAAATTAGATCGTTTGAATTTTCTATCAAGCCTTGGCGTGAAATCGGTCTCATGGCGTCTATTTTACCCTCCCCGCTAGGTAGCGTCCGAGTCTACACGGGAGATCGCCAGCGTCGGAAGATGGCCGCGGTTTTTCTTCGAGTAATTTCGATAAATACATCGAAAATTAGATTTCCCTAACCAGGTCACTAGGAGTTGCTCCGAATCAACGTAAATCGACGTCGTTGTAGACTTCCTTCATTCTTTTTGGGTTTTTCGGTCCGAAAGAGTTTGTGTTGGTTAGTATCCGTGATCGAGCGAATATCGGGACGCCGATAGCTTTCTGTGAGCCGTGCCCGAGTTCGTTGCTGGATAGCTCTCTGTCTCCAGCGTGGTGGACGAAGTCTGAATTTTCCTGATCCCGACAGGAAATTCAGGCGCCGAGTTGCGCGATAGATATTGAATCGCAAGCCCGAGTCAGGAAAAGGTTGATCTCGGCGTGCACATTCTTTTTAGTTTCGATAGACCTCAGATCAACAGTGCACATTTGAACCTCGCCTGGCGACATATAGGGTACCTAGAGTGACTGAGTGCCCGCTTTGTGATCGGGATCTTTCCACCAGCACAGTCTCAAAGGCCGCAACTCAACGGGGTATGTGAATCGGGCTAGACCCCAGGAGCTAAGGTCCTCTGAATCAATCCAAGAGATTGAGGCACAGAGAAGATCGCAACTAAATTTATGTTTCGATTTATGATCACGGATAGACCGAAATCACGCCAAGGGCTCGAATTTGTCACAGAAATTTCATTCGGGACCGCCCCTATCTACTCCATCCCTTCTGAGATAGCCGGAGTGAGAAACCAGGTGTGCCCAATTTTGGGAATAACACATCTCAGTTCGAACCCGAGGCTCGCTCAGTGAATACATAGAGGGGACGGGTTGTTTCGTTTCGATGTGTACCTTATTGGTACCATCGGAACTGAATGGGATAGGGGTCGGAGATCTCATTTTCTTTATGACGGAAAATCACGCAAATCGGATATCTAGTCTTCGGGGAGTGTACCCCCATGAAATTAAGTTACATCTCAAAATAATGAATTAAAAAAAAAAAAAAAAAAATTTGAGATTGATTTCGTTGGAGAGTCAAGTGTCGTTTGATCCTGGAGGAATATAATATACATATTGTCCTTACCAATATTACCTTTTAAAATAACCTCTTTTAGTTTGAATCATGCTATTTTTATCTCTAGAAACAGGTTGGCCAACCGACTTTGAATCCTTTCACAGGAGATTGGATATATTACTAGTATGCATTTGAATCAAGATTCTTATTCATGAAACAATGAATCTTTCATGACACGTATGTTTTTATCCACTCTTTGAATCACCCTGCTGTCTCTGTTAATAGCATTTAGGTTATGTAATATTTGGTAAAGAAAGGAAATTGCGGATTTGTCAACTGAAATATTCTACAGGTACCAATATGTCTCAATCTGACGTGGATTATGAGGGGACGACATCTTGTTGGATGGACCGCTTGCTCGGGACATGTTCAAGGAACATCCTTCTCCAAGTCCAATTCCGGAACCCTCCCCGGAACAAGCCTCTGGGATTATGGAGAACATGTTCAACGGCCCCATATCGACTCCAGACTCAGATGTGGTGGCGCTTCAGTTGTCAGCTGCACGGTCGTCCAATGAGGTATTTGCCAGGTACCTGGAAGAGATTAAGTCTCAGATGGAGATGAGTCTTGGCCAATTGCACACCAAATTGAACGACCTAGGAAGCAAATACGACTCGCTGTTCCAATTTGTGAATCAAGGCGCTCCAACTCCATCTTCCCTTCATCCCATACCGAATCCACAGAACCGTTTTCCTCCAGTTTTGCCAACTGGTACTGCATCGGAAAACTCTTCTGGTTTATTTGCCACCACTGCCCTGGTATCCCATTCTGTTCCTATGGACGAAGGTTTCACCATGGAAGGGGAGGAACCTTCCGGTCAGGAAGTTAGGAATCAATTAGACTGCGGCACTTCTCATTCTGATTCTTCCAGTGGTCCTCGGAAGCATAACCCCAACTATTTTGTCCGGTCCTCTGACCGTCACTCAGAGAATCGTGTTGGAGCCGTACGGGAGCTGTACGGGAGGAGCCGTACAGGATACGTAAGGTTGATGCCGTCAAACTTTGTCCGTTGGACAAGAAGCATGACAAAGATGATCAGTTCAAGTACTGGAGGAGAAGTGTGGTTGGTCAACTTGAGACCCAAGACTGCATCTTCGTGCTCGACCCTTCTGAACCTGCTCCTGGCGATTTCTCATTACGTGATCGAGAGACTGCCAGGAAAAAGGTCAGGTATTTTATTTTTAAGTCACTATCCCAGTATTTTCAAGACCTAGTCCAGGATCTTCGTGATCCCAAAGACATCATGGACAAGTTGCAAAATACTTGTGATCCCTCCTCAAAATTCCAGTTGAAAAGACTCGTGAATGAGTTTAATTCAATTCATTTCGACCCGAAAAGTGAAAAAGCGGTTGAGTTTCTCGGTCGGTTCGACGAGATTAGAAACAAACTCATCAGCATCATTGCTGACATGCTGACACCCGAGTATGTCAAGACTATCTTTGAGTTGTCAATCGATGAGACTGTCACATACCAGAAGGCTGAACTCCATGGGTTCAAGTTCTCTCTGGGCGAGCTTCGTGACATGCTCTTAGAGGAGCAACTCAGAAATGAGCAGTCATCCTCGGGGGGGTTCGAGCTTCAGCTTGATGAGGAGCTGTATTGCCTCCACTAGGGGTCGAGGTGGATCAAGGGGTGGGAAGGGTGCCGTCGCACGAGGTGGCTCAATCCCGGGTTTTACCACAGCTCCCAGGGAAAAGCTACATACGATTCAAACTTCCAAGAGAAAGCGGGGTACTGTATTTACTGCCGCCGAACGGGTCATACCAGGGCAAAATGCTTCAAAGCCAATAAGACCTGCTTTAACTGTGGAGCCATATTGCTAAAGACTGTCCCAATCCCCCGACCAACCTAGTTACGCTCCTCAAACGTCCTAAAAAGTCCAAGCCTCTCCCCAAAAATTCTAATGCAGTTTCGCTTCCGAATCGACCTAAGTCATCGTCGGTAACGGGACACCCGGACTCTGTCTTCGCGATTGTCGGTTCCTCTGAAGGAGACGACAACTCACAGGTCTGGGTCACCATGGGAGACGAGGAGGAGCAGGTGGTCAGCACGTTTAACTATGTCAGTGAACGCAACGGCCAGGGCGCTGTCTTCCAGTTATCTGAAGGTGAGCAATGTTTCAAAGCAATTATTGATACGGGATGTACAGAGCATTTGACATCAAATAAAGCCCACTTGGTCAACTTTCAACGTCTGCCTTCGACTCGTAAATTTAAATGTGCTAATAGTAATGATAGTGCTGACCAGTCAGTAAATTATCGAGGTGACCTCGAATTTCTAAATAATGGCCAAGTATCTACGTTGAAAGATGTTCTGTACAGTTCGTAAGGTTACTCAAGCTGGGCTAAAGGTAGTGTTCTCAAAAGACAAGGTTGAATTCATTCAACCCTCCTCAAACACGGTGATAAAAACTGGGTATTTTCGTGACAATCTCTGGTGGATTGAATTGCCAGTCGTTTCCCCTTCTACTAAGCGAACTGCCCTGGAATCTAAGAGACTAAAGTTGAGTCTCAGTCTCTCGGCTTCTCAGGATCAGCCTTGCAGTTCTACTGCTCCTTTAGATTCGGGTTCACAATTTGATTCAGTGGGAGGGAGAGACCACCTTTGCAGTCCCCCTACATAATATGACTTAATGGGAGGGAGTGATTCATATATGCCTCAATCCGATATGTCCACTGCAAGTCTGGGAGGGAGAAGTGCTGAGAAGCATTATGAACATAACCTTGTCAAACCAAAGCCACAGAAACATGGGCCAGCTTCCCTGGAAAAACCAGATTCACTTGACCTCAAAATTGCTAGATTCGATAAGCATAATTTAGATAAAATCTATAGTTCACTTCAAAATTCTGACATATTGTGGCATATTCGCTTGAATCATGCCTCCAAACAATACCTCGAAGCAGCTAAGAAGTTTCTCCCTGAACTTAAAAATGTTAAAGTTACAAATGCCATCTCTAATTGTGAAGACTGTCACCAGGCAAATACGGTCAGGACATCTCATACCCAACGTAGGCACAGGGCTGAAAAGTCCTTTGCTACTCTCCACTCTGATCTGTTGGGCCCAATCAGTCCTTCTAACTTTAGAACTGGGGATTCCTATATTGTGATTTTTGTCTGTGACCATTCGCGTTATGTCTTTGCATATTCAATGAAAAATAAGAAAGAGGTTCACGTGGCTCTCGGAAGGTGCCTCCGTGAAATAGAATCAATAACCTCCCAAACGAAAAATGTTTTTAAGCTCAGATCGGATCGGGGTCTGGAATTTCAAACTTCTGATATGAAAAAGCTGTTGTCTGACGAGGGAATTATTTGGGATCCATGTCAGCCACATACTCCTCAGCAAAATGGGTGCGCTGAAAGAGTATGTCAAGAAATCAAACATAAAGTTCGAGTGAACCTGCTTTCTGCTAAAATGCCTTATGCATTCTGGGGACATGCTCTCAAATATTCTATCTTTGTTTATAACAACATGCCTCATTCCTCAAACTTGTTTCGAAGTCCCTTTGAACTTGTCAAGGGTTATCCACCTAGCCTCAAGTTACTGAAACGCTTTGGCTGCCTTGTACACTATGTGGACGTTAATAATAAAACTAAATTTGCTCCAAATGCTAAAAAGGGATTTTTGCTTGAATGTATAAAACGGGGTTTGTGATTTTCTCTGAGCAACATAAAACTCTTGTAAATTCTAGTGATGTAAAATGTATCGAAACCAGTGTATGGGGACAGAATAAAGGATTATCCAAGGCCACTTGCGGAGATTCTTGACATGAGTGAGGGACTGGAATCATCGAAACAGGCACCTGAAGATTCGCCAGGCACAGATTCCCACTCTGGGGAATCCTCAGCCTCGAGGCAGGTTGAAAAACCACACCTCTTGGTCGCAGTGAAACAGGGTGGCCCATCAGATTATGTAGAGCCCCTCTCATACCGGGAAGCTATGGCGGCGCCGGATAGGGATCTGTGGGAGGAGGCCATACGTAGTGAACTTGAATCACTAGAGGAAATGGGTACTTGGGAACTTGTCCCTATGTCTAGTCTTCCACCCTGTACCAAGGTAATTAAATCTCGATGGGTACATAAGAGAAAAGTGGAACCTGACGGTTCATATAAGTACAAAAGCCGCCTAGTTATTAAAGGGTTCGCTGATACCAATCAGTATCTGATTTCTGAAATTTATGCTCCGGTGGCACGTCTTTGTGATGTTCGAGTGTTCTTGTCTGTTGTGAACAAGCTTGGTTTACATCTTCATCAACTTGACGTGACTACAGCTTTCCTCCATGGGACTCTTGAAAAACCTGTATACATGCAGGTCCCTGAAGGTGTCGAGGAACTTGCTGATCCACCTTTTCATTTGAAAGGGGCATATGTGTGCTGTCTTAAGAAATCTCTGTATGGCCTAAAAGTCTCGCCAAATCTATGGTATAAAAAGTATTAAAATATAGGGTCTCCAAATGAGATTCATCCATGGAGAGAAGACTCACATGGATACTAAATCTGTTCCATTCTGTTATAGGTCTCGAGAATAGGAATGTTTGTTACAGTATTAATTCCAATGCTTCATAAACATATATGTTTCGTAATCTTAATATAGAATCTAAGATAAATGAATCGGGTACATAGAATCATATGTTTATTATAAATCGGTAACACTGCTTTTGGTGAAGATGGGTTGTGGGTCGCCATACTTCACTTACTTGTCCCGCTCTATTCCATATAGGATGATCCTCTCGTATCGCTCTCTTATTCAGTTTACTGTTTTATAGTTTCAAACCGATTTCATAGTGTCAATCGAGTTCAGTATTAAACAGTGCATTTAATTCAACATCTATTGAAGTTTTCCTTGACTTAAAACCTACAAAAACAAGCATTCAACGTCCTTTATCCTGCGGTGAGTAATATCGTTTCTACCTAACCATTCTACTATAGAAATAGAGGTTTTTAGGGTAGCTCACCTAACCAAACGGCCTTTGAATTAATACGAATTCGTTGTACAACGTCCCTTGGGAGTTCTTATAGCCGATGAATCAGATTATTTCCTATCAGAAGCCCAACTGTTGAGAAATTAGTCCAGATTTTCTCTCTAATTTTGGTACATTTTCGGACTCGTAGTCGTTAGTTCATGGTATTCCCGCATTTCCGATTGGCGTCAGGCGCTGCAGTCTACACAGGAACTTCCGACGCTCCGATTAATGGCCGACTTCGATGCTGTGGAATTAAATTGAAATTATTATTTTTCCCAAAGGTCACTAGGAGTCGATCCAATTCAACGTAGATTCTCATCGAAGATACAAATCGTATAGGATTTCCTTCCTTTTTACTTTGGTTTGCCGGTCCGATTGTTGTTTTGTGGTTTTTATTCGTGATCAAGAACTCTGCCGGGTACCCGGTTGCTTTTTATGAGCTGAGTTCTGCCTTGCCGCTATGTGAATCTGCTAGTCTCCTGCGGTGTTTCCGAAGTCTAGATAATCTTGCTCCCGACAAGAATCTAGGCGCCGAGTTGCGCGATAGTCGTACAGTATCAGACTAGCCAGAGTCGGTTGAAGTGTTGGTCAGGTGTGCACACATAAATCGAATTAATAGACCTCGGACCAACAGTGCACACTTCGTATCTTTCCAACCGGCGACAAATAGGGTACCTAGAGTACTGAGTGCCAGGCGAGGTCCATTTACCTGGGTCATTAACACCAGTACGTCTGCCGGCCGCAACTCACAATAGGGGCATAACACTAAGCATCGTGTGTTATGAGTCGGGCCAAGGCCCCTTTGGAGCTAAGGACCTATAGTTTTGCTACATCCTTATAAAATAAAAGGGTAGCGGCGCTAGTTAAGCGTCTGGTTAAATAGTTTGATCACGGATTGAGTCTGAAAATGTGCCAAAGTTTCGAAATGTTCGAGAAAATCTATTCGGGACCGATTCTACCTTGTCCATCCTTCTGGAGGTGGCAGGAGTGAGGAACCAGGCATGCCCTTTGTGGATGTTCATGTCTCAGTCTGAACCCTGCCCTGCTCTTTGTATCAATATCAGGGGAAAGGGTCTTTTCATTGTATTCTGTCTGGCTTCAAAGGTATAAACCTGGAATGTCAGAATTAATTTTAAATATTTTAAATAGATTTTACAGATTCAAAATTCAAATTAAAGAATTTATGGAGATTCTAAATATTTTAAATTATTCACAATGAACGGGATAGAAATCGGGGACTATTATTTCTCTACAAGACGGAAATTCAACGAGAGTCATACTGCCTCGTTTTTGAATCAGGAGTCGTGTGCCTCCGCTTGAAGTGTAGATTCTAAACTCGGTTCATTCAAAGGATCAAGGGCAGTTCAGGTTCTGAGAGCTATAATTTGATATTTATACCAGTAGAGTTACATTTATTGTGTTGTGCTATCTTAAGTATTTTTATTTGACTCATGTTTCGAGGTAAATGTATAAATCTATGCTTGAATCTTAAGTTCCGTGTGTTTTTGGCCAATCAACCACTGATATAAATGAATCATAATTTCAAATTCTTACCTCAAAAATAAATCCATTGAATCAAATTTTCGCCTCAAACAGGCATAGCTGTTCAGGGGATCAGATTTAAATTTTCTTGGTCGGATTTTATATCACGGTTTGAACAAAATAATTCAGGATTTGTGGTTTACAACCATTAATTGACTCAGGGAGGCCCCCCATATAGAATTAAAAGTCATGAATCATCCTGATGTTCTAATAATCAGGCACTACAAATACTTATATAAAAGATTGTGACTCATTAATTATAATTACTGGTTATTATAACGAAATATTATCTTACAGGTCCCTATCATGTCCGACCACGAATTAAATTACGAGGATGATGTTTCTCTGGACGGACCATTCGCTCAGGACATGTTTCGAGAGACGTCTTCTTCATTGCCGTCGCCGGGCCATGCTCGGGTACTGGATGAGGAGGCACGTCAAATCGCGAGCAACATGTTTCGGAGCCCTACTCCCCAAATTGTTTTAGAGGAGGAAGTCCTTAGGGTCCAAGCGGCGAGAACATCCGATGAAACGCTCGTAAGATATTTTGAGGATCTTAAATCACAAATGGAGGCAAGTCTTGGGCACATTCGCAATAAATTGTCATCGCTCGATAGTAAATACAGTTCACTATCACAATTTATAAACGTTGCTCCCGCTCAAACTCAGGCCCCTAATCCAAATTCGTTCGTGATTTCAAATGACTCTCAAACTAAAAATGATTCTGCTCTGGTAAACCAACCTTTTCAGGGTGATGTGGGTGACAGTATGGATGTTGATGATTCCATGGAGTCAGGAAATGCTCTTCCTCAGTCCAATGTTGGCGCAATGCATCCTCAACAGTCAGGTGCTTCAGATTTTCCTCCTGTGCGTAATTCTAATTACTATGTACGGCCATCTGAACGGCAGGAACAGAATCGTGCCCGTGAAGAACCGTACAGGGTTAAATGGATTGACGCCGTCAAGTTGCGTCCTCTGGACAAAAAACTTGACAAGGAGGAACAGTTTAAGTACTGGAAGAGGAGCATCGTGGGTCAATTGGAAACTCAGGAGTGCATCTTCTTGTTGGATCCCTTAGAGCCAGCGCCTCATGACTTATCAATGCGTGATCTGGCAGTTGCTAAAACAAAGGCTAGGTACTTCATTTTTGAGTCGCTTTCCCAATATTTTCAGGACTTGGTTCAGGATTTGCGAGATCCTAAAGACATTATGGATAAGCTACAGAAAACTTGTGATCCCTCATCTAAATTTCAACTTAAACGAGTAGTCAATGAATTTAACTCAATTCAATTTGACCCTAAGTCTGAAAAAGCAGTAGAATTCTTAAATAGATTCGATGCCGTAAAACAGAAGTTGGCAAGCATAAATGCTCCCATGCTCGCCCCTGAATATGTCAAAACAATTTTCGAATTGGCAATTGATGGAACAGTTACTTATCAAAAAGCCGAGCTGCATAGCTTCAAGTTCTCTTTAGCTGAACTTCGTGACATGCTGCTTGAGGAACAGCTTCGTAACGACCAGTCATCTTCAGGGGGTAGCAGCTTCAGCTGTTTTCGTGATAGAGTTGCATCATCTAGGGGTCGAGGTAATCCTAGGGGGACATCAAGAAACAGCCGAGGTGGCTTTGCTCGAGGGGGATCCATACCAAGCTTCTCCGGAACTCATGATCAGAGAACTGTCTCCCAACCCTTGAATCGACATGGTGTTGCCTCTTCCTCTAAACCGGGAAAGAAGGAATACTGTGTGTATTGCAAAAGGTTGGGTCATATCAGAGCGAATTGTCTTAAAGCTAATCGATTGTGTTTTAAATGTGGTATATCTGATAAACACGTAGCTAGAGATTGTCCAAATCCTTCAAATGTCCGCCAACTTAATTCCTCCCAGCGTCCGACTAAAGCTTCGAACCCCAAAAAGGCGTCTGCCAAGTCCAAGCAAGCATTTTCGGGAAAGCCGCGTCTTTTCAAAATGCCCCTGGGCCAGGCCAAAACGTTAGCTCGGGAGTTCCAGTCGAACCCAGATTCCGTTTTTGCGATTGTCGGTCCGCAAGAAGGTGACGACAACTCTCAAGTCTGGGTAACAATGGGAGGAGAGGAGGAGCAGTTCGTCACCACCCTCAACTTTGTTCAGGAGCGTAACGGAAATGGAACTGCCTTCCAGCTGACTGAAGGTGAGACAACTTTTAAAGCCATTGTTGACACGGGTTGTACAGAGCATCTGACGTCAAATAAAGAAATCTTGATCAATCTTCAAAAGTTGACAAAGACTCGAATTTTTAAATGTGCAAACAACGATAATAATGCAAATTTAAGTGTAAATTATAAAGGAGATCTTTGCTTCATCAATAATGGTCAGTTGTCCACATTGAATGATGTTCTGTACACTCCAGGTCTTTCTACTAACTTGTTTTCTGTGCGTAAGGTTACGCAGTTGGGGCTTGCTGTTGTTTTTACTCACAAGATAGTGAAGTTTATTCAAAAATCCACAAATACTGTTATCAAAACAGGGTTCTTTGAGAACGGTCTTTGGTGGATTGAATTCACACTTGCAACCCCCTCTACTAAACGGGCAGGTATCCTGCCTGCTCCCATTGAATCAAAAAGGCCAAGGCCAGATCTTGCTTCTCATGGGCAGCCTTGCAGTTCCACTGCTTCACAGTTATCAAAATCATCGTTTGAGTTCAAGGGAGGGAGAGTTCAAGCTTCTAGCCCTTCAGGATTTGCTACAGCGGGAGGGAGGAGTTCATACTCGTCTGTGCCCGCAGTGTTCTCTGCAAGTCTGGGAGGGAGGAATCATGAGAAGCTGGATAGTGGAAAATGTAATACGAATCATGAGAAGCTGGATAGTGGAAAATGTAATACTCTTACCAAAAAAAATCATTCAAAACCCCAGTTAGATGGACCTGAAAATGTTGACTTAATTGATCTTAAAATTGCTAAATTTGACAAGGAGAGTCTAGAAAAACTCTATACTTCTTTACAAAATTCAGACATCTTATGGCACATTCGCCTGAATCATGTCTCCAAAAATTACCTTGAAGCTGCTAAAAAGTTTCTCCCAGAGCTTAAAAATGTGAAAGTTACGGATAGCATCTTAAATTGTGAAGATTGTCATCAGGCTAATACATTGAGGAAGTCTCATACCCAGGTTCGGCATAGAGCTGAGAAACCATTTGCTGTGCTTTACTCAGACTTGCTTGGCGCTATAAGCCCTGTCAACCTCAGAACTGGGGCTTCTTACATTGTGATTTTTGTCTGTGGGTATTCACGATATTTGTTCGCGTACACTCTCAAAAACAAGAAAGAGGTTCATTTTGCGCTTGAAAAGTGTCTGCGTGAAATTGCGTCTATAACCTCTCAAATCAAAAATGTTTTCAAGCTCAGGTCTGATCGAGGTCTTGAATTTCAAACATTAGACATGAAACAGTTGCTTTCAAGGGAAGGGATTACTTGGGATCCATGTCAGCCTCACACACCACAACAGAATGGGTGCGCTGAGAGGGTTAATCAGGAGTTAAAGCACAAGATTCGTGTTAACCTACTTTCAGCCAAAATGCCTTATTCATTCTGGGGACATGCCCTAAATTATGTCGTTTTTGTCTATAATAGAATGCCTCATTCCTCAAATAATTTCAAAAGTCCTTTTGAATTAGTTAAAGGTTTTGCTCCAAGTATTAAGCATGTGAAACGCTTCGGTTGTCTGGTTCACTATGTAGACGTCTCAAATAAGTCCAAATTTGCTCCAAATGCTAAGAAAGGTTTCCTACTGGAATGTAATGATACGGGTTATGTTATTTTCTCAGAACAACATAAAACTCTTGTAAATTCCAATGACGTCAAATGTATTGAAACTATAGTTTACGGGGATCGAATTAAAGACTACCCAAGACCACTTGCTGAAATCTTAGACTTGGACGGGGAATTAGAATATTCAGAGTTGGTTCCTGAAAGTTCTACAAGTTTGGAATCTCAACCTGGAAACTCAAATAGTACGAGTCTCCAGAGTGAGAACTCAGAACTTCAGGCAACCGTGAATCAAATAGTAAATCACGAATATACTGAGCCCTCTTCTTATCGTGAGGCCATGAGCGCTCCGGATAGGGATCTGTGGGAAGAGGCTATTCGTAGTGAGTTAGAGTCACTAGAGGAAATGGGTACTTGGGAACTTAAGCATCGATCCGAACTTCCACAGGGTGTCAAGGTTATTAAGAATCGTTGGGTCCATAAACGAAAAGTGGAAGCTGATGGCTCGCTTAAATATAAGAGTCGCCTAGTAATTAAAGGTTTTGCGGATACTAATGACTATCTGGTATCTGAAATTTATGCACCAGTTGCACGTTTGAGTGATGTAAGGGTGTTTTTATCGGTTGCAAACAAATTAGGTCTGTACTTACATCAACTTGACGTAACGACGGCGTTCCTTCATGGAACTTTGGAAAAACCAGTTTACATGCATAGCCCTGATGGTTTAGTGGAGCTTGCTGATCAGCCACTTGACTTAAAAGGGGAATATGTCTGTCTCCTCAAGAAATCTTTGTATGGCCTGAAAGTCTCGCCTAACTTGTGGTACAATAAATTCAGTAAAATTTTAACAAAATTGGGATTTGAAGTTTATCCATTTCAAACTTGTATTTTTAAATGGAGTCAGGGAGATATTTACCTTTTGCTTATCATTTATGTTGATGATTGCATCCTGGCCTCCAATGATAACAATAAAGCTTTTGAGATTATTCAGGCCCTACAAATGGAAATTAGAATAAAGAATTTGGGAGTTCCTAAAAAATTCTTGGGTTTTCAGATTGTTAGGGATGAGTCCCGCAAACAGCTTTTCATTCATCAAAGGGTCATGATTCAAGGTTTGCTGGACAAGTACCTAAGCCCCGAGGAAGATACTAGTGATATTCCCATGCTACCCACTACTTGTGCGATGGGGGCACAACAGGAATCAGATCTTACGACGTCTCCTGACGTCCCGTACCGAGAGGTCATTGGAGCTCTCTTGTATATTCAAAATAGTACTAGACCAGACATTGCATTCGCAGTCAATTATTTAAGCAGAAAGCAAATAAGTTTTACCTGGGATGACTGGAAACGTGTCTTAAAAATACTTAAATATTTAAAAGGTACTTTGAATCTTGGTATTATGTTCTCTGGTAGAGATGAGGGTCTTGTTGCATACTCAGATGCCTCATTGGGGACTAACGCACCCAATGGTAGATCAACAACTGGCTATGTGGTTGCGGTCTTTGGAGATATGGTGTCTTGGAGATCTAAGAAGCAGACTCACGTGGCGCTCTCGACGTGTGAATCTGAGTATCTGGCCATGTCTGAAGCGTGCAAGGAAGTCATAAGCATTCGAGCGCTATGTGGTTTCCTTGCGGGTGTGGATGTGCTTCCTTCGTTGAGATGCGACTGTGCGCCTGCTATCGCTGTTGCCATGACAAACGATTCAAAGACGCTCAAGCACGTGGTGAAACTCTCTCTACATTTTGTTCATGATTTATTCAAAGATGGGAAAATCCGGATAGAATGGGTATCTACTCATGAACAGATCGCGGACTGTTTTACAAAGGCATTAAGTAAAATCAAGTTCTTAGAATTTCGAAATGCTATTATGTTTGATTCTAATGCCTTGTTTTGAACGTTTCCCAGGAGAAAAGGAGTCGTGGGCCTAATTGGGCCAAGAACCGCTCTGCTGGCTTGACTTCAACGCTGTACACGTTTCAATGACTTAACGCCAGCGGTTGTCAGTCTCACTTGACGCTTCGTACTGTCAGCATCGTCCGACGTTGACTTCTACTTGCTTCTTCTACGTCCGACTCAGCTCGTCACGTCAGAGTGTGAAAAAGTGAAAGTTCAAATGTGAAGTGAATCAGTGACGCCTATTTCTACTTTAATGCTTCGTAAAATAGGAGTCTCTCTGTATATTCTCATAACGTAAGTCCCACGGGACAGATCTCTCAGAGTAGGATTCTAATCATCTGAGAAATGTATCTAGAAATCACAAACTTGGTCATGTGTCACAAATGTTGTTCATTTGTTTTTCAATCTTGAGTCACCATACAGAATTGTATAGTATGATTGATTTAGCTTATAAAATCTTGCTAGAATCGACACATAGGGTTTGCGCTCAGCCTACCTCATTTGTAGAGGAGGGAGTATTAAAATATAGGGTCTCCAAATGAGATTCATCCATGGAGAGAAGACTCACATGGATACTAAATCTGTTCCATTCTGTTATAGGTCTCGAGAATAGGAATGTTTGTTACAGTATTAATTCCAATGCTTCATAAACATATATGTTTCGTAATCTTGATATAGAATCTAAGATAAATGAATCGGGTACATAGAATCATATGTTTATTATAAATCGGTAACACTGCTTTTGGTGAAGATGGGTTGTCGGTCGCCATACTTCACTTACTTGTCCCGCTCTATTCCATATAGGCTGATCCTCTCGTATCGCTCTCTTATTCAGTTTACTGTTTTATAGTTTCAAACCGATTTCATAGTGTCAATCGAGTTCAGTATTAAACAGTGCATTTAATTCAACATCTATTGAAGTTTTCCTTGACTTGAAACCTACAAAAACAAGCATTCAACGTCCTTTATCCTGCGGTGAGTAATATCGTTTCTACCTAACCATTCTACTATAGAAATAGAGGTTTTTAGGGTAGCTCACCTAACCGAACGGCCTTTGAATTAATAAAAAGTTTAGCAGCATCCTAATTAAGTTAGGATTTGTAGTCTATCCATTTCAAACATGCATTTTCAAATGGAAAGAAGGCCCAAAGTATATTTTGATTATTATTTACGTAGATGATTGTCTTCTAGCGTCCAATGATAATCAAATGGCCTTGGATGTTATTCAGACTTTACAGAAAGAAATCAAAATTAAGAACTTGGGAAATCCTAGAAAATTCTTGGGTTTTGAGATCGTTAGGAATGTGTCAAGTAAACAGCTGTTCATTCACCAGAGAACCATGATCCAGGGTTTACTGGACAAATTCCTACACCCAGAAGAAAGTATCAGTGAAATTCCCATGTCGCCCACAACATGCACGTTGGGTGCTCAATTAGAGTCGACTGCAGACTCGGAATCATCTCCAGATGTTCCATATCGAGAAGTAATAGGTGCTCTCTTATACATACAAAATGGAACGAGACCAGATATCTCTTTTGGTGTCAACTTTCTCAGTAGAAAACAAATAGGATATACTTACTCTGAATGATTGGAAGTGTGTCCTAAAAATTTTGAAATAAGTACCTTAACCTTTTCCCGACGAGCCTATGCGCGGCCGCTCTGTGTTCGTCCCGACGAAGGATTTCCGAGTCTCGGCGCCTCCCGCGCATCGCTCCAAACTTTATTAGTGTGGCTTTCACGTGTTGGGAATAAAGTTTGTCTTTGAACGGATTCTGATGGAATTTTAGATGTTGAATCCAATGGAACCAAAGTTGTACATAGAAGAACATTATTTTTATATATTTTTCTAGGTATAATAAGCAAGTTTCAGGAAAATTGCAAAAAATTACCCCAGCAAATTTATTCAAATGTTTTATATTTTATTCAATAGTAATACATTCATCCAGAGAATGAAGGCAAAGAAAATCTTGGAATATGGTCACGTCTTCCTCAGCAAAGTCCCCACGAAACGGTGCAAAACAAGGGACGTCTTCATCACTATCAGACGGAATCACGCCGTCCGAAGACAGAAATAAATCGAAATCTTCGTCTGAATCCATAACTCAACTCACAACTAAACTCAATGTGAATCACGCTAACCTACAGCTTTGTAAACAAAGAGATTTGAGGCGAGGAAGGTACGGAAAAGAAATATGCGTGCGCCAGATGCCACTAGCGGAATACAACCAGGGAAGATGGGTGGAATACTCACGAACTCTATTGGCATTTATTTGAAACATGTAGAAACATCATTGAGAACTAATGAACTCTAGTGGGATTTATTTGAAACAAGTAGAACAGAAAACATCGCAAAGATGCCGACAGGGAGCGAGAAATGACATTTGTCATCAATCGTCGGCTGGTCCCTCGATCCTCGTAACGGCATTTGCGATCTGTCGTCACCCCACGCACAGCGCTCGGTAATGACACATGTCGTCAATCGTCGGGAAAAGGTTACAGGAACGGTGTCTCTGGGTATCATGTATACTGGGAGAACCGAGAGTCTGGTTGCCTACTCAGATGCCTCATTGGGTACTAACGCACTCAATGGTAGGTCAACTACAGGATACATGATTAAGTCTCTTGGTGATCTGGTGTCGTGGAGGTCGAAAAAGCAGACACATGTGGCTCTCTCAACGTGTGAATCTGAGTACTTAGCCATGTCGGAGGCGTGCAAGGAGATCACAAGTGTACGGACCCTATGTGAGTTTCTTGTAGGCATTGACATGCGTCCCACGTTGAGGTGTGACTGTGCTCCAGCTATTGCCGTTGCCATGACGAATGACTCCAAGACCCTTAAACATGTGGTCAAGCTGTCTCTACATTTTATCCATGACCTGTTCAAAAAGGCCCATATTGAATGGGTTTCATCTCAGGAACAACTTGCTGACTGTTTCACCAAAGCTCTGCCTCGTGAAAAATTCTTTGAAATGAGAAATGCAATCTTGACCAGAATTAATGCTGTGATGTAGATGTTTCAGGGGAAAAAGAGCCATGGGCCTAATTTGGCCAAAGAATCGTTGCTGCTGTCAACCTCTACGTGTTCATCAATATGCTTCAACACGTCATCACAATCAAGTTCAACCCACGTATCATCAGTATCGTCGCCTGTCAGCTCTACGCCTCAACTACACGTGTCTCCGATGTTGTGTTTCGATGTGCGCGGGTCAATTTGTGATTGTGCATTAATTCAGTGCAAAACTAGTTCAGGCAATTCTTCCCTGCTAATATGATATATGCTGTGTTTTATATTGTATTTCTAGAATCTTAGTAGGGAACCTATGTGAGCTGAATGACTTCCTTTTGCTGTAAGGCAAATGTATTAGAAAACTCTTTTGAACCTGCAATTTAGAATCGCAACTACATTAGTATCGGATTCAGACTCATGGTCTTGCCGCTGGTACTGATCATTCCATGCTAATGTGTTGGACCTCTGGTGTGACATTAGGACGTGTGTCGTTTCTGTGTGCTTTACAGCTGAAACAGCTTCTAGTCCTGCCACACTGGCCTCGTCATTTGCAGAGGAGGGAGTGTTGAAATAGGATCTTCAAATGAGATGCCTCCATGGGCACTTCCTCTATGGAACAGAGTTCACAAAGTATCCATAGCATTTGTTCTATTCTACACTATGTGTACAACGAATCGAATAGAAGATATATTGTATAGCTCAGAATTAATCTACATGTATATATATAACATAAACATAATATTGTTTCTATGAACTGTTATATTCTTCGTATATTCATGTAAGGATCATATGTTTTATGAGCTGTATAGTTGGCACTACTGTTATAGGAAATGTGGTGGGGCTTGCTGTTCGCCATGGTCAATTCGCGATTGCAACAACTCACTGAGAACTACGATGTCCCGTTTGGTGGCTTGCATTTGATCTGTTGTGGAGATTTGCGTCAGCTACCACCTGTCATGGCCACTCCGATCTACAAGAGATTGAAGCGATGCATCGACGGTTCGATCCTCTCATCAAGGTTATGCGTCAATCGGATGAAACGTTTTCCACAGTTCTGACTAAAATCGGAAACGGAGATGCTCTAACATCAGATGAAGTCGCTCTTGTTGAATCGAAATTTGTGACGCATGACAAAGCTGAAGAACTAGCTCCAAACGCTATTCGTCTGTTCCACAGAAATGAAGAAGTTGATATCTACAATCGTGCAATTTTCGATACCGAAAACGCAGTCCCTTTGGTAGCTGATGATTCGTATTTAGGCTTCAAAACCAAATTAGAAGAAGCCAGTGCTCGCGCAAAAATGCACAAGAAGAATATTCAAGAAACCGGAGGTTTGTCGTACGTTATCAATTTGGTCGAAAACAAACCTTATATGATCACAACCAACATCGATGTGACCGACGGACTTGTCAACGGTTCCGTGGGAGAATTGAAACACATGGAAAAAGACGAAAACGGAGGAGTGAAACGCTTGTGGTTGTCTTTCCCGGAAAAACGAACTGGCCGATTAGCTCGACTTACGAGTCGTTCTGTCCGCCGTACAAACGCTACGATTCAGAAACATTGGACTCCGATAACTATGCGTCATTGTACAATTACTTTCAAAAATCGCTCGCACAAATGCAAGCGGCGACAAATGCCGTTGGTAGAAGCTGCTGCTCTCACCATTCATAAATCTCAGGGTGGAACTTATGCTGAAGCAGTGTACAATTACTCCAAAAATCACGATCAAACTCTCGTTTACGCTCTTTCTCGCGTCAAATCTCTCGACGGACTTTATGTAACTACATCTAATAAAGATACTGCACAATTTTGTTACGGAAAAGGCAGAGCCAACAAAGATCTGCGCACCGAATTTGCGCGTTTGGAAGGATGTAAGCTTCGGACGCTCTCGGACGAATGTGAAGATTTCATTGATGCAAAAAACGTATTTACTGTCGACGTTTAACGTTCAGAGTCTTGTGTCTCACACTCCCGATCTCAAACAGGATGAAGTTTTGTTTAAAGTAGACATAATGAGTCTTACCGAAACTTGGGTAGAAGATGACAAAACTGTCGAGATCGATGGTTTTCGAAAAGTCAATCAGCACAAACGACAAGGCGTCAGAGCCGGAGGGGTAGCAATCTACGAACGGAAAGACGCGCGAACCAAAAGCGTTCCTCACCGCCTTTTGAAGATGAAAGAATCGTATTTCGTCAAGATCGGCCATCACATGTTGGTCACGGATCATTGCGGAGATATTTGTGCAGTCGAAACGACTGTCGGAGATCATCGGGTGTTGCTAGTTTCTACCTACATCGCCCCGCAAATTTCTACGAAAGATCTCAAAGCGTTTCTTTTCACGAATCTCCTAATGTACACTCCCCGAATGGCCGACATCTACGAAGAATTCTACAAAGACAGCGGAAACAATTTGGTATCGTACTCAAAAATTCCCATCATATTCAGCGGAGACTTCAATCTCAACTTGAAAAGACCTGATAACTACGACTTTATCGACTTTATGCGGAAATGGTTCGATATGGATCTAAAGAGTGATTCTAGTCTTCCTACGACTCGGAATCACACCACAATTGACTTGGTCTTCACGCGGTACATAGAATCGTTGCCGTGCTTCAATTGCGTTTCATACTTCAGCCATCATCGCCCTATTCCATTTTTTTTTTCCAAACGTTACGATAAGGTATCTAAACATTTTCTTTAATTTCCTGTTATTTTTCCAATATAGAGTTTATCATTTTTATATTCATAATTGCCTGATCTTTCATTTTTTTAATCTCTTTCACCCGGTTTGATTGTTGCTCAAGCGCTTTCTTTATAGTGGTATTTTTCAATTCTTCAGCCAAGTATTCTTTCTTGTAAAATGCTTCTGCATCTGCCCAGTGCTTCTTTAAATTTTGCAGCATATTCACAGGAACGATCTTGTTATTGGGAATTTCCCAAATCGCGAGGTTATTTACATTTTCGAACAAACTAATATCCTCATCAAGAATGCCGATTGAAGAGTCTTCATTATTAGGTTCGATTGTTTCAGTCACATTGTCACCGGTTATAACAGAATTTACGGACAACATTGATGGTTTTGGGTGTAGCGGTTTCTCGATTTCGCACTTACGTTTTCTCACGGTTCCTTGAGAGGTTTTAGGCATATCGCGTTTCTTCTATCGACAGAATATTTGAGGAATACTAATAATAAGTATGCAACACCTTAGAGTATAGAAATCACGTATGATGTCGGTCCTATTATAGTTCAAATAGCATTAGGAAATTGATGGGAGGTGAAACCAAAACGTTTACAACTTTTGAGGCATTATTGACCTGCAAATTTTATCATTTAATAATGATTAACAGGACGTTTCCATTTGTTTTGCGAACAGCTGCCGAAAGAGCAAAACGATATCCGACTTCAAAATTTGTTTGAGGACAACAATGTCGTGAAATTAATCATTATTAAATGATCTATCTATCGGTAGAACCATAGGTCTACCGCCCGTTTTTTTCTATTCTTTTGTTTAAACACTGATTTTAAAAGCCGATGGAAATTTTTAAGAATATTATAATTAGTCAATTCAAATGATAACAAACAATAGTTAAAATAAAAGAAAAGACAGAATTATTTCGAAGGTTACTATTCAATTTTTTGTTCTCTTTTTAAATACATACAGTACAAACCTACAAACTTGAAAACAATTATTTTCCCACCTATTTTCCTCCATTAAATTATGTTCTACAGCAAAAGTTCAAAGAAAACTAGAAATAACAAGTTAAAATAAAAATATTAATTGTCCGAACAAAACTGTAACAACCACGAATTTTGACCAAAAACTTTTTTTTTGCCAAATGGGGTATCCTGGACAGGTAAGTCATGAAATTAACTTGATAAACAATAGTTAAGTAAAATATTGTCAATAAGCAAACGGGTTGTATGACGACTAGTATCAAGTAATATGCAAGAGAAAATTTTCAAAACTTAAAAGGTGATTTCTCGAAATTATGAGAATTTTGAGATGTTACAGTTTTGCAGGACAGGTGCGATATCATCGCCATGGCCCACAAGGGAATTTCGTATGCCTATACCTACCAAGAATTCGGGATCTGGCTTTAAGATACAACAACTTATAATTATAACTGGGCAGGTCTCGAAGTGTATTAGTTAGTGACTCATTTATAGGGGTACTTCACTCATTTTGAAGTCTTTCAAACGTGTGCCAACCAAGAGTGGGACGATTTTGCCCAGTCGCAGTTCAGTTGCAACTCGGACAAGACCAGTCAGGCGGCAAGTTTTCTCCTCGGGGTCTCTGCAACAGAGGCTCTCGAGTTTCTTGATCATCTCCACAGCCCGGCGGCTCTTCCTCAAGATCTCTCTGGGTCGAATACCTTGAAATAACAAGGAAAACAGTTTACCCTCACGACTGAAACCGAGTAAGAAACATAAGTCACTGATGTTGTTCACACATTATTACTGCCTGAGTCAATGACTGAAAATTGAGTAAATTGATAGACACAGCTGAAAATAAAATAGTGTACCAGACATATAGGTACCTACTAGAACTTTTGGAGATGGTTTGATAATTATATCTGGATTTGAATGATGCAATGACATGAAATCAAGCTTAAACTGCATCACTTTGCTTAAACCGCGGATTTATATAGAGTTGGGTTGTTTTTCTTCGAAAACAGGCACCTACCGAGAAACTAACTAACTCATTGAACAACAACTTACATGCGATAAATCTAATCTAATTTGAATCTGATCTAATCTAATCTAATCTAATCTAATATGAATCGATTTTGCAATTTAATATCCACAAATTCAGGGGTATAACTCGTTGGGCCAAAAATAAATTATACTAATGAACACTAACAATAATATTGGTGAAGTGAGTCATGAAAACTTAGAAGCGGTTCTTTGAGTGGATTACCCACTTAATTGTAAGTCTTTGGGGAGGGAGAAAAAATTAAAGTGAGGGAGGAAATTTAGATCTGCACCACACACAACATAGCTATGGATAATGGTAATTTACAATGGTTTTTTATACGAACTAAATCACATGCGAAGACTGATGGTTTTCTCACAGAAAATCACTCACCAAGGAATTTTACAGCTTCTTGGCTTTCAACTTGAAGACGAAGAACTTTGTCGCCAATGAGGACATGGAGTTCAAAGGCAAATTCTAAACACAAAGTCTTCTTCAACCCTGGAACAGGTAAATTTAACGTGAAGCAAAGTTTAATTATGGGAGGGGAAGGGGTCGGCCCATAATGGGCTGTAGCACAAAGACAAGAAAGTGTAAGCAATTGAGTGAGTTAGGATTGGTGAGTTTAGCCTTACTCAGGCCCCTTATCTTATTATACACATAACTTGAATTCCGCAGACCTGGAAAACGCTGCAAATTATTACACCATGGTTTATTATTTACCTGTATAGATGCCGCGTCTGTGGTCAATACCTACCCCTGTGCTTCGCCCAGGAAAGCCCTAAATCGATTACTGGAGCCGGCTGGGCAATTACAGCTTCACGAAATATGCAGTGGAATCATACAATTCACGATCATGTTGACGAAGCTTTTGGGGGTAGATTAACGACTGGACGAACGGGGGTCTCCGGGTGGTCTCAAAAAATTGTCAAGTTCGAGATCAATTTAAAAACGTTAAAAAAAATTTTCTTCTACTGAAAGTTTTTGAGCTATGGCGTTCTGGAAATTTCAACCCACATTTTTCACCCCTTAGAGATGAACGACATTAACATCGAGCTTCGCGTACCAACTAGACCACAAATGGGACCCACAAACCAAATTTCATTACTTTTAGTTCATGGTAACTAAGGAAAGTGTACGGCCTATGGACAGAAATTGTTTAGTCCATTTTCTGATTATATATATACAGGTATATAGGTTATATATATAACTTGAAACGGAAACCATAAAATTTTGATGGAGGGGGGGAGGGGAGGATTTTTTTTTTTTTTTTTTTTTTTTTTCATGCAGGATTCCTAAGGTTCATTATTGAAAAGAATAAATCAAAATTGGCTTCCAAGCCAGGTATCAAACCTCAATACCAAGAATTTTTGACATCAAATCGTTCTAGATTTTCAATTAGATAATCAATATAATGTTTAGCTTCAACGTACAGCCATTGCGATTTGATTACTACAGTACTGGTACGGAAATTAATGAACCACCAGACTTACCAGATTCATGACATACAGGACATCTGTGGTGAGACTGGCAAGCACAGGTTACGCAGGATCTAGTAATAATCGGGAGTTGTAGAAATGAGTTGTAGCTGAACCTAGATTTACAACCTCTGCTACACACACCAAGAACTATACTGCTCACTGTTTCTCCTACAAAAACAATTAGTCATTAATAAATATCTTCACTGGACGAATGGATGACAAATATAAGTAACGTGAATATCACGGATCTCTAGTAACTTCAACGACTAACGATCGAAGATGATTCCAAACTGCAATAAGCACTCAACTATTTATGTGAGGGGCCAGGTCCACAATTACTCCTTGCACTTCAAATATTTGGTCAGATGCCGTGATTTTCTCCTCAATGTCTTGGCCTAAACTGGAAACTGAGAAGAATCAAGAAAGTTTAAACATATATAGAGACATCAAATACAATACAATACAATCAAATCATACAATACAAAGCAAAAACAAAAACCTTTGCCACAGTATGGCTCATCTTCCTCATACCCATACTATGATCTCAATGAATCTTCGGAAAACAGCTATCGACACTCGTACTGATTGAAAATATCAAGAGCTGATGGACGATACCTAAAGGTTTCCATGATAGCAAATTTTTTCTAGTCCAGACTCAGTTAACGTCGAACAGTGTTTTCATTTCTAACTAGTCCAAGGGCCGGTTTATCAATTCTCTAATTAAAACTCTGATTAGCTAGTCACTGATTAACGTTTATCAATGACTGCATGGATCAATGACAGCTAGTTAGCTAGTCAGAGTTTTAACGAGAGAAAACAACGCCACCACTAAAATAACGTGAAAATCCCGTAAAAGTAAGGTGCAACATTGCGAGTTGGACGGCGTTTCCATGGTAATGTTATCCTTATCATCACATTCCTCGCCAAACGCGGCCAAATATAACACTGTGCTCCTCTAGTCCTCTGTATATTTGTAATACATTTTTATTTGTACGAATGTACCAATGTATTTTCTTTTTGGTTCCGAGGCGGCTTCTGATGTCCCTCACTGGCTCCGGCTTATTTTTTCTTGACATACGTGATCATGTGGAATCAGCATCATTCACGCTTAGTTCTGTATTTTCGCGAGTTCCGATGTATTTCTGTATTTTCGCATTTATGTGCTTTCCCGAGAACCACATTAAAATGTTTCAGCATTCCAGTACGTATTTGATCTCTATTTTATGCAATATTTCCATCAACGTAGACAAATTCAGCTCCTGTAGTGATCAATATACCTATTTGTACGTGGGTTTGGCATGCTACAAAGGTTGTTACCTACTTGATTTCAGTGTACCTAATCAATGAAGTGTACCAATGAAATATTCTTTGTGATAGAATTTCAGTATAAGATTTCAATGTGCCTAATCAATGGGAAACCCATGAAGTATTCTTTTTATGTTTGGAGGAATCAAATACAGGACTTTTTGTTTTTCAAACTGCAACGGTGCACAAAAACATATTCCTTCAAGTGTTGTGTTGATAGTTTCCGATAACGAACAAAATAAATAGTAATAAAGAACAAAAAGTGTAGTTTCTTTGGATAGCGGAACCTGGAGTGCAAATCCACATCATCCTATGTCTCAAAATAAGGTATTTCCCCTGCCGAACCAAGTATTTCGTACCCATTCAAGGTAGGTACAAGTTCATTTCTCCATCGGAGAAATCCTAATCATCCATTTATATGTAAGAATCCATGAAAAAACGAATGAAAACACTCGCTATTCGCCAAGTTTGGGCACAATTAGGAACAGAAAAAACGAAAATGCAATATGGCTGCCCACTAATCAGACTTTGACTGGGCAGTTAAATTTTTAACTAGAGCTTCAATCTCCAGTTAAAGATAGTCACTGATTAGCGATAATCAGCTGCTAAAGTGAATTGATAAATCTCTTATTGAGATTTGACTTAGTCAGACTTTAATCGGGCTTGCAAATGCGATTGATAAACCGGCCCTAACTCAGTTCAGCTCCAAAGCTGTTATCCTACTATGCAATCTTCACAACATCTACTTAAGGCGGGTCTTCACTGGTTTGTGACCGGAGTTGCTAATCCATTTGTAACTAGAGACCTGAATCTGCTAATGAGCCTATTCATAAAATGATCAGAAACAAATCATGCAAGGAGCTTTGTTCACTGACAATGGCAGTCACGAAACTGAATAATTTCCTCATAGATTTAGATATTTTCAAAGAAGAAATTCGGAGGAAAAACAAAGAATCCTTATGAAGTTTATTTATTTATTTAATTCTGTTGGAGTATTTTACGAGTATTATTGAGTTTAGAGACAAGCTTCCGAAAAAGAAGAAAACGTCTTGGAGGAATAGAAAATTGTTTTAAATCAAGATTCCTCTGCTTTGTCAAACTCGGAGCAATAGGTAGGTGTGCTTGAGTTATGAACCCTTTGCGACCCGGCAAATAATAAATTGGGGTCCACACCGTCCTACGCCGACCTTTGACAGGCATAAACAATTCCCTCTGCTGATTGTTTACATTAGAGGTCCACAACGATTATTTGGCTCACTTCCTTCAAACATATCAAACTTTAGGGACAATACAAAATAAAATGATGAACCCTTTTTAAATTATTTGGAATTGGCTAGTTTCGACAACATACCTTTGCAGTGTCATTATGCATCCAAGAAACCGTTATGATTGCGAGTGGACCAGCAAAAAATGATTTTATGAATTCTGAAAGGGTTCAGAACGGTTTCATTCCAGGCAGCAGTCGTTCTGTCAGGACAGACATGGTCTAATGATATATTGATGCGACAGCTAAGCATTTATTTGGCATATAAACTGCATCTGGATGTGGGTCGACCCAGTTATCTGAGCTTTGTTCGCAGTACAAGTTCCGAACCGTTTGAGAATTCGACAGTTAAGAATTTCCAGCTCCGGGACTCAAGGTCATGGAACGCTATGAGCACCGCTAAGATCACCATCAGATTCTGAAGAAGAATATGCAGAACTGGAAGGAGAAATCGGAACCTTCTGCCAAATCCTAACTGCAATGCGCTTGTGCTAGTTCTGAATTCTGAACAAATATCTGTACGGATCAAATGGTTCCAAACTGGGCTGCGGAAGTACTATAAACTTAGAACTCGAACTTCAAACTCGGGATAGCTGCATTATGACCGCTAGAACTAATCTGCACATGTGTGGGATGGTTCCGAACTGCACTACAAACAAAGCTCTGGCTGGCTGCACCCTGCTAAGGTGGTAGACTGTGTGTGATCACGAAGCATTTGATCTGTACAAATCAATAATAGAGAGTTTTTGCAACACACTCACGACGAAACGAAAGCAGTGCTGCTCATGCGCACTTCTTCTTCTTCTTCTCTTGGCACTACAGCCCACTGTGGACCTTGGCCTCCCGAACAATGTTCCTCCAACGAACTCGGTCCTCAGCAGCTTCCCTCCAGTTCGCCACCCTCATAGTCCTTAGGTCATCTGTCACATCGGCCAGCCATCTTCTTCTTGGTCTTCCCCTCCTTCTGTTGCCATCCATCCGATGATCCATGATCTTCCTAGGATTCCTATAGGTGGGCATTCTTTGGACATGCCCGATCCAGCGGAGTCTCTGGGCCTTGATGAACCGGACGATGCTTTCCTTTTCAATTAATTTGTCAAGCTCTTCATTATTTCGAATCTTCCAGACTCCTGCCACACATTTTGCACCGAAGATTCGTCTCAGGATCTTTCGCTCAAAGACAAGCAGAGAATTTTCGTCCTTTGCAGACATCGTCCATGCTTCGCAGCCATAAGTCACAATCGGCCAAATCAGGGTTTTATATAATTTTAGTTTTGTTGTCCTGGACAACAAACTAGACCTGAAAATCTTTATTGCAGCGTAGTAGGCTCTTCCCCCTGCAACTATACGCTTCTGTATTTCGTCACTAACTTTGTTCTCTTTGTTCAAGAGAGTGCCCAGGCATTTAAATTCAGTGACGCACTCAAAAGTCGTGCCATTCAGGGTAACGTCCTCCGGATCACGCTGACCGGGAGCAGACAGTTTCATGTACTTGGTCTTGGAGGTACTCACCTCTAACCCAAGCTCATTTGAGTCCAGCTCCAACTGAGCAAATAGCTCCTCCAAGGCATTCAGACTCCGTGACAGGATAGCTATGTCATCTGCATATCCACACAGCTGGGTGGATCGATAAAATATTGTGCTACCTGGATCCACATTAATTATCGCACTGTGTAGGGCAAGATTAAAAAGGACGGCTGAGAGTCCATCACCCTGTCTTACACCGCATTTCACGCTGAACGGTTGGCTGACTCTGCTACCGACCAAAACCTTTGCCTTCGACTCCTTCAGTGTCATGCTCACCAGGCTTATTAGCTTTCGGGGGAACCCCAGCCTTGATAAAGCTTGAATGAGTCCTTTCCTGGAAAGCCGGTCGAAAGCCTGGACATAGTCGATGAACAGCATGTGGAGATCAATACCATATTCATGGAACTTCTCGAGGATTTGGCGCACTGTAAATATCTGGTCCATTGTACTTCTGTTGGGGCGAAAACCAGCTTGATACTCATCCAACAGTTCTTCTGAGTACACACTAAGTCTCCTTAGTACAATGCCCGAGAGTAACTTGTACGCAACATTCAAGAGTGTAATGCCTCGATAATTGCTACATTGCAACTTATCCCCTTTCTTGAAGATGGGTACTATTAGACCCGACTTCCACTCTTCCGGCATCTTCTCTGCTCTCCAAATCAGGCATACCAATTCTTGAAGCTTTTTCTCCAGTGCTGGGCCACCGTGTTTCAGTAACTCTGCAGTTATTAAATCCTCACCAGGAGCTTTGTTGTTTTTCATGGCTTTGAGAACCCCCTTAACTTCTTCCACTGTAGGTTCCTCTAGCAAAGGGTCCACAGTACTCAGATTGGGGATTTCCACAGTTTCTTCAGCTCCATTGCCCTCGAGAACCGTTCTGAAATGATCAGCCCATCTTTCAAGCACTTTAGTTTCATCCTCGATCAGCTGCCCATTTCGATCTTTACAAGCAGATAACCTGGGCTGGTAACCTTTCCGCATCATGTTAACTGCATGGTAGAACTGCCTCGACTCATTTCGTTCATTCAGGGATTCCATGTTAGCATACTTTGCATTCTCCCATGCTCTCTTTTTCCTGCGGCACGCATAGTGGGCCCGTCGACGGCTTTCGTTGTAAGCTTGACGTGTCGATCTGGTATCTCGTCGTATACAGACTAGCCTCTTGCTGTTCTTTTCCTGGATAAGCGTCTCACACTCTTGGTCGAACCATTCTTCATTTGAGGCTTTGCTTTTCTCGCCCAGTGATTCTTTGGCAGCTTCAAGAACAGCGCTTTTTATGTGGTTCCAAAGCCCGTCAATGTTCGAAGATTCGGAGCTTGATGCTATCTTGGTGCTGAGCTTGTCTTGGTAAGCCTCCCTGACAGTCTCATCCTTGAGTTTGTCAACATCCCATTTCTTTCTGCTGACACTTTTTCCTTTTTGGGCGTTGGAGAGTCTGTGTCGCACTTTGGCTTTCACCAGGAAGTGGTCCGAATCGCAGTTTGGGCCTCTACATGCTCGGACGTCTATGATGCTGGATGCATTCCTCCGTCCAACTATAATGTGGTCAATTTGGTTCACCGTACTTGATCCTGGGCACTTCCAAGTTCCAAGGTGGATCCTCTTGTGGTCAAAGCAAGTGCTTTTAATTACCAAGCTATACTTGGCTGCCATTTGACCCAACCGTTGCCCGTTGTCACTGATCTCATCATGTAGGGTGAACTTTCCAGCAACGAATTTCATCGATTCCTCCCTTCCGATTTTAGCATTAAAATCGCCTAGGAGGATCAGCATGTCATTCCTTTGAATCCTCTCACATAAGGCCTCAAGTTGGTCGTAGAACGCTTCCTTACTGTCATCTGTTGCTGTGTCTGTAGGTGCATAAGCACAGACCAGGGAAAGGTTTCGGAACTTTCCTTTTAAGCGAAGCTTACACAACCTCTCACTTATGGCTTCGAAACTCAGAATGCTGCTCCTCATCCTAGAGCCAACAAAGAAACCAGTCCCATGCAACCCTGTTCTTTCCTCCGCGCCACTGTAAAAGAACGTAAAGGCGCCTTTATCAATCCTCCCTTTTCCAGCCCACCTGACTTCCTGCACCGCCGCCACGTCCACCCCGAACCGCCACAGCTCAAGAGAGATCTCCTTCATCTTGCCAGGTTGCAGCATAGTCTGGACATTCCAGGTAGCCAATGTTGTCATTTCTCCGTATTTTAGTCCGTTTCCGATTTCCATGTCTTTCACCATTAAATCTGTCCGGCTTTTCTCTTTGTTCAGGTTTCGTGACAATAAGTTTTCAACAGGAAGGAGTTGTCAGCCCCTCGCCTAACCCCCAACCTGGAGTACCAGGGAGCCTTTCTGTTAGGGTCTCCAAACCCTTAGATGGATGCCACCCGAGGCTGTAGGAGCCATCCCTCCTGACTAGTGCTTATATTTTAGTGGCGGCACAAACTCGCCACTGTCACACCTCTTCACTGGGTAATGGAGCTTTTTTTAGGACCACCCTTGTCAAAAAGTGGTTCACCCCCTCTCCGAGGTGTCGTCCTTGTCTGCGACTGCTTATTCGTCTGATGAACAGCTTATTTCGCAGCTAACCATAATATCTTATGGCCATTCCACTATCCGCAACCTGTGGACGCACCGGGTTGCATGGACATGCATCTGGGAAGATGACCCAGCCCGGCTCATGCGCACTTAAGACACTGAAAAGTTTGACGAACTGTGACTACGAAAAATACCGGGACCTCACGGTGTCAGCTTTCGTCATGTTGAGATGACGAAACGTAATTTAACCTTAAATCTGTATAACACTACCTACCTTTTTCTGTTTTCCTTGGAAAATGAAAATGTCGAGCGTCGTATTCACAGCTGCTTCTTGGCGTCTTTCTATGTTAATGCAGACTTGACACCATGTGTGGATATAGATTTTTATTAACCACGGAGTAAAATGGATGAAAGAGAGGTTAACATAACGCTAGCGTGACTTCACCAGCCGGTAGATGCCAAAGCTGAACGAAAACTGAACCGAAAAAGGTTAGCATCTGACTTCGATCGCCCTATCCACCATTTCCGTTTCGGTGTCGTTTTCCGGTTCGTTTCGGTAAGAGGGTGTTGCAAAAACTCTATTATATATTATATGGAGGAAGTCGCATTGATTATAAGGTAGGATGTACCATGGTGGTATAATGAAAGGAAGGGAAACAGCTTATCCTTCGGAAAGGTTTTTGGCAAGCCACTGAGAGCTCCAACACCAGGCCGAAGCGCTTGTGGTTTGCCAAGCCATGAGATAATTCTGTTTTAGACAGAAGTTTAAAATTGATGGTATAGGGAACCGGGGGGGGGGGGGGGGGTGCTTTCAGTCTTTGAGTCGAAAGGGGCCCTCTCGCATGGCCTGTGACCAAGAAGCAGTGGGAGTTATCTATACAGTGAGAGCGCATGATGTGGGTCCCAAGAGAGATGAATCCGGTAAGTGAGCAAAAGAAGTGGTATGTAACCTCAAACTCAATCAAGTTCATGTGCAGCAGAATGGGAGGAAGAGTGGGCAGCAACTGAGGATAGTTGTCAAACCGAACTATTTTTTCCATCAACCGACAAGCCAATGAAGGTGAAGCTACATCATACATATGGAAATCGACCCAAGACTTGTCCGCACACAGAAAGAATAAACGTTACCTGAAGCGCTTCAAGAAACCCAAGGAAGACACCTGCACTAGCAATCCCCAAACATGCGAGGATATCCTTATGAATGTCAGCACTCTGAAAACCACAGCAAAATCTGAGAGAGATGAATGCTGAATGGAGGGGACTGGCTGATATATTATCGAGGCCATTATGCAGAACTAGCCAGTTCCTGAAATTAGGGGAAGCTCTTTACTTCAATGCGCTGCACGGCCAGTGATGAATGGCATAGTGAAAGTTATTTTGTCATTTTCTGGAAATTATATAATTTATTGTTGTTCTGCATTTAAATGGATAGTTGCTTACAAGAGGATTTAGTTAATCTGTAATAGAGGAAACCTGTAGTCACAAGGGTCCAGGGATGTTACACATTTCAAAAAAAAAAAAAAAAAATCAATATTAGATACCTACTGATTTTGTTCCTACAGACATCCTAGCACTAGTGAGTCCACTGATCCTAATGTAGCCTCACGTATAACAAACACAACGCGTACCCCGTGTGTAATACGTATTTACCCCGAATTAGCTGTTTTTGGATGGCACCGCAAAATCTGTACCAAAATCTGTACAGTAATTTCTGACAGTCCTATGAGTATTCCCTGAAAATTTTATGCTCTTCATAACGTCGTCGAGACACCAATAACTATACAGCTAATTCCAAAGGCTAACGAGTGTACCCCTAAAATTTTAAGTCAAAATACCCAAAATTGCGGCTTGTACTGCGATACAGACATATCCACCAGCAAAAGTCATGCAAGTCTAAGTAAGAAGCCTCACTGATTTCGGTAACAACACATAAAACAGAATCAATAGCGAATTTACCTTCCAGATGATTTTCTTCTGATGGATGATTTTCGCCTTCTGCATCATAAAATACAGTTGAGGCTGGTGAATTTCTCATTGGATACTCCTGTTTAAGTTCTTCGGACTGGCCATCAGTAGTGGAATCAGGACTACGACGCCTCAAATCTTCTTTCAATGAGTTTGGAGTACCTATAACCATTGCTGGCGTTTCACTCTCAATTGGAGCTGATGAATTTTCGGTTTCTGAAATTCGGTTTGTACTAATCACTTCTGCTACGTTTGGTGTTTTGTCAGAATGTGACTCACGCTGTTCTGAGGGTGAAGAAGGATTTGGCTTTTCTGAGGCCGCTGCAGGAATGTTGACATCAACATCAGGAAGGGTTTCATCGTGAGTTAGGATAATTTGACTGCTTGGTGCGTTTGATACATTGGAAGGGTATTCCTGAACTTCACATAAGGTTTGGCTCACTTCTGCCTCGGAATTAACTTTCATTGCATGGACTGTTACAGGAACATCAAAGGTAATTGGTCGAACTTCTTCTGATGAATTTCGAGTTTCAAATATTCGGTTACTATCATTGCAGTCAGGTGCATGGACTGTTACAGGAACATCAAAGGTGATCGGTCTAACTTCTTCTGATGAATTTTGAGTTTCAAACATTTGGTTACTACCATTGCGGTCAGGTGCATGGACTGTTACAGGAACGTCAAAGGTGATCGGTCTAACTTCTTCTGATGAATTTTGAGTTTCAAACATTCGGTTACTACCATTGCGGTCAGGTGAATGGACTGTTACAGGAACGTCAAAGGTGATCGGTCCAACTTCTTCTGATGAATTTTGAGTTTCAAACATTCGGTTACTACCATTGCGGTCAGGTGCATGGACTGTTACAGGAACATCAAAGGTGATCGGTCTAACTTCTTCTGATGAATTTTGAGTTTCAAACATTCGGTTACTACCATTGCGGTCAGGTGCATGGACTGTTACAGGAACGTCAAAGGTGATCGGTCCAACTTCTTCTGATGAATTTTGAGTTTCAAATATTCGGTTACTATCTTTGAAGTCAGGTTCAGCGACAGAGGGAAATTGATGGCAAAGTTCTGAACGCTCACAAGGCACAGGTTTCTTTGAATCTCCAGCTGGATTTTGGGACATACTATCAGCTGGAGCGGTTGGGTTTGCATCAGCGACGTTGGAAGGTTCTTCTGAAGGTTCACACAAGGTCTGGCTCATTTCACCGAAAAATACTGTTTCATTTGCAAAGATGGGACTCTCAGGACTGAGGCGTGTTGACAGAGGAGCTTTGGTTAGTGAACGGGAGAAGTTTTGCTCGTGTTCCACAGATACACATACCGCAGGTGGTGGACCTTTTGAAAGGGGCGTACCATCGCTTCTAGAAACATCATTCAAGCTGCGATGGTTTACCAAATCAACAAGGTTTTCGCCAGCAGCTTGAGACACAGAAGGATTATTTTCTATGAGTACAGCAGGACCTGGTACAGCTGTTTCCTTGGCGCCCTGGTCATCTCCATTCGTGAGATCCTTCAAAATGTCATGGGCTGTTTTCAGAACTGGTACAGCACTATTAGAACTATTGCTATCAGAAGCCCATTCCTCTATAATACCTTCCAGAAGTCTATCACGAGGCAAGCCACTTACCATGGGCGTTGAACAGCTTAGTTTTTTATGTAAATTTCTCAACTCACATTCAACATCTGATGGGGGAATAATGCCAACACTCTCTTGGCTGGCCGATTCTACAACTCTTTCCTTTTGTTTCTCATCTTGTTCTTGGTTAATTACTTCAATATCAACTGAATCCTTAACCACTTCTTGGACAGCTGATGACTCCATAGCTTCGGCGGGCTTTGCAGGAGAATGTTTACTGCTGCTCCGCTTTGAAGGACTGAGAACAACGGGATCTTGTCTCCCACTATCAAAATACCAAGAGGAGTCAGAAGGATCAAAAAGCTTCCTCTTCTTTTTGGTAGGAGTAGAATACTCCTCGGAGCTTGCTTCGCATCCTGGCCGTTTAATGGGTAAGATAGACTGAACAGATAACAATTGAGGACATGTATTCTGAGACTCTTCTGCCATTTCGGTGCTAGAATTGAGATCGTCACATGCATCACGCATGGGTTCAATCCGGGATGATTTGTTGTTACCTTCATCAATTGCCTGTGGAGTCCTATTTGTAAATTTTGAGGGGCCATTTGATTTGATTTGGGTTGTTTGTACTGTTACTGGATTTGTTTTGATTTGACTGTCAGTCGTAACATCTTCTGATACAGTTGGACTAGCTTCCACGACCTCCACAATAGAACTGGCCGGTAAACCAATGCCTTTCTGCTTGACAATGGGATCTGCTCTTACCAAAGGTTTAAACTTACTAGTTTTTTTAGGCTTCAAGAAAAGAGTTGAAGTATCAGATAGCGATGAATCGGAATCATCATCGTCAGAAGTGGCCGTGCATTTTAATCCCTGTGAACTCTGTAAAGTTGGTATAACTTGTGAGATTGAAGTGAAATTATCATCATCAGACGATACTTCATCAACCACGCTGCCACCATAAGTTGCACGGCCGGTCAGTAATTGGGAATCAATATCTTGGCTACCAGAAGGAAGGTGCGTTTTCTCCTCTCCTATTCTGAAAGATCAGACAAATACATACTGTAGCAACTTTTGATCAACATGTCTATGATTCATGAACATGTTGAAAGGGTCCAATATTGGAATAATTCACAACATAGCACAACCAGTAGTTCATTCTTGATTAGTAATAACTGGTTTGTAATAATATTGCAAACCATGTATCATTATTACATGGCTTGTAATATGGTTTGTAATAATAATAGTAGGTATACTTGATGCTGTGACTCGACTCTTCCTCCATGCCAAGCCAGCCATGCAACAGCCACATGGATACTATTTTAATAGTTAGGCTCACACTCACATTACCTTAAATAAAACAGTATCGTAGTTGCAATTCTCCGAATTTATTCATTCCTAATAATTCACATTAATTATTAGCATGTTTCCTAGATTCATAATAATCTAGGCACCAACAACTTGGCAATGATTTTACTGAACTGTCAGTGTTAGTGTGAGTGTGCCAGGTGTTTTTCGCGAACTCCCCAATCGTTGTGATACCCCGACATTGGCATGACCCGGCTGCAAGGTATTTTCTTTGAAGAGGGGATTTCAACGTTTTCTACACAAAACTGACGAACTATTTCGTGTGGGAAGACATCACCGACATAAACAAACAGAAAGCCACCCTGCTGTCATTTCAGTTTCTGCAGTTAGACTGCTTGACAGCCTCTATATGCCAGATAAACTTGATGTCCCGAAATATCAGACACTAAAATAAAGCTACATGAGGAACATGATTCCCGCATGAAAGATTACACGAAACTGAACTTTTATTTGTGTAGTAACTATGGGGTTTCCTAGGAACGATAGCAACCCAGCCCACAACCAACGGCATTTCCTGCCCTGTTTCTGTCCTGTACCTGCATAGTGTGTGAGAACCTTTAGAAGGATTGACATAATAAACGCTGCAAACACTGTCTGGCGATCAGTTGAGGAAAACGTCGTGAGGGATGGACTTTTCAGTTCCCTAAATGAGACTGAGCTAGCTCGAAACACCGCTTTACTTCAGAAACAGATGGTAATTACTGATTTTTTTTTTTTTTTTAAATTGACCCCTACAATTTTGGAATTCATGATGAGCCGCCTAATAAACAATGCCTTAAGAACGAATTTTTTTTCTTCCCCCTCCTATCCGCCACCTACTCTGGTTGCCGGATAATTCAGTCAATTTTGATTTGGCCCAATTCGACCAAAATAAGCAGCGAATTGGGCTGTATTAACTCACTATTTTCTCGCATTTTCGTTAGCGTCCTTCGAGGTTAATTATTTTTGTAAGTTGCCTGCTCTGAAACGTTTGAACCCTTCAAACTTTTTACGAGCGCTCAAAATATGCATCCAGATGGAAAATGTTTAAGCTCTTTTTTCTTCTTTTTTTTACGAAGTTCTGAATGGACTGCTTTTACGTACAAAATTTTTGACAGAGTGAGGAGCTTTAACCCTTATTGCCCACTATATTTTTAACCATGACTCTTACTGCCAAAACTCTCGAACACTTGACAGAGTACCTACAATACTGGCAAGCCAGTACGCCGACCATGTACAAAGTAGCAATGTAAACCTGTTAGTAAAGACGCCACGATTGGCACACATGACTTTTCTTACACATCACATTCATTACAATCACCTTATTCAAGGACAACCAGTGACAATGCTAGGAGACCAACCTGTGGTCTAGAAAGCAAGTAAGGAGCCAGGACCAGTGAGGGAAAATCTGATTATTTCTGCATACCAGGACTAACAGAAAGAGAAGAATTTTGATATCACTAAAAAGATTACCTTGGCTTCGATTGTTCAACCCATTTTTTGATGAACCAACCATTTCCTTCCTGGTTTGAAGATGAATTCTCACGGCTGCAGCTAAAAGTAAAATTTTTAAGAATTTTACATGAAAATGAAAGTGATTTTGTGCTTTTTATTATGATTTCGAATATCCATAAATATTATAGTACATGGACTCCGAGGACGTTTTACGATTGCAGATTGCTCTCAGCGATCCTGCCATGGCGCACTTTTTTGACCAAAAAAGAAAAAGACGAGGGTATCTGCTCTCCTTCCTCCTACTAACCCCTCTACCTATGTCCGACATCCCTTCGCCGCGTCAGTGGCAACACTGGCTTACGGCCAACACTGCTTTCCCCCCGATCCCCATCATCACTTTTGTTTTCGCCATCCGCCTGGACACTTTCTCAAATTGCGTTTTTCGTATATTTTCAATATATTCTTTTATTTTCAAATATACGTTTACGCGTGTAATCTATTAGTTACGTTCCGTGGTTTTGCATTAATATGTCGCGAAAAACAGTTCGGATCGTGGGGATACGGGTCGACCGGGATGCGGAGGTAACCTCAAAGCCCCCCGACCGACCTCGTGGCGATGTCGCGTCGTCATCGATTTCGGGGGCTCCCGGTAAATCCTCGAGCAGATTTTCCTCATCCGGCTCCCGGTCCTCGTCAAAGAAGAGTTCAGCGGTCTCATCGAAGGATCCGGCGACTGTAAAGAAACCGGTGAGTTCGGGAGGTTACGCGTCCTCTTCGACGCAGCCTTCAGCTGCCCGTCATAAGGCCTTGACGTCTTCAGCGGTCGTCGGGAACTCCGCATTGTCCGATTTACGGACCTCTGCGAGTTCTCGACCTTACGCGTCGACGTCGGCAGTTAAGGAATCGGCGGGTTCGTCAGCGGTTGTCGAAAACCCCAGCATGCCCGACTTACGGGCCTCTGCGGGTTCTCGACATTATGCGTCGTCCCCCGCCGTTCCTCAATCGACTACGGGGCCTTCAGCGGTGTCGGCGGGGCTCTCCGGTGCTAGCACGTCCCACTTAGGGACCTCTGTGGCCCGAGAGGTCGCTCCCGCGCCCGCGTTGGCCCCTGATTGGTACTTCGGTTCGGCCTCGGTAAACCGATTCGTGCCTCATTTCCTGAGACCTCCGAACGCCGAACCGCAGCCAATCAGCGAGGACGATGACAAAATCTCACTCGATTGTCCGATGGACATCGGAGTGCCGGCTCCGCCCGCTCAGCCCGCCGTTATCGCGGTGCAAGGGCACTCGGGCGTGAAACCAAAACTGTCGGCTCCCAAGAAGACATCCTCGTCCTCGTCCTCTTCTTCGTCTTCATCATCGGGGTCCGAACGGGAGTCTCGGAGAGAAAGGGAGAGGCGACGTGCCCGGCAACATAAAAAGAAGAAAAGGGAACGGCGCCATCGCCGCCGCACGCCGTCGCCTTCGGCCTCCTCCACGTCGTCCTCCTCGGAGGTCGCGGAGTTTGCCGCCGTACTGTCGGTCCCCGTCACGGTACCGGTGCTGCCCGACGAAATTCGAGCCATCGTCGGGGAGAAGCCCCCTCCTCCGCCCACCATCCCCGTCCATCCGGACTTATTGGGTCCCTGGACCCAATGGTGTGCTGAGGGGATTGATGCGGACACATACCGTCGTCTCGCGGCCACCTTCGATCCGGCAGTTCACTGCCCCCCCTTGGCCACCCCTGCGGTGGATCCGATTCTTCGGGGTCAGGCACAGCAGGTGGCTCCCAACGACCGATTAGACAACAGTCTTCAAAAATCACAACTAATAAACTCACAAATAATGGTGGCATTGTCGGGGACGATAAATGCGGTTTTATCGCGGGATCTCGCCACAAGTCGTGTGGATTTATTCCAACGCTTGTGGCAGATCTCGCAGATGGTCTGCTCCTCGCAGTTCCGATTGTCCGCCATGCGGAGATCACGCCTCATCAAATATTTCAAGACACAATTTCAGCCGGCTGCGCGGAAGCAACCCGTAGCCAATAACTTTCTATTTGGGGACGCTTCCGACGTCTGGGCCAAGGAGGCGGGCGAGGTCGCGAAATCGGAGTCCATTTTACTCGCGACACCGATGACGAAAAAGAAGCCGCCGCCCCAACCACCGGCACGGGACACGGCCGCATCTTCCCGGCGCCAACTGTCGCTCCCGTCGACTTCTGCTGAGGGGCAGTCGGGAAACGCCTCTCGCCCGCCCCAGCGCCAGCCACCGTCGGGGCAGCAGGGCCAGGCCTACCAGGGTGCGCCGCTTTCGAGGGCTCAAAAACGCCGCCGGAACCGCAAACCTTACAGCGGCACCAAGAAACACTGATGTCTCCTCAGGTGAGTTCCGTTCCAGTTGTTTCTAGTCAGTTAACTATTCAGTCTGACCATTGGTGGGATTTGGAAGCCAATTTGGCTGCCCCCTCCTTTTTTGCAGGCCGAATCCAACATTTTTATACGAATTGGAAGCGAGTCACCGACTCCCCACTACTATTACAATGGGTGGAAGGTTACCGGCTGCCCTTTGGGCCCGGTCGACCTCCCCTCCATCGGCCGAATTTAACTTCTGTGCCAATTCACCTGGATTCGCCCGCTTTGACGGATCTTTCTAGTAAACAGGAATTGATGGCGTCTAAATTATCTAAATTACGTGATCTTGGAGTAGTGGAGGTATGGCCACCGGATGAACCCTGTTTTTTGTCGCCAATTTTTCTAGTTCCGAAAAAAGATTCCTCTGATTGCCGATTTATTTTCAATCTCAAACAACTTAATAAATTCATTGTTACGGATAAATTTCGTTTAGACGATTACCGATCATTTTGTGCGCTGCTAGGCCCGGGGGGTTTGCTTCCAAAATTGATTTATCGGACGCTTACTTTACAGTTCCTATTCACCGGGCGGATTTACCGTATCTCGTGTTTGAATTTTTGGGCTGTACATATGTAATGACGGCCCTTCCCATGGGCCTGGCTAGCGCGCCATATGTTTTTCACAAATTAATGAGACCGGTGATGGCAACATAGAGGAATTCGGGAATTACGTTAGTAAATTATTTAGACGACATTGCCCTACTAGGCCGGTCTCAGGCCGCCACCACACGCGCAGCGTTATCCGCTTGCAACCTACTTACCCACTTAGGGTTTGTTATCAATTACTCCAAGAGCGTGATTACCCCTGCTCAGTCGATAGTCTTTCTAGGCCTTCATTTTGACTCGATTACCATGCAAATTTTCTTACCAGAATCTAAAATTATATCCCTTAGAGCACAGGTGACGCGCTTCCTCCAAAAATCGTCATGGTCGATACGATCCCTGGCGCGTCTTATTGGATACTTGGTGACTTGTCTTCCAGCGGTCCGATATGGACGGATTTACATTCGATCCTTAGAACGAGATAAGGTACGCGCGTTAGTTCGTTATTGGAACGACTATTCGGCGCGTGGCACTTTGTCGGACCTCGCTCGAGCCGAGCTCTTGTGGTGGCTCTCGGACACCTCTCTACAACCGGCTCCCATTCGACCCGAGGATTATCGTCATTGCATCTGGACGGATGCCTGCTTGACGGGTTGGGGGGCCCACTTACCCCCTCATAAAATCAGTGGTTGGTGGGGGGCCGATAGAGCTACATGCCATATTAACGAATTGGAGATGTGGGCGGTTTATGAAGCCCTGCCTCATTTCGCAGACAATTGGACTGATATGTCGATTTTGTTACGGATCGATAACACTACCGCCGTGGCCATGATCAATAGGATGGGGTCAGTATCCTATCCGCGCCTACAAGCCATCGCGCTCCTAATTTGGAAATTTTGCGAAGAGCGGAGCATATGGCTGCGGGCCTCCTACATCGCCACCGGCGAGAACGTTATAGCGGACGAGGAATCACGTCACGAATTCGAACAAGGAGAGTGGGGGTTATCCCACGAGGCCTTTGATTCCATTGTAGCAAATTTTTCACGCCCGGACGTCGATTTATTTGCCTCCTCTCTCCTACATAAATGTGATCGTTATATTTCCTTTCGCCCCGATGATCACGCTGTCGATATTGATGCGTTTACGATTCCGTGGGGCGGGATCTTTTTCTACTGTTTTCCTCCATTCGTCCTCCTTCCCAGAGTACTCCAAAAGATTCGTAGGGATTCGGCCTGCGGGATCGTGGTAGCCCCTTGTTGGCCTCAACAGCCCTGGTTTTCATTATTTCATGACTTGGCTATTTCCGAAATTGTATATTTTGACCCGTCACCTAGTCACTTGTTCTCTCCTTACAGGGACACACGCCGCACCCCCAGGCCCACACCCTTCGGTTGATGGCGGGGACCCTCTCCGGGGCGCCCTAATTTCCAAGGGGCTGTCGGTGGATGTAGTGGATACCCTATGCAGATCGGTAACGTCAGGTACTTATAAGCAATATTTATCGTCAAACGCTCGGTGGACCGCTTTTTGCTCTGCGCGAAATTTGGACCCCTCTATAGTTGATACGTCGAAAGTTCTGCAATTTTTTCAATATTTGCTTGATTCTTCCTCAGTATCCTATAGTACGTTTAACACTCACCGGTCGGCTCTGTCTTGGTTAGCCGATTTTTAATTAGGATCCGACAAGCTTGTGACTCGGTTTTTGAAAGCAGTGTTTCGTTTACGACCCCCACGAGCGAAATATGAATCGTCATGGGACCCTGATATCGTCATTACGTCCCTTCGGTCCTTCTCGACGATGTCCGTACGAAATTTGGCCCGCAAATTAGCTATGCTGTTACTGTTGGCTTCAGGTTCACGCCCCCAAACAATTTTGGCTATCAACCGCTCATGTATCAAATTTTCCCAGTCGGGCGTTCATATTTTCGTCCCAGCGCTCCTCAAAACTTCCCGACCCAGATCGATAGCTCCTACCCTTCACTTTCCCTTTTGTACGGCCGATGAGTCATTGTGCATTCCGACCTTCTTAAAAGCTTACCTTGACCGCACAGCTGAGGCGCCGGGGGGGGGGGGGGGGGGGGGGGGGGGACCGTTACTAGTCACTTCCCGACCGCCCTACAAACCTATTACGGCTGTGACCTTGAGAGGCTGGGTGACTTCCCTCCTCGGCGAAGCGGGCATTGACATTGGTACTTTTTCCGCCTACTCCACCCGGCATGCCTCGGTTAGTGCCGCAGCACGAAAGGGGGTGCCTTTAGCAGTGATATTCAAAGCTGCGGGATGGGCTCAATCATCGTCTATGTTTGCGACGGTATATAACCGGCCCCTTTGTTCACAGGGTGATTTCGCAGCGGCCGTTATTGATCCCCACGCCCCTTCCACGTCCGGAGCTTCGCAGGACCCTCATAACTAAATCATTAAACATTGGCTTTAACTTCTTTTTCTCGTCAATTTAACTTCTTTAGTCGTCAATTTAACTTCATTCGTCAACCTTAACTTCAAAATTTCATTAAGTTAACCTCATTGCACAGAGTTTTTTCGAGTCAATTAAGATCTGTTGTTTCACCCCGTTTGTGGTGCGTCCCTATTACAGGGCCCCAACATTTGACATTGTCATTTAACACTCTGATGCATAGTTGTCCGCTATTTAAGTCTCTCTTTGATAAAGACAACATTAATACATAACCCTCTGACGGTTTTCTCACTTCGGTGTAATACATTAGTTACGCCTTTACACCTCACTGGGTTGACGTACCGTTATGCGGTAACTTCGTGGCGGCAGCGCGTCGAGCCCGGTTTGCTTCGTCTCACCTCACTCGTACAGACGCTCGGCCTGAAGTAGTCATCAGGTAATTTTATTTTATTTTTTTCCTAATTTAAGTTCTAAATTAGGGGGACCATTAGGGGGAAGGACGGGTCTGCTCTCCGAAGGGGGGGGGGGGGGGTGACCCAAATGCCGGACAGACGTCAGCTGGCCTGGAGAGTTTAGCCGGGCAGGCAGAAATCGGCCTTTGTGTTATAAAAATCAGGCTGCCTCGTGCTTTAAGCTCTCGGCTTGCCTTTGGTCGTGGCCAGGCGGATGGGCCGGTCCCAGGGGGATGCTGTTAGCGTCCGTGCGGGACTGTGAATCATCTGCAATCGTAAAACGTCCTCGGAGTCCATGTACTATAATTAATGCTCAGCCTACATTGTTGGATAGGCTGAGCTGGATTATAGCTAATGGACGTAGAGGACGTTTTACCACCCACCGCTAAAGTGTCGGGCCTGTTTTTTGTTGTAGGCGGGCCGACACTCCCACCCAACCGCGCGGTCGCCTTCGTGCGGGTCTGTGAACGGAAGTGAGGATGGGGATCGGGGGGAAAGCAGTGTTGGCCGTAAGCCAGTGTTGCCACTAACGCAGCGAAGGGATGTCGGACATAGGTAGAGGGGTTAGTAGGAGGAAGGAGAGCAGATACCCTCGTCTTTTTCTTTTTTGGTCAAAAAAGTGCGCCATGGCAGGATCGCTGAGAGCAATCTGCAATCGTAAAACGTCCTCTACGTCCATTAGCTATAATCCAGCTCAGCCTATCCAACAATGTAGGCTGAGCATTAATTATATGGCGGTAATTTTCGGAAGAGATTGTTTACTGGCAGCAGCGCTCATGGTGCGGAAGTTCGGAATTTTTTTAAAGAAAAACTAAAAACTAAAGTTTTTCGCGTGGTTATGTTGGTTCTTCTGTGGCCCCCCGGTCCTCCACTCCCACTCTCCTTCATGACGCCATTGTTCGTTCCGCGTGCGAAGTTTTCGGATGTCTGTTGTTGGTTCTCAAATTTCTGTTCTCAAAACCTTTTAAAACAGTGTTTAAAGTGGTAATTTTCGTTGTTAATTGGTTGTTCTTCGTTTTTTCGACGTTTTTCGTTCGTAAGCGAGTGTCGATGTCGGATTCCGAGCGTGTCTCGGCTCGCTTTAGTTCGCGCCCGGATCGACGTGTGTCCCCCGACCAACGGGTTGGGGCTTTGGTTTCCTCTCATAATCAGGGGAAACGACGACGCACAGGTTCCGGCCCATTGGCGGAATCAGGAAATCCCAATAGGGATAAATTTTCAGTCCCGGGTACTTCTAAAATGAGTACTTCCGAAGCGGCCATCCCGCCTATGTTGTGCCGACCGCGGTTGTCCGATTTCGCACCGACTTTAGATTCGGTGTCGAGAGACAACCTACACCAACCGATCTCGGACGTTGATATTTCCGATGATGATGATGTATCATCAACCTCTTCCCTTGGGTTTGAGGGCTTTCCCAATGGCAGGATGTCCGATTTTTCAGTCGGCATTGGTCCCAAAGAGGACGATGATGAGCCCGTCGAGCATGGCCGCCATGCGGTACCGCCATTGCCGGAGACGCTGCAACGCATTATGGATAAAGCCAAAAAGGCGGAACCTCAACTCGTAAGTATTCACCCGAGCATTGTCTCCACCTGGGAGTCCCAGATGAGGCAGGGTCTCGATCTTGAATTTTATAAACGGGTAAATGAACAATACGACCCGAATTTTCATTGCCCATCTCTGGCGCCCCCCAAATTGGATGAGGTTGTTGAGGACGTAATGACTAGCGTCACCAAAAATGCGGATAAGTCCATGGCGACGACGCAAAGTTTTTTCTCGAAGGCCTTAGTTGGCATTGGCGAAGCCATGACGTTACTCACTGAAAATCAAAATGCGGATCGCCCGAATTTACGAGACAAAATATTTAATGTTCTCTGGGATACGTCCTCCCTTTTGTGTGCGGGTTTTTTCAGAACCTCGATGACCAGGAGGTCGAGAGTCACGACCTGTTTCAAAGGTAAATACAAACAGTTGGCTTCTCGTTCTAAAGTGGGCCCGCTATATTTATTTGATGGAAAGGCGGAGGGGTGGATCCGTCGGGCCCAGGATGCGTCGAAGGCGGCCCAAATGGTCTACAGACCGCGTCACAACACGTCCGCTGGACGTTTTGAGCCCACATCTACCGCTCAACCGACAGCTTCGGGTTATAAAAAACCAGTTCAGCCTTCGGGAAACCAAAGGCTGCATTTCGGGACCAGCCGCAGGGGAGACGAGGACACTACAATTACAACCGCAATCGCCCTCGCCGCAACAATTAACCCAAGTAAGACATGCGGGCCGTTTGGCTCTTTTTGCAGATAGGTGGTTGTCAACCCCAGCTTCACAGCCAGTTTTGGACTGGGTTAAAGGGTATAGAATTCCCTTTTCAGTCATCCCGCCACTTTGTGAGGGCATTACTGTTCGGCTTGCCAGTCCAATGTATGACATGGACGCCATGCATAAAAAAATTCAGGAGCTGTTGGGGCTGGGGGCAATTTCAGAAATCTCTGGGCATGATAACGTTTTTCTGTCGCCGATTTTTCTGGTTCCCAAACCTAATGGGTCATCACGTTTCATTTTAAATTTAAAAAAATTAAATGACTATGTGGTTGTTAACCATTTTAAGCTTGAAGACTACAGGTCGGTGTTACATCTGTTGGAACCCAATATGTATGGGGCTTCGGTGGATCTTAAGGATGCTTATTATTTAATCCCAATCGTGCCAGAGGATAGAAAATTCCTAGCGTTTAGATTTCAAGATACGTTTTATTGCATGAACGCTCTCCCTATGGGGCTTGCGTCTGCCCCTTTTTGCTTTCATAAAGTTTTACGTCCTGTCATGGCTATGTTGAGGGAGCGTAATATAACAATTATCAACTACCTCGACGATTGTCTCCTGCTTGCACCCACCCATTGTCTGTTGACAAGCCTAGGTTTTGTTATTAATGAAGAAAAAAGTGTCTTTGAACCGTCCCGCAATTTTGTTTTCCTTGGTTTTCTCTTTGATTCAGTAAACATGACTATAGGCCTTCCCGTCGACAGGAGGCGAAAAGTTCTCTCCATGATTAACTCAAAATTGCAGGCGCCTGAGGGGACTATTCGAAATTTAGCATCGTTGATAGGGACGTTGATAGCTTGTATGCCCGCCATCCCCTATAGTCAGTTGTATATTAGGTCGTTAGAAAGGGATAGGTATCTCGCATTATTGAATCATAACGATAATTATAACGGGCCTTGTTCTATATCCAATCAATCGCGCGACGATTTACTCTGGTGGACCGTTGCCTTTGGAAAACCTCCATCTAAAATTCGATCGGATACTTATGATTATGTAATTTTCTCGGATGCGTCTGATACAGGATCCGCGGCATGGGAGTCAGAACGTTCCTGTGGATGGTGGAAGGAACACGAAAAAGGTCTCCACATTAATGAAAAAGAGTTACTAGCAGTGAAATATGCTCTGGAGGTGTTTGCTAGGAACTGGCGGGGACGGTCCATTTTCCTTAGGGTTGACAATGGGACGGCGGTAGCGGTATTAAATAAATTTGGCAGAGTCCGATTTCCTCACCTTTATACCGCGGCTTGGGCCATATGGCTTTTTTGTGAATCTAGGGGGTTGTGGATAAAAGCCTCTTATATTAACACGAAAGATAATGTGGAGGCGGACGCTGAGTCACGCCGTAAACTTTCAAGTGGGGAGTGGGGGTTGTCACCTCAATATTTTCAAACGATTGTACGGACGTTTGGAATGGCTGAAGTCGACTTGTTTGCGTCGGATGACCTACATCAGTGCCCCCAATTTTTCTCTTGGCGGCCTCAGGCGGGAGCCACAGGGGTGGATGCATTTACTTTTTGCTGGAAGCAATACTTCTTCTACGCTTTTCCCCCGTTTTCGCTACTCTCCCGTGTACTTCAAAAAATCAGGGAGGACCAAGCTGCGGGAATCGTGGTGGCCCCACTGTGGCCGACACAACCATGGTTTTCAGTTTTCATGAAGTTGGCTAGTTCACAAATATTATACCTTGGCCCTAATGAAACCTTGTTGTTTTCTCCTTACAGCTCCATGCGGCACCCCTCGTCGCCTCACCTGCGATTGATGGTGGCAATCTTATCCGGAGAAGTTTCATGAAAAAAGGTATCCCACTTGATGTTATTGGGACTCTTCATAGTTCTCTTGCTCAGACCACGCTTAAGCAATACGCGTCTTCCTACAATTTGTGGATCAACTTCTGTAATAGGGAGCATACAGACCCACTTACCTTTACGACCGCTGACGTTTTACGCTTCTTCCAACATCTGTTGGACGAGACACCTCAGTCATATAATTCTTTCAATACGCATCGGTCTGCCCTTGCGTTGGTAGCCGATTTTGACTTATCACAAGATTACTTAGTGAAGAGATTTCTTAAGGCAGTGTTTCGGCTGCGGCCACCAGCAGCCAAGTATACTTCCACTTGGGACCCCCAACTAGTATTACAGTATTTTATGTCGGCTTCGGATGACTCCTTGTCCTTTAGAGCTAAAAAATTGGTGGTACTTTTGTTACTGGCGTCTGGTCAACGGATGCAAACGATTTGGTCGATTGAACGGTCGCATATCGTATTCTCGGATTCTGACGTTCGGATTTATATACCGAGGTTGCTAAAAACGTCTAGGCGGGGGGCCACTGCCCCTTCCATAATCATCCCCTTTTTACCCTCTCGTCCGGCCATTTGCGTAGCCTCCAATTTAAAACGATATCTGGCGGACATGGTTGATGTGCAGGGGTCGGCATTGTTTGTTACTCTTCGGCAGCCTTTTCGGCCTGTGACAGTACCTACACTAAGTCGGTGGGTGAAGGATATTATTGGTGCTGCGGGTATAGATTTAAGTATTTTCTCGGCACACTCTACACGGCACGCCGCTGTTTCATCGGCGGCTCGCCATGGAGTGTCCATCAATGCGATTTTTCAAGCGGCAGGATGGTCGCAAAACTCTAATATGTTTCACGCAGTTTACCATCGCCCATTGTGTTCACAGGCGGACTTTGCGACGGCGGTGTTGTCCTCCGTTTAATTCAGGACTGCAGCCCTTTGGTGACAATTTTGATGCCCATTGCATGGCCGACTTACCATTTATTTTGTTATTTTGATGCCTATCTTGATGCCTATTTTGATTTTGATGCCTAATTGATGGCCGAATTATCATTTATATTGCCTTTTATATTGACGTTTATATTGACATCTTCTTATGGGGATCTATGTTCACTTGGTGCTCTAACTTTGACACGTTGTCATACTTTAGATATGTTCGCCTATTGGCAATCTTATACCGTTTTCTCTTGGACATTAATATATGTTTCTTGATAGTTGATAGTTGTTATCTAACATTGGTTATTTTCATACCATTAATTGCTCTTTCGCGGCTGTCCGTTCAACTGAACTGCTTTTTTCGTTCTTGCATAAAATGCTACAAGATGTCTCCTGCCTGTTCTCGTTCCATGTTTTCCTATCTGTCTTCCTATGTGGTCTCCGTTACTGGCGTTTGTTTAATCTTTTCATTCATGGAAAAGGGGAGGGGGCGTGCTCGACATGAGTCCGACGCCTAGGATGTGGCCATGAATGATACAACTGCCTACCAGTCCTCATGTCTTGATGGGTGCCTTTTTTCTTTTTCTCAGTGCCCTGGGGAGCTGGTGGAGGAATCTTTGAACAGCTGCCAGTAAACAATCTCTTCCGAAAATTACCGCCATATAATTGTACAATCAACTTACCTTCTGGGAAAGTCGATTGAAATTATATATAGGTAATTGGAGGAAGAGATTGTTACACTCCCACCCGTGAAGTCTGGTTGGGGGACTTCACCACCCTACCCATGCCTCCACCAGCATGTCTTCGAACTTCAATGGCGTCATGAAGGAGAGTGGGAGTGGAGGACCGGGGGGCCACAGAAGAACCAACATAACCACGCGAAAAACTTTAGTTTTTAGTTTTTCTTTAAAAAAATTCCGAACTTCCGCACCAGGAGCGCTGCTGCCAGTAAACAATCTCTTCCTCCAATTACCTATATATAATTTCAATCGACTTTCCCAGAAGGTAAGTTGATTGTACAATTATACATAGGGAAAACACAACCTATCTAACTAAAAAACTTAATGGGGATTGGCATAATGATCTTTTTGTTGCTTTTTATTATGATTTCGAATATCCGTAAATATTATACATAGGCAAAACACAACCTATCTAACTAAAATACACTGCCAAGGTGATGGCACAGGAGCTTCCTCGTCACAATCAGAGTGACCCATTATAAAATAGAACAGACTCGGAAGCAAAATAACATAACATAACATTACATTACATTACATAACATTACATAACGTTAAATATACATATTACATAACATTACATTACATAACATAACATTACATAACATTACATGAAATATACATATTATACATAACATGACTTCCATAATACATTACGTCCATTATACATAACTAGCCTGACCGCTCGCTTCACTCGCTATCCGAGATTCGCTGTACGCAGTATCGTGGAACCAACAAACGACGGAAAAATCCCATACCCTACCGGGTATTTGTGCCCAATTTTATCAAAATCCGTCAAGCCATTCAGGAGTTGACCATGGTCGACCATATTTCTGCTATGGTCAGGGAATTAAAAATGCGCCTACGTTCAACTTGGGAGGCTACCGGATATTGGTGCCAAATTTGGTCGATATCCATTGAGCAATTCGGGATTCGACCATGGAGGGGCCCATGGATGCGCTAAGGTCGACCGCGGGGGTAGTCCGAAGGGTCGATCGTAGATAGAATTTCACGTAGATTACGAATACGCGATAAAAAATAGGGGTTACCATTTCAATTAACGAAGTTGACCATGGTCGACCATAGTTCCGCTATGGTCAGGGAATTAACAATGCGACGTTGCACAACTTGGGAGCCTACTGGATATTCGTGCCAAATTTGGTCGATATCCGTCAAGCCATTCAGGAGTTGACCATGGTCGACCATAGTTCCGCTATGGTCAGGGAATTAAAAATGCGACGTTGCACAACTTGGGAGCCTACTGGATATTCGTGCCAAATTTGGTCGATATCCGTCGAGCCGTTTGGCCGTGCATAGAAGGACAGACAGACAGACAGAGCGCATGCGCAGGGCGAACCGCTGGCTCTATCATGTTGAAATTTATATGGGACCTCAATGGGCCCTACCCGCTTAATCCCTGAGAATTACATTGAAATTGGGTGAAATCTTTGGTTACTACGGCTGTAACAAGGAAATTGAATCTATTTCACGCCAGCGCATGCGCAGAGCGCACCGAGGGTCCGACCATGCTGAAATTCATACTGGAACTCACTAGGCCTTGTCCAAACAACCCTTGAAAATTTGAGCGAAATTGAATCAAAATTGTGAAAGTTATGCGTGTTTGTTGAATTTAACGTTAGCGCATGCGCAGGGCGTACCGCTGGATCAATCATGTTGAAATTTGTATGGGACCTCAAGGGGCCTTATCCGCACCATCCCTCAAAATTTGAGCTGAATCAATTCAAAATCGTGGAAGTTATGGCTGTAACAAGGAAATGCGGACAGACTCACAGACCGACAGACACGGAACCAAATTTGTTCAGTAGGCTTTGAAACGCAAAATGCAAGTGGAAATTTTGATTTCTGAAGACAAAAATTTTTTGGCTCACGAAAGTGAACACAAGGCTTCCGCTGCTTCGCAGACTCGGAAGCAAAACTTAATGGGGATTGGCATAATGATCTGATTAACAGGAAACCATTGGCAACCTGAACTAAAAACCCTTAGGAAATGACACTGACATCGAGGTGTCGTCAAAAAATGTGGAGATGCTAGGGCCATGATACCACTCCAAGCGTAGTTTTTCAATGAATCACACCAGCTGTTGATTCACGTCAAAACCTCGACAGATCAAGAATAGGCAAATGAGACGGGTCTGAGGCATATTTTACTCAACTTATCCACGACTGGCACCTGTTAGATTCATCGACCTATTCTAGAAGTTTTGAGATGCGAGTGTTAGCTGGAATCCAGACCTCTTATCCACTGAAAACAGAGGCTAGACTCTCCACTATCATATTATAATTTCTCCCCATTATTATATTTCTATAAAGGATGTTTCTATATCATTTTCAGAGGTGACCTTGAGTTGAAGAACTGACAAACAAATACCGCATCGAATTATACACGCACAAATCATTCAAGGTATTCCACTTTAGAACATCAGTGGGATGCACTCAATCCTTAGAATCAGGCGCTCAAAGGAAGTGTGGACTTGCATCCTGTTCATCCTTAGCTTCTAAAATTGGCTTCTAAAAAATGTCAAAACAACTTACGTTTTGTTAGGCCACACATCATGGTTCTTATCCTTGCTCTTGTTTCTACAAATAGATCGGGCACAGCATTCTGAGGACTGTAAATTAAATTCAACCATCAGGTTGGTCCGAGGTTCAGAAAAGCAAATTCGGAGTATCTTCGACTGGTAAATACAGAAACTAATAGAAGAAACAGCATTACACTTACTTTTGAAGGGTTGCTGTGATGGTGACAGCTACCACCACAAGAACTGGGCGCCCACTGGTGGACAGCGCAACTCCTCGAACAACTGAATAAAAAACGGAAACAACTGTATAAAATGGTTTGCATCGACAGAGAGGAACAAGCTTTGAAATATCATCGACTTACCCACAGGTGTGACGCAAACTGCTATGGCAAGTGGGGGGTTCTCTATGTGAACAACAGGAAACGTGAGGCTGGCAGGTAGCACTACAACTTCTCTGGTGTTCACTGAAATAAATTAATAAATATAATTATTATTATAAAACATTAGAATATACGAACTGCAAGAATCAAGACTTAACAAGATATTTCAACTGAACTGGATGTTTGGAGATTTTGAGAATTTGCATGGGCTCCAAAACTAACATCATCTACGGAGTACCTACTCATTCAATTGTCATCGTACGATACGGTCGGAATGAGATGAAACGTCGTAAGACGAGTATTTTAAAGATCTATTTGAGCCTATGATGTAAAACTATACTTGATCCAATTATATCAGTGGGACACTTGAGAACGTTTACATGTAGCAGTTCCCTGGACTAACCTTTGACAGCCTGTTTTTAGTGAAATTCGAATCAGAAAAAATTCGAATCTCCCGCTAAAGACGAAACTTCGATGGGGGGGCTGCACTGCCATGGAGCGCTCTGCCATCGCCCGGCCCGCGCCGTTGGCAGCATTGGCGTCCCCCCGCAGCCTCTTCACTTATTCTTTGGTTTTGAAGCTGTTTCATCCGGCTATTTGTGATTATTTTTTACATTTACGGCAAGTTTTACCTTTCTGCGTTTGCTGAATTGAGGTAAGGTTATATTCTATTGATTTAATACATCTACAACAGGATTCTCGTGTGGCGACGTTTTCGTGATGTTTAGTCCGCGACCTCCATGCCAACCGCATGGTCCCGTGTTCGACGTTCTCGGCCCGATTTACGATGGGCGGAGATCTCGAGGGCAGTTCGAATTCAACGAGGACGAACTTCGATTATCTCCGTACTCGTTTGGATCGAGATTCCGACGAATTTTCGGATCAGAGGTATCGCCCAGGAGACGCGAGGTTACCCTACTGGTATATTTCTAGCACGGGATGCCCACCCAAATTGTGAATTTGGGGTGCACACTGTTGGTTGCTCCGATCGTCATTCGCAGAGGGCTCACCCAAATCACGAATCTGGGGTGCATCTCGTCCGTGAATCGGTACATGGTGTTCCCACAGACGATTCGGACCTTGACAGTGCTCTGGTCGATGGAGAGACAGAAATTCCCCCCCAAACAACCATGTTGGCGAGCGATCCCACTCGCGATCCACCCATTGCTTCAGGATATTTGGATTTTGCAGGGTTTACCCCCACCTGCGGGAGATGCGGGCCCGGATCAAGGCCCTGACACCAGTTTGGACCCCCAAGTTCTTATGGCCTTGCGTGATAACCCCACCATACCTCCGCCCCCGGCTCCACGACTTCACCGAGCATTGCGGATAGATGGGAACACCATTTGCGAAATGGTGTTCCGTTGGATTTTTTTGATGCCCTTTGGGAAAAATATCACATCCCCACAAATTTACCGGCACTTACACCACCCAAGATGAATTCGGATATAGCAGCGCCAGTTGGGGGTGAGTCCCAAGTCCATGGACGCTTACTATGTCAATGTTCAGCGACAGTACGCCACAGCCATTTCGGCCTTAGGAACGGGCCTCTCATCCATTGTGGAACGAGGTGGTGGGCCGCCCCCGCGATGGAGGACAGCTACATTAATATGTTTGATGAGGGGCGGGCGATGACTGCGTTGTTTACGATACCAATCGCACCAGTCAGCGCCTCTTATTGGCGGTGTGCTCCTAAACCCTCGAGAGGATCTCCAAAGATGTCCCTCCTTCGGAATGGCTCTTTGGGGACAACCTCACAGCACGGTACAGGGAGTTTCAGGGGATGAGCTCCAGTGCTAAAGGCATAGTGTCCTTGACGAAACCGCCTCCGGCACCACCTCGCCCTCAGCAGCCCTTGGGGCCGGTAAGTCTGCAGACTCAGGGAAACAAGAGAGGCCGAGCTGCTCATGGGGTGGGGGGGGGGGGCAAGCTCACAGAGCGGCCAACAGATCCCGAGGGAGACAACCCTCCAGCTGAGCTCAGCGCCGACTGTAAAGAGGGACATCAGGACCGTCCAACAGGAGCTAAGCTCGACGCCATCACAGGTAACTGACACCCCGTTAGGGGGAAGATTATTTTGTTATAGGGAGAATTGGCATGCTATCAGAGATAATCCTATGATTTTTTCATGGCTGAAGGGGGATGAAATACCCTTTCACACGGTGCCAACCCCAAACCCAAACTTACGGCCACATCCTTCAGATGGGATGTTTGTTAACCAGCTGTCCATTATTGTGGGTAAGATGGTGAGTGGCGGTATCGTACGAAGATGACGCGCTATTCATTATTACCGGACATCCATCCACGGCAGCGTCTCGCCAGACAATTTTGGGTTGGGTGACTAAGGTGTTGAAGGAGGCAGGAGTTGCAGAGCGTTTCACACCTCAGCGTCCGGCCGCAAATAGGGCGGGGGGCACTATTTTTAAGGTGGCAGGGTGAGTGTTTGCCAACTTCTATAGTCGGCCCTTGGCTCCTGACAAGTCGTTCATCTTCCATGTGTTCACTCAACCATTGGGTCCCTAATCTGCTCCACCCTTTCCAGGTGACACAGAAGAGGCCGCTGCGACCACCTAGGACTGTTTCTCATTGGTTTGAGGTATCTCTATGGTATACAGCAGTGTATTCACTGGCGCCTTTTCTGTTATTTTTGCGGCATGGCATAGCACAATATGTATGTATTTTCATGGTAGTATATTTTGATTTTGGTTTTGGTTATTGAGTAAAACTTCTTCTTTCCAAGTTTACCCTGTTTGTTTTTCCCAGAGTTGCAGTCGTAAGAACTAGGAACACAGTTTTTGGTTAAAGAGTCAGATTACTGCCTTGATGAACCTACCCCATTATATGAGGTGACGGGTGGGGCTGCCAGTCAACCTCCTTTTCCATAAATTGGAGAAGGGGGGAGGGGGAGGCACTACATCAGGAAGAAGGCTAGCTAGGCCCAGGAGGATCAGTCTAAGGAGTGACGGGTTGCGCACTCGTGTCTATACTTGTCAGGTCTTACTGACCAGTTGTGGGCTGGGTTTTTTTTTTGGTTTTCTCATTTTTCCGCAGAGTAACTGCCTGGCTTGGTTTGGTTCTTTAAAAAAACTACATGTAAACGTTCTCAAGTGTCCCACTGATGTAACTGATGAATAAACGAACTTGTGAAGTTCATTTGCAATTATATCTATAGGTCTGCCACAGAAACTTTCCGTTCGTGTGGCGCATTCTTCTGGAGAACATAGAACTAATTATCTCTTATCATCAAGCAGATTCCCGTGCGTACGATAATTTTTCGGAAATTTCTCCCCTCAAAAGTGACATGATTTCCCTCCTACTGCAGCTTGAAATTCGTGAATTTCCGGATCTGTTTTGAAGCCTATTATTCCACTATAATATTAGAGTTCCACTATTATAATTCCATTATAATTGCTTGCATTATGACATAAATATTGCAAATAATGTCTATAATAAAATTAGTAATTACTCAAGTTAATTGCCCCATAAAAATACTGTAGGCACTCTCATTCGATTCGGAAAACTGTTAAAAATTGGAAAATAATAATAATAATAGAAGTAATATACTCTCGTATTATCCCAATGTGTGTATGAAGTTGATTTCTGCACGATTTTCTTCGAATTTTGTTTAAAACTGATTCTACGTTATTATTTTCTGATTGCCGAATACAACCTATCACAATGCAAAAATATCTGAGAACGAAAAAAGGTAGGTACCTACCTATTTACTTACCTGCTACAAAAATCATTTATGACGGATTAGGTACCAGGAAAGAATAAGAAATAAAAACAGGAAACAGGTATTAACAATTGACAAGAAATTTATTGTACAATATGTATATATAGGATGTTTTTATTCATCATCAGAGAAATCCCACTCATCAGAACTATATTCAGAGGAACTAAAATAAATAAATAAATAAACTAACCCCCCTATAACTATATTCAGAGGAACTAAAATAAATAAATAATAATAAATGAACTGTTGGAACTTCCATCCAATCGGATGATCATCTCATCTACTCGTTCGTCGATGGTGTGGTCAGTTTGCATGTATTGAATTTCAGTATCTTTTACTTTCCCGCACACCTTTTGCCACTGTTCCACGGAATATTCAGCGAATGAAGTATGCAAGTACCTCTTTTTTTCTCCGAGAGAAGTTCCAACGGACCCATAGGCAAGTTTCCCTTTCAAATCCCCCCAGACCATCTCAATAGGATTAAGATTAGGATGGTAAGGAGGTAAGTGAAGAACGTCGTGGCCCTGTGCTGCGATCATCTCGTCAATCTTGAAAGTTTTTTCAATAGGAGCAGCCTTCACTTGTAGGAGCAGCTGTGCCTTCGTATTGGTTTCATCAAAATCGATATTGTTTTTTCTCAACCAGTCGATTACTTTGTTTTTCAGAGTACCGGGGTTAGGTTTTTTATTTACCTCAACATTGTGGTAAGCAGCATTGTCGAGAACTACGACTGAGTTTGGAGGAAGATTCGGTAAAAACATCTCTAAAAGCCAACATTGAACACAATCTCACGGGCTTGTCGACGAAGCGCCTTACCCTGGCCTTTGCACGAATTTCGCCTACTAGACGTAGATGGGGGGTTGTTCATAACGAACAGTTGAAATAAATTTGATAAGAGAAAAAACTCGGGAGGAAAAACTTGAGAGCACAATAACTAGGACCACAAACAATTTCGATTCGAAACAACACAAGACGCCATTTCGTTCACAGCGCAGCCACTACACGAACATCAAATTTCTCACCGCTCCAATTTCCGTGAAGGTTTCACCATGGAAGGTAGACTCGATCGTAGTAGTTCGCGGATCCGCTACGAACGCAAAGTTTCTGTGGCAGACCTATAGTGGGACACTTGAGAAGTTAGGACCCCCCACACCCAACCCCATTGTCTTGGACATGGCTGGCAGTTGCTGGGCTCTGTATTTCAATGAGTGAAGAGGCTGCGGGGGGACGCCAATGCTGCCAATGGCGCGGGCCGTGCGACGGTAGAGCGCTCCATGGCAGTTAAGCCCCCCCCATCGAAGTTTCGTCTTTAGCGGGAGATTCGAATTTTTTCTGATTCGAATTTCTCTAAAAACAGACTGCCGAAGCATAGTCCAGGGAACTACTACATGTAAACGTTCTCAAGAGTCCCACTAGATATAATTACAAATGAACTTCACAAGTTCGTTTATTCATAAATTATACCAGTAAGATGTTACAAGAGTGTGAGGAGTGAAGGTGGACCCTCGACAGTTCCCCTTCTAGACTACCAGTTAAGAAAGGATATCGATTAGGCTTCAGCCGACCAACCCCGCCTTCACATTGGAAAAACAAACTACTCGAGAACTGCCACCATCACAATCCTCCCCACATGACATACTTCTAGGTAGCAGAAGTATGAGAGGGAAAAGAGGGTTTGAAAAGTAGTATGAAGTTTTGGTTCAGGAAAGGACATCTGAACAACTTCAAGGTGATTAACCTTCATCATAATGGTACTATCTCAATAATATATTACTAGAACAGAGCTCCTAAATAAGGCTATTGGCGGAGAAAAAAATGTTGCCAGAGGCTGTTTTCCAGTGAACTGCGATCAGCTGGGCAACCTCTAGGTGACCAACCTCCATCGTTAGGATGGAACAACAATTGGAACACAGCATTCAAATGAGCTCAATATATTTTAATTATACTGAGGGGGAATGGGGGCGGAGAAGCCAATAGATGTATGTATTATAAAAGGGACAGGATGTATGTAAAAGAATCATTCTGGAAACCTTTGGGCTTATCCTTCCGGAAAGCCCTCAAAAAGTGGATGGAGTATGGTGAGTTACTCAGTGCATACTACCAAACCACGCTCTGCTACCATGAGTGTGAGGAGAGCGACGGTGAACCCTCAAGATTCCCTCCTCTAGACTACCAATATTATCACCAGCTAAGAAGGAATATCGATTAGGCTTCAGCCGACCACCCCCACCTTCACTGGAAAAACAAACGAATCGATAATTGCCACTGTCACAAAATCATAATGGAGAAAACAACACCAGCTTCAAAACTGAAAAAAGTTGGGTGAAATTCGTAAGATGGGTATCAGTGTTGGTAAGACCTTATAACGGCGATTTTACTACTAAATTGTCTTACGGAGCTCATGCAAATTTCGTGTTTTATCCGGACATTATAATGAATGCCCATGTAAGACATTTGCTGCTCACTTACTAATGTGAACAACAGTGCTGGTCTGTTCGAAATGCTGAGCAACAAAGTTGTGGATGATGCGAGTGGTGTTCTGAATGATGAGAACACTTTGATTTGTGATGCATTGAAGAATGAGCGTGTGATTTCTTCGAACACCCACTGGTTTCTGAAGTGCAGCAATCCCTGCAGAGCAGAATTAAGATAACAAAATATATAATGAGGAAATTGGTATACAAAGGGAACGTGGTCCTGATAACTGGCTGATTTTTTCCTTGAATCGTTTGTCACGCTGTTCATAGACGAGGCAGTTTTAATTAGTTGTTGAAATAACGCACATTTACTTGATCTCCAAGATTAACGACTGGGGTACAGTGATTATGAAGTTCTTCCATGCAGCAGTTCGAACATTGCTCGAAATATGACTTTCAACTAATTTGAATAACTTTTCTTCATTCAATTTTTTCAAAGGTTGGTTTCTTTGAAAATTAACTTCACTGGAAATCATGAGCCATATTTATGCTAACTGAACATGGAAACTCCTGCCTCTGCGGATAAATCAGATGGTAAGATACTGCCTTATGGTTTAAGCGTCCAAGAGAGATGGCCGATTGTAACGAAACAGATGTTTTCACTTGCTGGTAACGTGACTGCGGACAACAGGACCCGCGTAAATACCCTGAAACCTGACAAGCTGATTTTTTTTAAATGCTAATTTACAGCTAACTAGCTGGATCACTCGTTGTGTTGCATGCTGGAATGGAAAGAAATTGGTCTTAGAGCTCACTCAGCTGATCAGCGCGGGAAATTCATAATAATCCTGTGTTTGAAGAAAACACCATTTTTAAATTGATCTTGAACCAAAGAATTTTTTGAGACCACCCGCAGCACTGCACGACAACATGATCGTGAATGAAACGGCATGAATCCGGCCCAGATGAAAGGGTATGAATCACTACTAGTGAGCACCTGATTATAATCACGGACAGCTGTATGTAGTCAAGTTGGTTGGCTCTGTGATATAATTTCATTTGAAAAATGATGGTTCTTGGATTTTGTTGATCGGTACCTACTTTTGTAACTTGAACAAACGTTAATATGCTTCATGAATAACAACAAATAATTCATGAGTGAATTATGCTATACAGGTAAATTACTACACAAGGGCTCATTATTTACCTTGTTCCATGAATAACAACAAATAATTAATTATTGAATTATGTATGAATTCCGCTCATTTTTATGAAACTGTAATTCCTGGTGGAGGGGGGGGGGGGCTGTGAGGGGGACTGGCCACAGAAAACAGTCATCTACGCAGAAGGGGCAGCTATACAAGTAAATAATAAACCGTTGTGTAACAATTTGCAGCGTTTTAATACCTACCTTATATAGGAATGATAATCTTCTTTTTTTTATACCTACCCACATATAGTATTCTGGGCCATTTTCAGATACCTATATAATATGGGTTATACTTAACTTTAAAAATAATGCTTTTTATGATCCTAACATCTCCCCCCCCTTCCATCACAATAAAAAAAAGTAAAATTTGAAAGTTCGATTGTCAGTTGTTTCTGGTCGACACAGTCGGAAGAATCGATTGCAGGGAACAACTAACAATTGGCCAATCTAACCGTCCAACAATAACTGCTCCCACAGTCTGGTGATCTGGAACATGGTTCGAATGAGAGGTCTACCTACCTCGATGTACTGCAGAGATCCTTCGTAGGGCCGATCGACCCTTGATTTCTCCTCATATCAATCCAATTTGATGGTGGAGGCATGTTGAACCTGTCATCACTCGCTCCTGATCTGGAAACACTGTTGAAGAAGGTAACGACAATAAAATATTTGTAATTAATGTAATGTCGTCTTATCCTAAGATGATTGCATTCAAATTACGCCTTGAAGTATCCTTCGACTCAATACTTGATACATTTCAGAATTTCCGACCTGGTGAAGTCCACTGGTTGGGGACGAGAAGTGTTGAAGCTATTCTTAATAGGAAGGACGTTCAGGCTAGATGCAATTGAAACAGGGCCGGTCAACTTATTCACAACCTGAAAAATATTGAATACTAAGTTGAATACTAACCAGTCAACATCTCACATCACAGAGGCTGATATGTGTTGACATAACCAGACATAAAACAGTAAGTAGGTACGTTGTATTGTAACCAAACGTGGAAGGAGAAACTGCTACGACCACCTATCTGAGCCATCATTCGTGTCGACGGTTTTCGAACTACTGTAACTTCATCCAATTTTGAGACAAAATGAATTAAGAAGCTATGTACATATATTTCAGTCGATTCAGCGGATGGTAATCAATCGCAGGCTCAGCCTGAGATTCTGATATGATGTTTCACGGACCAGAAGTGGACATGAAATAGGGATAATTCAGGATTCAAGAGTAGGATTGATTTAGGATTGGTAAAAATTAATTTAAAATTCAGTTTTCTAGGCTCCGAAATCAGGTTCAACACAAACCTCGGGTCTTGAGATGGGAACACGTGCTTTTGAATACCACACAATGACTCCTTCGGGACCGGAACTGAAACATTTCATTTGGGCGACTGAGAATGGTCGCGGATTGAACACCGCCAGAAAAGACCCCACTTCTAGGTTTGAGAGTGGCTCTGGGGACTTCAACCGAAGTAAAATCCTGAATCCCTCGTGTGGTGCCCGTAAATGAGTAACTAGGCAGAATAGAAAAAAAAGCTTAATTAACAAATATAACCAACAACGATTTCGTTAAAGCACTACTCAGTATAAATCATAAAATGTCCATTCATCATTATGTAAGCCAAATGGATGAAATTGAATGAATCCATTAAAGAAGCCTAACTGCCAAGAGGAGGTGCTCAACGAGTTAGCTTCAACTGAGAAAGTTGAACAGCAGAACAGCGTTGCCAACCCCCAAGCACCAAATATCCGTAGGTTGACAGTAAAAATGTGATAGATTCCATTCGAATATCTGCAGATTACAAATTAAAAGTCCGTAGGAAAATCCCCAGAACACCGTTGCTAAGGGGGGGGGGGGGGGGGTTAATTGGTTCCTGAGCTGATAGATTCGAGCAGCAAAAACTAATGAGGTACTAAATATGTGTAAAACCGTTTTGAATGTTCAGTTCATTACAATGAAAAAAATTTGAAATGTTGGCATGGAATAATATGAAAACATTATAAAAATACTTTAATAATATATAATCACTTTAGTTAAAATACACAGCTTCATTTTAGGAAATGCACAGCTTTTATCACAGCTTTATAAATCAACTGATCACAGTCAATGTTTACTAAAATAGGTAGGTGATTATCTACAATAAATGTTTGATTCAAGCCACTTTACTGTGCCATGATAAAACGGTCCCTACGCCGTATAAACTCACATTGAATATATAATTAGTATAACACCAAATTTTGGTTTTTTAGAACAAGAATCAGTTAAACATGGAACAATATATCATGTACTTGAATAAAGGTACCTAGGTAACATGTTCACAGCAGTTCTAAAAGCAGCACTAAAATAGATTAAAATAGGGGTAACATACTTGTCTACTACGAAGAAACAAAAGCTAACCGATCACAAGAAATTGTTAAGCTAGAAAGAAATTGTTAAAGCATCGCATAAGGAATAGGTACCTTGAAACAACCAATTTTGTGGGGCAGATTAATTTTTTTTCACGCTCGATTCCAAACTATTCAAAATAATAAACCGAAAATGTGACACGTGAAAACCAGGCAAGTATATTTGACGTAAGTGAAATGAGATAAATAAATCCTACTTTATAAAATCGTATACCTCTTTACTGACCATTTTTTGGGTCATCTCGTTTGTAATTTTGAAACTATAACAAGTTTCTTTGTTCTCTTCTTCATTTACAATTCGTTTGGTATGAAGCAAGCCTACCAATGTGTCAGTGCCAAGACGATTTCTCATCTTAGTTTTGTTGGCATTGATTGACAAAAATACCCTATCCATTACTACCGCCGTTGGAATCATGTCTCCAAAAAATCAAACACCAATGGCAAATGGAACACGAATCATGAATGGAAATAATATTGCAAGTTTGGAATTTGGAAGAAGAAAAACAGAAAATTGCATGGATACTCGCACTGCATTTAATGTTGCTGTTGTTTTTTTCTCTACATCCACTATTGAACCTAACCACATTGTGTGACATTTAAATAATTCAACTCGCCAGTGAGTTCTCTTTCTCTCGCTGATTGCATGAACATAAATTATCTATTATTTTACTTATTCCGCATATTGTCGTAGAAATCCGTAATTTCCTAAAGAATCTGGCAATCGGAGATTGGTCTGAAATACCCGTAGATCTAAGGATAAATCCGTAAGGTTGGCAACGCTGCAGCAGAGAGACCGAAGACAACTAACAGTTCCCCCCTCCACTCATCCCAAGCTGAATACTGGGAACTACAGGGAATGATCCTGACTTGGGCGAGAGGGAAGAGCTGGAGGGGCTCTCAGGAACTCGGTCCATCTCCTACTCACCTCGATTCATTTAGGCCAACTCATAGTGCCTCAAGTCTACCAACACAAATAAAAATAAACCCTCTTCCAGACGACAAGATAAATGGTGTTAAAAATGTTTGCTGAAGTGGCATAATGAACAAAGGTTATCCAAGGAAATGAGGTATTCCAGTAATTTTTGTTCTCCAAAGTATTTGCTTGGAGTTAATGTTAATCGGGTCTGTTTGTCGGGAAAGTGTTAACATAAAATTAGAGAAGCAAATAGAAATTGGTTGAAAACAAAGTGGACCGTGATGTTGATATTTCAGTGTGTCCTAGTAATGGGGAAAAATTAAAACGGAATAAACAAGAGCGCGATGGAAATAATATAAGGGAAGTTTCCTCTAATGTTAAATTACCATTCTTGAAAGATAAGTAACATTAGACTGGAGCGCAGAGACCTCTATGGACACTACCCAGCCTTGCGAGCTTTCAATCGAGTTCGGTGCACAATCCACTGCACACTAAAACTGTTCCAACCACACTAAGTGTTGAACAGGTGTTATCTGTAAGCACAGGTTTTATCCATAAACTTAGGTTTCATCTGTAAACTGTTCCAACCACGTCAGGTCCGGGAACTAGGTTCTCTGGAGATGAGATTTTTTTCTTCAACAGAACTGAAGATAACCCTGCTGGAACCTTCTGAAAATCCCCTTTCCCTCCAACCTTCACGTTAACCATATCTTTCGTTTCTGTGGTACCTACTATTTTTCTACCTTCAAGACATCACAGTTGTTTCGAGTGTTTCCAGGGTGTTCCAACCGAAGAGTTCTAAAATTCACCCCCACCCTTCAGAAAAACTTACGACGTGGCCTACGTGGATGGCGAATTTGAGCGGTGCGATTCAATGAACTTCGCCAGCGAGCGGATTTGAAGTCAGTCTAGTAGTGTCCACACTTCCCGCACAAACTCACCACTCGTTTGTTATGGTCTTCTAGGTTTGATTTTCAGGCCAGTTCGATTTTCGCCACTCGTTTGTGTTTGGGTAGTGAATCGGCAACACAATACTATTTTTCCAGTAAAATGGAAGTCATGGTAAAAGTGAGGTCCAAGAAAGACCTGCTCTTTGGAATTAACTAGAAAAACAACATAAATCAGATACGAGGAGGATTTGGAATGGGAAGAGGTTTGTTTGGGGGAAAGGTGGTTGGTGAAATTCCTTGTACTGCTCTCGAGCGCTATGGTATTTCACTCACATCATTTCCCTTCTTCCCTCGATTTCTTTGAGATAAATAGTGCAACACAGCTGGGCTACAGCTCAACAGCAGAAATGATGGGACTGACCTCGTCAAGATATTTTAGCAATGCACCAAGAAAAATAGAACCAGGTTACGTGAAACCAAAACATAAACGACAAAACCACGGATTTCACTCAATTTCCGTCGTTCGTTCGTTCGTTCGGGCAACGTCAAACCACGATGGATAGCAGCCTGCATCAAGACCTGGCAGCTCAACAATTTTGCTCAATTCGCGCTATTTGCTGGCTCTGCTGTTCGATTCGCTGTCCATGTAGGACATACGGTTAGCTTCTGGTTTTGCAACAATTAAAACAAGTTCTGATGGCTGGAACATACCTTATAATACCGTATCACTTTTACGCATACACACACACACACATCCTGGCCATGACGTAGACATAGGGCCTGCGCTTTACCAACATCCGGTATCTTTATTTCGCGTTTTTTCCTCATATAAAACAATGAGGAGAACCCATGACTTCGGTTTATATTTTTGAATGAAAGCAGCTTCCAATCTAAGAATTATGATACCAACCGCACTCTCCTACGATGAATAGTTCTTTTTCTATGAGCTTTAAGTTTCGACAACAAGTGACGTCATACAAGGCAGGGGGTCCCGCACAGGCAGGAGGGGTGAAATGACGTCACTTGTTGCCGAAACTTTGAAAGCTCCATAGAAAAAGCACTATTCACCGCAGGAGAGTGCGGTTTATCTCAAAATTCTTAAACTGGAACCTAATTTCAATTAAAAATGGGAAAGTAATATAAACAGACACCATGGGTACTCTCCTCATTATCACGTTCTCCCACAACACCCCGTCCTTTTCACAGTTAATTGAACTAGAACATTCCAAAAATCATTTTTAGATTCACTGGAATCTACCACATTCAGAGACCACAATGGTAGATGTTTCCACATCTTACAAGTTCTGAATATTATTATCCTTGCTCCACGAATCCTGAAGAGAAAATAATGAACATACCTTGCTCCATCATAAAAACGCAGTTGAACATCCCGTTTTTAAGAAGGACTGGAGGGTATATCTTTCTAACATCGCCCTGAAACAATGTGGATAAACCGAAAATTAATTTAATCAACCGCGAATCTGGCAAAACTAGTGACAAAATTATAAACTCATATGACATAGTAAATTCCAGTAAAGTACTTATATGACAAACTATGAACACTTACATAAACAATGCAACCACTTGTCGACAAAGTTTTGGCGTCATCGAAATTGGACACTTTGCCAAATTTGTTAAGCCAACGAATGACATCACTCTGCGTTTCAGTTTGAGACAAAGACAAATGGACGAAGAGTGGATCCATAGCTATGCAACACTGCAAAGAACAGGCACATGTAGAGATCACAATGTTAATACTGCGCTGAAAATTTACATGGCAATGCAAACTGCTCATATGGTCATACTGCATGACTGGAACATTTTATAACACGGAATATTAAAACTGTGCAGTAACTGTGAACTCGACCACAACCCAACGGAGGAGTTTGTTTTCAATTATTTCATAAACTCCATGCACTTATTCAGTAACCCCCCCCCCCCCCCCCATCAATTTGGTTTCCCTGTCCACTGACAGTGATCACTCTTCCCCTTCAAGTTGTAATCCTCGGATACTTGGGATGACACTTTTAGGAAACTTGGCAAATGCTTAAATATTGTGAATTACTCGCTAAGCGATAACCTACCGTTTTTTAAGCTATAAAAAGACAATTTAGCTACAACCTAGTTCAGAACTGAAAATAAAAATGCATTCGCATGGATGTACATGCTGTAATGATAGCATGTGTCATAACGCTGACAGAACTGCACCAACAAAATGTCTTAGAATTATGATCCAGAACATGATATCTCCAAACAGACAAAATTACGCTTATTGCGCTATCTCTTTCTTACACTGAAACCTGTGTTTAGAGTTAATAAACTAATTGTCTCTTATGACTCGTTGACTAAGAGTATACATCACAGCTGCTGCGGAAAATAAATAAAGAACAAATAAACAGAATGAATAGAAATACTGCATAAACGTATATTAATTTAAAAAAATTAAAAACTGTTCTTGGTAAACAGAAGAGATTCTCAACATCCGCTCTGTACAAAGAAATTGGTATCTTCCTAATTGCACTCAAATTTGCTGTATAAAAAAAAAAAAAAAAAAAAAAAAAATACACTGCCAAGGACATGGCACAGAAGCTTCCTCGTGGCTTTCACAGTATGTCGCCATTAAATTTTCACACAAAGATTCAGATTAATTAACGGAATTATTTAACTGTTATTTAATAATAAGGGTACCTAATTCGAAGTTAGTATTCATGCTTTAAGATAAAGTAATTAGTCCACGTATGGAACTGAGAACGCAGAGTCCCAATCAAATTTCAACTTCCTAGGGCGAACAGGAGATAATTTAGCACATCAGCTGAGCAGGGTGCCACCGCTGATTCAATCATGACGAATGTCGTATGGGACCTCAAGGGACCTTACCCGCATAATCCCTGAAAATCTTATAAAAATCCGTTCAAAATTGACGGAGTTCTGACCGTAACAAGAAAATGTCGTTAGCGCCTGCGCAGAGGCGATAGCGCTAAACGCACACAATTCCTGAAAACTTGATTGAAATCGGACCAAAACGGCTGTGGCAAGGAAATGTGGACAGACAGACACGAAACAAAATTTGTTCAGGAGGCCCTGAAACGCAAAAAGCACGTGGAAATTTTGATTTTTGAGCACACACAAATTTTTCATTTCGAAAGTGAAAACAAAGCTTCCGCTGCCTTGCAGACTCGGAAGCAAAATTTTGAGGGGGGCGTTAAAAAAACCTTTTGCTGAGCGAGCACACATTACATAACATTACATGAAATATACATATTACATAACATTACGTCCATAATACATTACGTCCATAAATACATAATTGCGAAAGTTATGCGTGTTTGAAGAATTTCACGTTAGCGCATGCGCAGGGCGAACCGCTGGCTCTATCATGTTGAAATTTATATGGGACCTCAATGGGCCCTACCCGCTTAATCCCTGAGAATTACATAGAAATTGGGTGAAATCTTTGGTTACTACGGCTGTAACAAGGAAATTGAATCTATTTCACGCCAGCGCATGCGCAGAGCGCACCGAGGGTCCGATCATGCTGCAATTCATACTGGAACTCACTAGGCCTTGTCCAAACAACCCTTGGAAATTTGAGCGAAATTGAATCAAAATTGTGAAAGTTATGCGTGTTTGTTGAATTTAACGTTAGCGCATGCGCAGGGCGTACCGCTGGATCAATCATGTTGAAATTTGTACGGGACCTCAAGGGGCCTTATCCGCACCATCCCTCAAAATTTGAGCTGAATCAATTCAAAATCGTGGAAGTTATGGCTGTAACAAGGAAATGCGGACAGACAGACTCAGACCCACAGACACGGAACCAAATTGTTCAGTAGGCTTTGAAACGCAAAATACAAGTGGAAATTTTGATTTCTGAAGACAAAAATTTTTTGGCTCACGAAAGTGAACACAAGGCTTCCGCTGCTTCGCAGACTCGGAAGCAAAATCCTCTTTCCAGAAACGCAGTACCAGATGCAATTTTCTTGATACTCCCCGTAAAAGATTGTCTTTAGCACAAAAACAAATTAATTAGGTACATCGGTCCTAAACTGTACAATTTCATTCTTTGTAATCCTACATTATTAAATCCTTCCACATTAAATTCACATAAGTTAGCCAAAATAAAATTTCAAAATAGACAACATACCTAGGTATACTAATAACGAATCCAAAAATGTACCTATGGTTGTACCTATAAATCACTAATTGGCACTATTTAACCTGGTCGTTCTCCGACAAATTATGTCTTACATAAACGTGACATCTTCATTATGGTACCTAATGACTTTCAAGAAATGCCCTTGGAGGTTACCACCAACGTAGTCCTTAACTTTTCAGAATGAAATTTGGTACCGTGTGCGAACGGCAGATAACGCAGGCGGGATGGATTGGCGATAACCAGAGCCCTTCAAATGCCCTATTGCCATGGCGCCATACAAAAATGCCATATTCTGCCGATTTTTTCGTAAAATGCCATGTTTGTGCCATGTTTTGCCTTTTTTTCGCCAAACTCCTTCAAAAAAATTAATAAAAAAATTTGAAGTGATAATTTCTGAATGACATGAGGTTTCTCGAACCCTGAAGCCATTAGTGTAGAGAGATTACTAATGCCTCTAACCCTTTTGGAATGGGGTGCTTCCACGGGTCGCCACTCTGTCTGTTGAGGAAGCCACTCTCAAGGCTGGGAACTAGAGATGTGTCGGTCATGAGTGACCTTGTCTCAAAGACCTTCTCTTTCAAGTGAACTGGTCCCAAATGACCTGCCGAGGGAATTTCGCAGTTCACCCGTTCGCCGTTCACTAAGGTTTCCCCCGAGTCTCGTGCCCTTCCATCCCACCAACCGGAGCAGGTAGCAGGTCACCAGTTCGCCGTTCCTTTTGTCAGTTCAGTTCGCCCTTATCTCACTCTTACCTCAATCGTCAATACCACAATCAGTTTCTGTGATTTTTCATACTTTTCTAACGGAAATTTCATTTTTTGTAAAGAGTCATTTTCATAAAGCAACTATCCTGTGTCCTGTGATGTGTATTTCATTTAAGTAGTCCCCAAAAATATGTGATTTTTGTTATTTTCTTAATTTCGTTATTGAAAAATATACCTATTTTTTCTTTTTGAGAAAATAGTCGTAGTACTTTTATTGATTCTCCTACTTAACCTTACTAGGTAAGCTTTAAAAAATATTTATATGAATAAAAATTTTTACCAAAGCTTCTCTTTAGATAATTCTATGAATTCAGCAGAAAAATGTTAATAAATGAGGCTAGAGTTGGCCCGTACTGAGAAATTATTAGCAGGTCGCAGGTCCCGCTCGCACACTACCTGTGGAGAAAGTGAACTGGTGACCTTCTCCAACTGAGAGGGAGACTGGGCTCGTACTGAGAAATTCCTAGCAGGTCGCAGGTCCTGCGTGTTCACTTCAAAGTGAACTGGTGACCTTCTCCCGTTGAACTTGTCTTCGAACTGAGTGACCTGCTGGGAGTCAACTCACTCAGGTGAACTGGGTTTACACACCTCTACTGGGAACCTGCTGATGTCCTCTCTATGAAATACGCCCCGGCAACATCAGCTGATGTGGAGAGGACTTTATCAAAATGAAATACCTTCTGAGTGATCGACGGCTGGGATTTTCAATGGAAAGCGTTGCAGCACACCTGATGTTGTTATTTAATAATAATAATAATAATAATAATAATAATACCGACCGATCTGCCAATCACTGCACGCTGAGGCAATGACCGGAAGGCGGAGGGAATGACCTACCTAATTGACATCTCTGTACCTCTCACATCAAACCTCGAAGCCAAGCACAGGGAGAAGGTAAATAAGTATTTATGCCTTGCTAACGAGATAAGGACGATGTGGGAGCAGGAGGTGGTACTATCAGTCCCATGGTCTTGTCTACCACTGGGGTGATAGGTACCCAAGAAACTCCATGAAAGTTTGAGGATCCTTGGGTTGCCCGGTGGACTTTACGAGGATAATAATAAATTATTTGTATAAAGCTTTGTAAATAAAATAAAAATTGTGATATTATTGTTGTCGTGAGTCCCTCCCGGGAACACTCCTATAATATTAAGTTCTCACCAATATCCAAACGCCAAACTAAAGCTCCGTAAATAAAGATATGAGTGGGGACACAGGCGACAGAACCCAGGGTTACTCAACCTGGGGCCCCACTACCAGCTCCCTGCAAGGAGCTGGAGGGAGAGGCCCCCAAGTCCTATAAAACCCTGGATCCTGGAGCTCAAGCTTCATTCGACACTTCCTCTAACCAGCTCTCTCTTCTCTCTCTTACCTTCCCTCTCAGATGATCGGTTGACTACAGCCGCCTGAGAATTTCACCTCCTCTCTCCTCCTCCTTGTCTAGATGATCGGTTGAATACAGCCGCCTAGACAAGGGACCTCTCCTTTCCTCTCATTTACCTAGATGAACGGTTGACTACAGCCGCCTAGGTAAAATTCCCTCATCCACCTCTCTCTCCTCCAAAGTCGTAGATGTTCGGTTGATTACAGCCGCCTGCGACTTTTCCTCCTTTCCTCTCCTTTACCTAAATTCACTCACTCACCTTCCTTCCACGCCACCGTGATGAGAATTTTAAATTCATCACAGTGGTGAACCCGACGTTCACTCAACCTTCTTCCTTCCCACCTTCCCACCTAATGTGTCGCCCCAGTCAAATAGTTCGGTGTCCCCAATTTTAAAAGTCAAATTTTAAAATTTAAAATTCAAACAGTCTAACAATTTTCGCAATTTTGGCCCAACCTCAACCGCACGGAGACCACACAACTCTCACATCTCCGCCCAGCCACACGCACTTCCACTTCCCTTAATTGCGAATTTCAAATTCAACAAATTTGAATTTTGAGTTACAGCTATGGACCCGAACTCACCATCGCCCCCACTCCTGCGACCAGCCACGCTGCAGCCGCCCGCCGCTGCGACAACTGACGCAACGGCCTCAACCGACAACCCCTTCTCCACCCTCTTGCCACCAAGCTCTGCGACATCAGCCGCCGCCACCGCCGCTGCAGCCGCAGCACACGCCGCCGCCGACGTCATATGCACCTCCTCCACCTAGCCGACACGACAACACACCACGACGTCCCGCGGCGGGCCGCCCCCTCGCCAAAACGGGGGGGACCGCCGCCGCGGCCGCCAACCTCCCACCAGCAACTCGCTGCACCACCATACCCCTTCCCCGGACACACACCGTTCCCCCACCCGGGAACGGCAACCCCTCCACCTCCCCCACGGCCGCACCTCCCTGCGCTGCCACCAACCCCCGTCCCCGAACACACACCGTTCCCCCACCCAGGAACGGCAGCCCCTCCACCTCCCCCACGTCCGCGCCTCCCTGCGCCGCCCCCAAACAATGTTACCCCTCATACGACGCCGCCACGGCCGCCAACCCCCCAACCGCGCCTAGCTGCGCCTCCAAGCCCCTCACCCCACCACCAACCGTTCCCCCACCTCGGAACGGCCCCTCCCCGCCCGCCACCAGGGCAACCAACCTTCCGGCCGCCACTCACGCCGCCGCTACCGTTCCCCCACCCCGGAACGGACCTCCACGCCCGCCACCAGGGCAGACAACCTTCCGGCCGCCACTCACGCCGCCGCTACCGTTCCCCCACCTCGGAACGGCCCCTCCACGCCCGCCACCAGGGCAACCAACCTTCCGGCCGCCACTCACGCCGCCGCTACCGTTCCCCCACCCCGGAACGGCCCCTCCACGCCCGCCACCAGGGCAGACAACCTGCCGGCCGCACCTCACGGCGCCGCCACAACCCTCTCCCCGCCAACTACTGTTCCCCCACCCCGGAACAAACCCCCCACAACCGCCACCAGGTCCTCCAACCTCCCGGCCGCACCTCGCGACGCCACTACCCCACCTCCAGACAAACCCCCCACCGTTCCCTCACCCCAGAACGGCAACATGACTACCCGCGTCTCCTTCCCAGGGGACAAACCCCCACCGCCACCTCCACCCCTCAGCTCCGGCACCCCTCCTCCGGGCCTTCCGCCCCCATTTAACGTTTGCATCGGCCCTCAGCCCCTGTCACTTTGCGCCTTCAGCTTCACCTCTTGTTTGCCATAGCCCTCAGCTCCTGTCACCTTGCGCCTTCAGCACCACCTTTTGTTTGCCGTAGCCCTCAGCTCCTGTCACCTTGCGCCTTCAGCTCCACAAATATTGGTTCTAACTGGGGGGACCTCTGTCGTGAGTCCCTCCCGGGAACACTCCTATAATATTAAGTTCTCACCAATATCCAAACGCCAAACTAAAGCTCCGTAAATAAAGATATGAGTGGGGACACAGGCGACAGAACCCAGGGTTACTCAACCTGGGGCCCCACTACCAGCTCCCTGCAAGGAGCTGGAGGGAGAGGCCCCCAAGTCCTATAAAACCCTGGATCCTGGAGCTCAAGCTTCATTCGACACTTCCTCTAACCAGCTCTCTCTTCTCTCTCTTACCTTCCCTCTCAGATGATCGGTTGACTACAGCCGCCTGAGAATTTCACCTCCTCTCTCCTCCTCCTTGTCTAGATGATCGGTTGAATACAGCCGCCTAGACAAGGGACCTCTCCTTTCCTCTCCTTTACCTAGATGAACGGTTGACTACAGCCGCCTAGGTAAAATTCCCTCATCCACCTCTCTCTCCTCCAAAGTCGTAGATGTTCGGTTGATTACAGCCGCCTGCGACTTTTCCTCCTTTCCTCTCCTTTACCTAAATTCACTCACTCACCTTCCTTCCACGCCACCGTGATGAGAATTTTAAATTCATCACAATTGTGACATTATACAAAAAATTGTGATATTATACTTTGTAAATAAAAATAAAAATTGTGATATTATCGTCTCAGAATAGCTGGGGTGGTCGGAGAGGGTTGAAAAATAAGTGCCATATTTGGGCCAAAATAAGTGCCATATTGCCATATTTTTAGGGCCCTATTTCACAAAAATAAGTGCCATATTGTGAAGGGCTCTGGCGATAACTGACAGAGACGAGCTGCGATACCACTCACTCGTGACGACGGGTTTTCCATCGGATTATGGATCATGGGATATAGTTGTTCGTAAGAAGAACTTTACAACTTTTATCAATTTGCTTTTGCTAGAGCGCGCGAAGCGTAGTGACAGAGGTTCAGTCAGATAGGACAGGTAGGTATATACGAATGTAGCTAGTTGACGAGAAGGGATAATATTATCCACCAGATCGGCTCTCACCTTAGTAATTTTTCTAACTTTTATAGGTACATACCTCGATTAAGCTGTACTAGAAGGGAGTAGGAACCCAAGTTGTTTACAATACCAGGATGTTTGATTGAGCACAAGCACTAGAGCTACCGATTCAGAGTGAGTTCCACATCGGTACTTTTAGCAACAGACACTTGATTTATATAAACATGAAGATTTGAGTATCATAATTATAACAGTTCGCAAAATTAAATTATGGAAGTTCTACTGACTGAACACCATCTCGAGAGGTTAGATTTTTTCATTAGAGGCCCGAAGGCCAGCCACAAAAGACAGAAACAAATTAGAACACGAAATAACAACAGAAGACTTTTTTATATGGATGCCATGAATGGATGGAGGTGGTGGTGGTGGTGGTTTTCGATTTTCTAGTGCCAGCGTGGAGCCATGTTGCACTGCGTTAGTGATTTTTTTTTCAAATTTTTTTTTTTTAGATGTCCATATTATTTTTGTTCACAAATTGGTATATCTCTTCAAAGGTTTCGATTCGGAAGTTATTCTTGAGGATGTCGTCAATGTTGATTTCTTGATATTTTTGGAGAAGGGCTCTTCTGTCGTCTTCGTACTTCGGGCATGAGTTCAGTAGGTGGTCAAGGTCTGGTCTTCCGTCGCAATTGGTGCATTGAGGGGGATTCGCCCCGTTCCCAACGATGTATCTGTAGTATGGCGTGTTTCCGTGACCAGTGAGTATCCTATTGAGGACTGTGAAGAAGCGAATACTTTTATTGATCCCTTTATACCATACGCTACAATTGTTTTGGGGAATAATATATTGTGTTTGCTGTCCAGCAGTGAGGAGTCTGAATTCTTTTTTTTGTCGACTGACTTCCTTTGCAGCTGGTTCAAATTCAGCTTTGGCTTCCTCCACTGAGGCGACTGGGATGTTCGAGAGAATTCCCTTTTCCGCTGTGTGTTTGGCCAAGTGGTCACAGATGGAGTTTCTGGAGATATCCACGTGACCTGGTATCCACTGGAAGCAAATTTGTTTATTCTTCTTTCTTTGATATCCAATAGCTAAATTTATTATACGTTGCATTAGTGGAGGGGGGTTGTCCCCCATTTGTATGTTCTTCAGAAAAGATATAGCCGATTTGGAGTCTGTATTACTGCATTTTTTGTCTGACCCGAGTGGTCTTGAAATAGGTGCTGAATTGCTTTGTAAATGGCAAACAACTCTGCAGTGTAATTAGAGCACAAAGGGCTTATCTTGAAACCTTTGCCTGCTTTATGCTCGGAGCAAAAGTAGGCCGAGGCGGTATCCCCATTACACAATTTAGATCCATCTGTGTATACTTGGTGAAAGTCATAGAATTGGCTATTTATGTGCTCCATTGTGTAGAATTTGAGTTGCGAGGGGAGGAAGTTTCGTTTGCTGGTAATATTGGGTATGGAATCAATAGCGGCATAACTCCGCGGGCTAGGGGCTCTAAATTTTATTTCTTCATAAGAGTGTTGCAATATTTTTGTCTTTAATCAGTTTCATAACAGTCTGATATCTTTCCTGAAGGGCTCTGAGATGTTTGGTAAGATAACAATTCTTAGTGTAAAATATTCTGGCGAGAGTTCTGATCGAAGGATCATGGCATATCATGCGGCATAAAGTTTGGTCTGTTGTTAGCTGTCTAATAGCATGCATGTAAGGGAAATCAGTGATTGTGTGTAAGGGGTGGTCGATACAGCACCTAAAATTTGGCGAAGGGCTGAGTTTTGAATGACTTGTAGTTTATTCACTACTTTTTCAGATCCCCAAGAGTACACATGCATTCCACATTTAATTTTAGGTAGGGAGACTTCTTTAAATAGGTTTTCTTGGACGGTAGGGTGATTTCCCCAGGAGCTGCCTTTCAACATTTTCATTGCATTGATATCTCTGTTACATCTGACAGTAATATATTCCTGGTGTGCCGTACCATTCAACTTGGAGTCTAAGTAGACTCCTAGATATTTGTAAGTCTCCAGGATTTTGATAGGTGGTTTTCCAGGAAGTTCTATCGTGAGGTTTGATCTTTCAAATGCAGTCAGGGAGTCGAAGAAAGAGATGGCGCTAGTTTTGTTGAAGTTGACCATCAAGTTTAAGTTTTCAAGAGCATCAATCAATGTTTGGAGGTGAATTCTCATTTTATGAACATTGGTATTAGCTTCTTTCGCATTTGTGGAGATTCTAAAGTCATCTGCGTATGAAGATAAGTTGACGCATGGGTCTCGGAAAATATCATGTATTTTAGAGACGTATAAATTGAATAGAAGGGGGCTTAGCACGCTCCCTTGATCGAGCCCCTGGGTTCCCTGCTTCATATTCACTCCATCACTGAAAGACTTACAGCCGAAGAATTCTCTGGTCCAAGCGACAATGTAAGGGTTAATTCCATAGTGCATCATCTGGCTAACCAGTTTGTTGATTCGCACAGAGTTGTACGCCCCTGAGATATCCAAGAAGGTAGTGAGAGTTGTGTTCCGGGTCGCTCTAGCGTTGAGAATTTCAAGCTGCAACTGGGTTAGATTATTGCATGTTGATTTCAATTTTCTGAATCCATATTGGTTGTTAGATAATTATATCATTAGTTTCTACATGCATTTCCAATCTATTTTTCATCATCAAGTTCAAGATTTTAACTGTAGCGGAGATTAGTATAGAGGCCTGACAGATCTGGAGTTTACTTCAGTGGATCCATTTTTCCTGAGATAAATAATTCTAACGTTTTTCCATTGATAGCAGATGTAATTATTCATAAAGCAAGTATTGTAGATGTCGAGGAGGATCTTTTTGGTGTTAGCAGGAAGGTGGGAGATCATTGAGTAAGTGATGAAATCAAGGCCTGGAGCTGTGTCCTTCCTCCTCTTACTGATAGCCAATTCCAGCTCTTCAAACGTAAAAGGTGGGGTTTTTTCATATGACTGAAGAATGATATCTGGTGATATCAGGGGGTCGGGTGAGCTGATCGATAACATCCTTGCATACGACGGGTTGGCTTTGAGGTTGTATAAAGGCATCTTTGGCAATTTTGCCATTGAAAAGGGACAGCAATTTCCATGCTGAGGGGCAGGAGTGTGCAGATGTACTTGTTTCAGCGCAAAGTGCTTGCCACGCGTCTCTTTTTCGGGTTCTAATGACAGTTATAGCCTCGTTAGTTTTCTCTTTAACTATCTTGATATTTCCCAGTGTTTTGCGTTTGTGATAGTTTTTAATGGCGTTTTTCCTGTTTTTTACAGCATTGTCACATTCTTTATCCCACCACACATATTTTTTTGTGTAGGTGCTCTCTGTTTTCTTAGGAATAGACTCGTTGGCAGCCTGTTGGATAATACTTTCAAGTTGGTTGTACGTTATTTGCACGTTCCCCATATCCACTTCATTTCCCAAATTTTCTATATTTTCGTGTAGTGTTCGAGTATTTGCTCCAATCTGCCTTACTAGTATTCCATTTTCTGTAGCATGGGGTTGCTGATGCTGTGACAGGGTTGAGAGTTATCTTAAGAATTTTATGATCGCTCCCTAGGGTGTCAAGGAGAGTTTTCCATGCGCATTTGTTGACGAGATTTTTGTTTGCAAACGTGATGTCTGTTACAGATTTATTTTCGTTAGGGTTGGTTATCCTGGTCTCCTCTCCCGTGTTCAAGAAGTAGAAACTGCTGTCCAGGCTCGTTTCGAGAATTTGCTTCCCTCTATAGTTGGTAATACCCGAACCCCATACGTTATTCTGGCCATTGAAATCTCCAGTAATTATACATTCATCGTCAGGGAAAATAGAAAATAATTCCTTCCAAAATTTGTTGGGAATGGATTCATGGGAAGCATAGATGTTCATCAGTTTGATGGGTCCGGACGGTAAGGCTAACTCAGTTAGCAAAATTTCTGCTGACTGATAATGAGACAAAGGAATTCCGAGAACCTTTACACATATATTGTTCCTTACAAAGCAAACGAGACCTCTACGCCCGCGAAGATTTTGGTTGTCCATTCTTACCGCATTATAGCCCGTGACATTGATTGAGTGCTGCGGCTTCAGCCACGATTCCTGGATAAGCGCAACCATTACATTGTATTACATGACATTGTATTATGATCATATAGCAATTTTTCAAATTCGTCCTTTTTCCCAAGGAGACCTTGGCAATTCCATGATATTATGTTGAAGCTATTATTCTTGTCCATCATGATCATAAAACTGTTTGATGATTTTAGAGATGGTTGCGCTTATTACCTGCCATAGTTGAGGGGGAATTCTTCCATCCAGGATTTTAGGTACAGTTGGGGATATCCTGAAGTTTTGGTTGAATACGTTTGAGTTTAGGGTATTGTTTTGTAATCTGCCATCTTGATCGATTGAGCGTGGGTCGCTGATGATAGTGTTATCATCTATTATCTAATGTGGCTCTTGTCGCCGAATCTGGTTGGTTGAGATCATCAGTTTCATTGTAATTTGGAGCCCATGAATGCCTATGTAGCATTCTGGTTTCTTTATCTCTTTGTTTATTGAGCATGTGGTTAGTTACTATTGGGGAAATCGGAATGGCATCAGCAATTTGTTCATGAGTAAGAGGCGTGTTGTTACCTTTCTGTAAGCGAAAGTTCATGGGTGGGGGAGGGTATGGCCACGAACTATGGTTCGCCGTCCTTCTGGGGAACCACTGGCTACGGTGGTTGTTGCTCAACCATCTGCTATCAAAATCTAACGCGTCTGTGAAGTGTCTTTCATCAAAGTGGGGGTAGTTAACAGCGAGTGAACATTCCTTCTGCGCTTGTTTGAGGGCCTTATATTCATGAGGTGGGTTCTTTAAAGCTTGTGCGTATGTTGCGTGGAGATTACTGCCACCAGCTTTAAATGAGCTATAATTAGAAATCTGATATTGACTTTTCTTTGCTGAATATCGTCGATATGGGATTGAAGTAATTGTAGAAGGGGCATTTTTTGTTTCCTACAACATGATCTATTTGCTTACATTCAAGGCACATTACGTTTCGTGGGTTGCAAGTATGGGTTTTTTCATAAGAGCCGCACCAGCGGCATCTTGGTTTTGCTTTACAGGAGGGCTGGACATGTCCGTATCTATGACAAGATTTGCACAGTTTGACTAATGGTATGTATTTTTCCACAGTGTACCTCTCCCTTCCAATGGTTACCTGATTTTTTATTAGAGTGCCTTGAAAATGGATTCTAATTTTAGATGTGTTGATCAGGCCAGTGGGGGTCTTTTTACATATGTAATAAGCAGCATTGATTTCTGGGTGGGGGTTTTCCGCTAGTTCGTCCAGGATATCAACTCCCTGTCTTGTTGTGATCACACCCAGAAATTCATTTCCTTGAGAAGGGATAGATAGTCGGAATTTTTGTCTCAGGGTGTCATTTTTGTATAAGGCATCCGCAGTCTCGAATGATCTAGTCTTAATGATGAATCGTTTCCCCCCAGTCTTCAATAAGCAAACTTCAGGGTCATCTGTGATAGAGATTAGTAGAGTTCCGACTTCCATTTCTGTGGGCGTAATATCCAGTACCGAGTCAAGAACAAGGACGTATTCCTCTAGATGGGGTCCCGAGAAGTTTCTACCCTTGATTAGTATGCCATGTTGAGAGATTGTTATATAGGAACCAACTTTCTGAGGGGGGTCGTTAGTCGATCAAGTAGAACCGCGGTACAAGTGCTGGCCAGCACAGAAAGGTTGTGTGTAAGGGACATTGGGGATGGCACTTTATCCGATGGGCTGGTCAGGATGCCGTGGCAAACGTAACAGCTTTCATTTGTCAAGAGAGAGACGTCCGTGGTAGATGTGTTACTGATATTGGCGATGGTGCTAGGAGACAGTAGAGCCTGTTGACCATGAGCGGTCGCTGAATGATCTAAATCTACTTCTCGGGGGCTGACTGCTAGAACAGTTTGCACATTTACGGCTGGGGAAGAGGTGGGTTCCGTATCTTTGGATAGGGTCTCAAAATCTGTTAGGGGATCTTCTTTAGTTTGGCATTTACTATTCGATGTCCCATCATCATTGATATCCCGCTGCAATTCTTTGGGTGCTTTTGCTTTCGCTAGGATGGGGGTTTTGGGTACGAAGCCGTTCTGTTTGACTTCACCACCGGTCATAGCTTTGCCCTTCTTGTTTTTACCCATACTTCTAGTGTGTACCATAGGAGAAAGGTCCAGGAGGGGTTTAGGTCGACTACCTACCTATCTACTCTATGGGGTGGTTAGGTTTCGAACTACTACCATACAAACAAATAGGCACGTGGTTACTAAAGGCCGGTTTACACGCTACGATATATCGTAGCGATTTCTCGACGTCGAGATTGAGCTATGAATTGCACCAATAAATTGAAGAGTGGAGTGTCATTTACACGCTCCAATAAATTGTAACGATTTCTTCTCGTCTCCAGCTATCGACCCCATTTAAAAAAGAATTTTGAAAAGCTGGACGAAGTAGTGTTGTTGAGTTTGATGATCGGATGTTTAGCCAAAAAAACGGAAAGATCGCGAAAACCTAGATCTAAGTGGAGCCACGAGTGGTTATTGATATATTATCTGCCATATAGAAAAGAAAAACGCACGAAATCGTTGAGACAAGGAAGGTAGTGGTACCTGTCGCACTACAAGATTGCAAGCTGAGAGGAATCGTAGAGAGAAATGCGTTCCACTCGTTTACACGCTCCAACATGTCGCTACGATTCTCGGAAATTTATCCCGGCCGGGATCAACCATCCAATCCAACTCCAACTCCAATAAATCGCTTCGATGTCCCATTTACACCTAACGATATATTGTAACAACTCGATTGCTACGATAAATTGCTCCAATTTATTGGAGCGTGTAAACCGGCCTTAAGCTAGGTTCACATGGATGCAGAAAGTGCGGAGCGGAAAGTGCGGAACGCCACCTAATTGGCTGAGCAAAGGATCGAGTGGGGGAACTCCTTCCGCAGGTCGACTTTTGGAGCGGACTGTTCGCGTTCTGGAGATTTTGATATTTTCCGCACCGCATGATGCAGGGTTCACATCCATCCGGAGCCGTCCGGAAATACGGATAGGGGAAGCTAGTGAAAAGCAGTGGAAGGGATGGAGGGGAATCGCGGAAGTTGGGAAGGCGTTCATAACCATCCGGAATTTTGGCTGACAACTCGTTTCCCGCGCTTCCTCCCACAGCTGTTTCGGTTGCCGACGCCATTCTGTATGCGCAGTAGTGAACTGCGCAGATGCGGAGCGGAAAATATCTGAAAAATCAGATGCGTACAGTTCGCTTCAAAAGTGCTTCTCCGGAAAGAATATTCCCCCCTCCCCAGCTGATGTCCAACCAATCAGCTGCTCGTACGCACTTTCCGGATGGATGTGAACCCTGCTTAAGTGCGCAATTACCTTCTAAGCCGCCCCCCCCCCCCCTCACCCCTCGCCATCACGACAATGTTGTCTCTTGAATGAGTTCTTCAATAATTACCTAGTAGGTATTTGGTGTATGAGTGTTCGTGGCGCAGGTGGAATTTCCATTTATAAGTTGGGCTAGGATTTCCATGTCATGATGGCGAAATATTTCAAGCTACCATCATCCATGTTATCATTCCTTCTCATTAAGTACCTATGTGAAAAGGGCCTCAGTGTCTTTTTAATGGGATTCGATTTTTTACGGAGTTGTGTCCGATATGGCACGTTGTTTGAAAAAATGGTCCTCAGGCCCTTTTGCGTATGTTATGCTTTTCTAAAAATTTTTTTTTTTCGATTGCAGGCACGACGACGTGAGGTCTTCCAGTTTTTGTGTTATTGTAAAACATACCTACAGAATGTTTTTTTAATTATAATATTATTATACTTACTGAGTTTTTGTTGTATTATATCGAGTTTACCTACAAGTTAACAGTATAGATAGGGATGTAGCTTGTCAGTGACCTTACAGAAGACTTGGTTGAGGTTTCAATGTTCTCATTTGATCCTTCCTTTAGGGCTCTTGTAATAACGCAAAAAAAACCGTTTTGAACAAAAACTATTTTAATCGTAAATACAGAATTAATGATTATAGAATATGAAACGAAAAAAAAATCAACCGAAATATGGGGTTCATAGTCGTTGGAAGCTTGGCAAAGCTGGGCGGGACAAACCCGATTTGTTTATCTGTTGTCAAGGCTGAGGAAGTTTCCGCACATCCTTTCCGCATCCATGTGAACACACTCCACACTTCCGCAGTTCCCCCACTACTTTTCCGCATTTTCTGCACTTTACGCATTTCCGCATCCATGTGAACGCAGCTTAAAGCCGAACACCGGTAGGTACCATGCAATGTTCGGGGAACCCGAACGGGCAATTAGGCGGGAACAAGGTGGTAAATCGTGGGACAAGGATTCTATAAAAAAAAAAAAAAAGGTACCCAAGGAACGTTTGTGCGGCGAGCAAAACTGGAAAGGATGATACCAAGAAGTCCTGGGATCGGGAGGAGGCGTGCAGGAGCAGTCCACAGAGTGATGCAGAGAAAAATTGTAAAATTGAGAGTGCTACCTTGTGGAGAAATGGTCGTTATCAGCTCGCGTCACCAGTTAACCCGAACCTCTGTCGAGTCCGATTTCTTCAATCCGTCGTAACTGAGGTTATTAAATCTTTACCGGGGAGCTTGAATCTTCGTTCGACCGTCAATTTTGGGGCCGGAGAGGATGTGAGACCAGTAGTATTGAAATCACAACGCTCACGGAGAAAAACGCCCGCGCGGCCGGGACCGTTTTGTCCGCCCGAATTGCGGAGTTTGTCAATTCCAACCAATAAGCAGGGGATGTTGAAAATCGCCAGTAATTATTGATAGAACCCCGATTGTTACAATGTTAACTTCCGACAGCAAAAACTACTAAACAGACTACTACTTATCACTCCGAAAAAATAGACCTGTCCGCGCTATTTAACAGGATCCATACGAATATACGATCATGGATAGGGATGGGATATCGATATCCGATAGTATCGAAATATCGATATCTAGCGTCCGATATCCGATATTCTGATATCGATATCAGCACTGGCGATAATATCGATATATCGATATTCTGACAGCCTATCGAACCGCGAACTTCTTCTTGTGGCCATCACTCCGTTTCCGTGCTGTTGTTGGCTAAAAAGTATCCGCGTTTTTGTGTTGTGTTGAGCCCCTGCTGAAATTGAAAAAAAAAAAAATAATAATCAAATTAAAAAATAATCAGAATTTTTTTTTTAGAAAGGAATTTTGAACAAAAAGGCTTTAGGTAGGTATCAACACTAGAGGTCACTACTTTGAACCACTTCGTATTTCCAAGTCCTTCGTATTTATTCTACCATGGAATCACCTACACCTACTTTGTCCACGGTAAATTATTGACCAGTAGGTATCTAGGTAGGAACTGCAAGTGCAAAAATGTTCGGAGAAAAGGAAATAAAATTAAAATAAGTAGGTAAAATTAAAATAAACGAAGTAGGAGTTTTTATAATTAATGCTCAGCCTACATTGTTGGATAGGCTGAGCTGGATTATAGCTAATGGACGTAGAGGACGTTTTACGATTGCAGATTGCTCTCAGCGATCCTGCCATGGCGCACTTTTTTGACCAAAAAAGAAAAAGACGATGGTATCTGCTCTCCTTCCTCCTACTACCTCTCTATCTATGTCCGACCTCCCTTCGCCGCGTCAGTGGCAACACTGGCTTGCGGCCAACCCTGCTTTCTCCCCGCTTCCCAACCTCACTTCCGTTCACAGATCCGCACGAAGGCGACCGCGCGGTTGGGTGGGAGTGTCGGCCCGCCTACCACAAAAAACCAGGGCCGACACTTTAGCGGTGGGTGGTAAAACGTCCTCTACGTCCATTAGCTATAATCCAGCTCAGCCTATCCAACAATGTAGGCTGAGCATTAATTATAGTACATGGACTCCGAGGACGTTTTACGATTGCAGATGATTCACAGTCCCGCGCGGACGCTAACAGCATCCCCCTGGGACCGGCCCATCCGCCTGGCCACGACCGAAGGCAAGCCGAGAACTCAAAGCACGAGGCAGTCTGATTTCTATAACACAAAGGCCGATTTCTGCCTGCCCGGCTAAGCTCTCCAGGCCAGCCGACGTCTGTCCGGCATTTGGGTTACCCCCCCCCCCCCCCTTCCGGAGAGCAGACCCGTCCTTCTCCCTAATGGTCCCCCTAATTTAGAGCTTAAATTAGGAATAGAATAAAATAAATTTACCTGATGACTACTTCAGGCCGAGCGACTGTACGAGTGAGGTGAGACGAAGCAAACCGGGCTCGACGCGCTGCCGCCACGAAGTTACCGCATAACGGTACGTCAACCCAGTGAGGTGTAAAGGCGTAACAAATGAATTATCTCGAAGTGAAAAACCGTCAGAGGGTTATGTATTAATGTTGTCGTTATCAAAGAGAGGCTTAAGTAGCGGACAACTACGCATCAGAGTGTTAAATGACCATGTCCAATGTTGGGGGCCCTGTAATAGGGACGCACCACACACGGGGTGAAACAACCGGTCTTAATTGACTCGAAAAAACTCTGTGCAATGAGGATACTGAATGAAATCTTGAATTTAGGAATTTAGAAATTGACGCATGAAGTTAAATTGACGCATGAAGTTAAATTGACGACTAAGGAAGTTAAATTGAAAGGAACAGGAAGCTAAAGCCAATGTGTATTAATTCAATTATGCGGGCCCTGCGAAGCCCCGGATGTGGCAGGGGCGTGGGGATCGATAATGGCCGCTGCGAAATCACCCTGTGAACAAAGGGGGCGGTTATATACCGTCGCAAACATGGACGACGATTGAGCCCATCCCGCAGCTTTGAATATTACTGCTAATGGCACCCCCTTTCGTGCCGCGGCACTAACCGAGGCATGCCGGGTGGAGTAGGCGGAGAAAGTACTAATGTTAATTCCCGCTTCGCCGAGGAGGGAGGTCACCCAGCCTCTCAGGGTCACAGCTGTAATAGGTGTGTAGGGCGGTCGGGAAGTGACTAGTAACGGTCCCTCCCCCGGCGCCTCAGCTGTGCGGTCAAGGTAAGCTTTCAGGAAGGTCGGAATGCACCATGACTCATCGGCCGTATAAAAGGGAAAGTGAAGGGTAGGAGCTATCGATCTGGGTCGGGAAGTTTTGAGGAGCGCTGGGACGAAAATATGAACGCCCGATTGGGAGAATTTGATACATGAGCGGTTGATAGCCAAAATTGTTTGGGGGCGTGAACCTGACGCCAACAGTAATAACATAGCCAATTTACGGGCCAAATTTCGTATGGACATCGTCGAGAATGATCGAAGGAACGTAATGACGATATCAGGGTCCCATGACGAATCATATTTCGCTCGTGGGGGTCGCAAACGAAACACTGCTTTTAAAAACCAAGTCACAAGCTTGTCGGAGCCTAAATCAAAATCGGCTAACCAAGACAGAGCCGACCGGTGAGTGTTAAACGTACAGGAAACACTGCTTTTAAAAACCGAGTCACAAGCTTGTCGGAGCCTAAATCAAAATCGGCTAACCAAGACAGAGCCGACCGGTGAGTGTTAAACGTATAGGATACTGAGGAAGAATCAAGCAGATATTGAAAAAACTGCGAAACTTTCGACGTATCAACTATAGAGGGGTCCAAATTTCGCTCAGAGCAAAAAACGGTCCACCGAGCGATTGACGATAAATATTGTTTATAAGTATCTGACGTTACCGATCTGCATAGTGTATCCACTATATCTGCCGACAGACCCCTGGAAATTAGGGCGCCCCGGAGAGGGTCCCCGCCATCAACTGAAGGGTGTGGGCCTGGGGGTGCGGCATGTCCCGGTAAGGAGAGAACAAGAGCCTAGGTGACGGGTCAAAGTATAAAATTTCGGAGATAGCCAAGTCATGAAATAATGAAAACCAGGGCTGTTGAGGCCAACAAGGGGCTACCACGATCCCGCAGGCCGAATCCCTACGAATCTTTTGGAGTACTCTGGGAAGGAGGACGAAAGGAGGGAAGCCGTAGAAAAAGATTCCGCCCCACGGAATCGTGAACGCATCAATATCGACAGCGTGATCATCGGGGCGAAAGGAAATATAACGGTCACATTTATGTAGGAGAGAAGAGGCAAATAAATCGACCTCCGGGCGTGAAAATATTTCTACAATGGAATCAAAGGCCTCGTGGGATAACCCCCACTCCCCTTGTTCGAATTCGTGACGTGATTCCTCGTCCGCTATAACGTTCTCGCCGGTGGCGATGTAGGAGGCCCGCAGCCGTATGTTCCGCTCTTCGCAAAATTTCCAGATTAGGAGCGCGACGGCTTGTAGGCGCGGATAGGATACCGATCCCATCCTATTGATCATGGCCACTGCGGTAGTGTTATCGATTCGTAACAAAATCGACATATCCGTCCAATTGCCTGCGAAATGAAGCAGGGCTATATAAACCGCCCACATCTTCAATTCGTTAATATGGCATGTAGCTCTATCGGCCCCCCACCAACCACTGATTTTATGAGGGGGTAAGTGGGCTCCCCAACCCGTCAAGCAGGCATCCGTCCAAATGCAATGACGATAATCCTCGGGTCGAATGGGAGCCGGTCGTAAAGAGGTGTCCGAGCGTCACCATAAGAGCTCGGCTCGAGCGAGGCCCGACAAAGTACCACGTGCCGAATAGTCGTTCCGATAGCGAACTAACGCACGTGCCTTACCTCGTTCTAAGGATCGAATGTAAATCCGTCCATATCAGACCGCTGGAAGACAGGACACCAAGTATCCAATAAGACGCGCCAGGGATCGTATCGACCATGACTATTTATGGAGAAAGCGCGTCACCTGTGTTCTAAGGGATAAAATTTTAGATTCTGGTAAGGAAATATACATGGTAATCGAGTCGAAATGAAGGCCTAAAAAGACAATCGACTGAGCCGGGGTAATCACGCTCTTGGAGTAATTGATGACAAACCCTAAGTGGGTGAGTAGGTTGCAAGCGGATAACGCTGCGCGTGTGGTGGCGGCCTGAGACCGGCCCAGTAGGGCATTGTCGTCTAAATAGTTTACTAACGTAATTCCCGAATTCCTCAATGTTGCCATCACCGGCCTCATTAACTTATGAAAAACATATGGCGCGCTAGCCAGGCCCGTGGGAAGGGCCGTCATTACGTATGTACAACCCAAAAATTCAAACCCGAGATACGGTAAATCCGCCCGGTGAATAGGAACTGTAAAGTATGCGTCCGATAAATCAATTTTGGAAGCAAAATCCCCGGGACCCAGCAGCGCACAAAATGATCGGTAATCGTCTAAACGAAATTTATCCGTAACAATGAATTTATTAAGTTGTTTGAGATTGAAAATAAATCGGCAATCAGAGGAATCTTTTTTCGGAACTAGAAAAATTGACGACAAAAAACAGGGCTGATCCGGTGGCCATGCCTCCACTACTCCAAGATCACGTAATTTAGATAATTTAGACGCCATCAATTTCTGTGTACTAGAAAGATCCGTCAAAGCGGGCGAATCCAGGTGAATTGGCACAGAAGTTAAATTCGGCCGGTGGAGGGGAGGTCGACCGGGCCCAAAGGGCAGCCGGTAACCTTCCACCCACTGTAATAGTAGTGGGGAGTCGGTGACTCGCTCCCAATTCGTATAAAAATGTTGGATTCGGCCTGCAAAAAGGGCGGGGGCAGCCAATTTGGCTTCCAAATCCCACCACTGGTCAGACTGAATAGTTAACTGACTAGAAACAACTGGAACAAAACTCACCTGAGGAGGCATCAGTGTTTCCTGGTGCGGCTGAACGGCTTCCGGTTTCGGCGGCGTTTCTGCGCCCTCGAGAGCGGCGCACCTTGGTAGGCCTGGCCCTGCTGCCCCGACGGTGGCTGGCGCTGGGGCGGGCGAGAGGCGTTTCCCGACTGTTCTACCCTGGAGGTCGACGGAAGCGACAATTGACGTCGGGAGGACCCGGCCGCGTCCCGAGCTGTTGGTTGGGGCGGCGGTCTCTTTTTTGCCATTGGCGTGGCTAGCAGGATGGATTCTGACCTCGCGACGTCGCCCGCCTCTTTGGCCCAAACGTCGGAAGCATCCCCGAATAAGTAGTTGTTGGCCACGGGTTGCTTTCGCGCAGCCGGCTGAAACTGCGTCTTGAAGAACTTTATCAGACGCGATCTCCGCATGGCGGACAACCTGAACTGCGAGGAGCAGACCATTTGCGAAATCTGCCACAATCGCTGGAACAAATCCACACGACTTGTGGCGAGATCCCGCGACAAAACAGCGTTGATTGCCCCCGACAACGCCACCATAACCCTGGGAATTAATGAGTTGCGACTTCTGGAGGCTGCTGTCTAGGCGATCGTTGGGGGTCACCTGTTGCGCTCGGCCCCGAAGAATTGGGTCCACCGCAGGGGGGGCCAACGGGGGGCAATGAACTGCCGGATCAAGGGTAGCCGCTAGGCGACGATAGGCATCTGCGTCGATCCCCTCGGCGCACCATTGGGTCCAAGGGCCCAGTAAGTCCGGGTGGACGGGGATGGTGGGCGGAGGAGGGGGCTTCTCTCCGACGATGGCCCGAATCTCGTCCGGAAGCGCCAGTGGAGATGGCGCCCGGACGATCTCCGCGGGTGGCCCGGTGGATAATTCCGCGACCTCCGAAGAGGAAGACGTGGAGGAAGCCGAAGGAGACGGCGCACGGCGGCGATGGCGCCGTTCCCGTTTTCTCTTCTTGAGTTGTTTGGCGCGTCGCCTCGCCCTTTCCCTCCTAGACTCCAGCTCCGCTGACGAAGATGACGACGAGGATGAAAAAAGAGGATGAGGATGACGATGTCGATGACGACGCCGACTCCCTCTTTTCGACGCCGACAGTTTCGGCTTCACGCCCGAGGGCCCTTGGACCGCTGTAACGGGGGCCGGAGCGGCCTGAGCCGGCACTCCGATGTCCATTGGACAATCCAGGGAGATTTTATCCTCTTCGTCGCTGACCGGCTGCGGTTCGACGGTTTGAGGCCTCATGAAATGAGGGACAAACCGATTTACGGCAGCCGAACCGAAATACCAGTCGGGGGCCAACGCGGACGCGGGAGCGACCTCTCGGACCACAGAGGTCCCTAAGTGGGACGTGTTGGCACTGGAGAGTCCCGCCGGCACCGCTGAAGGCTCGGTAGACTGAGGAACGGCGGGGGACGACGCGTAATGTCGAGAACCCGCAGAGGCCCGTAAGTCGGGTGTGCTGGGATTTCCGACAACCGCTGACGAACCCGCCGATTCCTTAACCCTCGACGTCGACGCGTAAGGTCGAGAACTCGCAGAGGTCCGTAAATCGGACAATGCGGAGTTCCCGACGACCGCTGAAGACGTCAGGACCTTAAAACAGGCAGCTGAAGGCTGTGTCGAAGAGGACGCGTAATCTCCCGAACTTACCGGCTTCTTAATAGTCGCCGGGTCCTTCGAGGAGACCGCTGAACTCTTCTTTGGTGGCGCGGCGTCACCACGAGATTGCGGTTTTGAGGTTATCTCCGCGTCTCGGTCGACCCGCACCCCCACGATCCGAACTGTTTTCCGCGACATCTAAGCGTAGAAAACACAGAACGAAACAAAAAACGGCACACGCGTAACTGTATAAGAAGAATAACGGAGAAAAGTAAAAATATTGAAACTTATACGGGAAGCGTGAATGAGAAAAGTGTCCAGGCGGATGGCGAAAACAAAAGTGAGGTTGGGAAGCGGGGAGAAAGCAGGGTTGGCCGCAAGCCAGTGTTGCCACTGACGCGGCGAAGGGAGGTCGGACATAGATAGAGAGGTAGTAGGAGGAAGGAGAGCAGATACCATCGTCTTTTTCTTTTTTGGTCAAAAAAGTGCGCCATGGCAGGATCGCTGAGAGCAATCTGCAATCGTAAAACGTCCTCGGAGTCCATGTACTATAACCGATATCGATATATATCGGTTGATATCGATATTATGAAGCCGATATCTACCTGGTATCGATACCACTCTTCCGATGTCAATATCGATATCGAGCCCTCGATATCCCATCCCTAATCATGGATGGGATGGTGTGATGGGTATGGGTGCTGGGTGGGATGGATGGAAAGATGGAAGATGGATGCTTACTTCTTCTTCGTTCCAGTTTCCATCTTGGCCGCAGCCACACCGGACATAGTTGAGTTTTGAGCTTTTCAGTCTACCTTTCTTCTTCAGCTGTCAATCTTTTGAGATGATTCAGGATTGTATTTATTTATTTATATTTTTTTTTTTCTGTCGATGTACATAGGAACTTTTGTTCCCTCATTGCGTACATGGATACATAGAATAACTATACATTTACATACTATACTATACTACTACTACTAACTATAACTGACAGAGACGAGCTGCGATACCACTCACTCGTGACGACGGGTTTTCCATCGGATTATGGATCATGGGATATAGTTGTTCGTAAGAAGAACTTTACAACTTTTATCAATTTGCTTTTGCTAGAGCGCGCGAAGCGTAGTGACAGAGGTTCAGTCAGATAGGACGGGTAGGTATATACGAATTATAGTTGACGAGAAGGGATAATATTATCCACCAGATCGGCTCTCACCTTAGTAATTTTTCTAACTTCTCTACTCTACTCTACTACTATACTATACTATACTATATTTACTATACATTATGAAATGAACTGTTACTGTTACAAAATCGGAGTGCTCCACCTGTGGAGTAGATGAGTAATCTGGTTTCCTTCTAAAGTTCCACACTTCAGAACGTAAGGAATCCCTTAAAAGAAAAATCCTTGAAAAGAAAATCAATAGAACAGTCACCTTTTTTCACTAAATACTTAATAGAGGGAGAAATTCTGTCGATCTCCAAAATAATAAAAGTGGCGTCAATTGGTTTGTTCCCACTGGCTTTTCCTGAAAGTTAGCTTACTCCTTTGAGAAGAGTTTGAATTTAATAATGGTTGGGAATCGAGAACGCAGTGCATGGTCAGTTTCTAGACCGCTCTATCTTCCATGTTCTGGAGTGAGGAACAGAAAACTGACTTTGGATCAGTCAAGAAAACACAGGGCACAGCCGCTCATGGATACTATACAGTCCAAAAAGAGTGAATGGGAATGGCCAAACGCCTTTCTGTCGGTCTGTTGTTTTTTTTTCTTCAAAATTAGAAGGAGGATCCATGGCAGGTATGCGTTGGCCTTTAAAGTATTCATGGATCCTGTATTGCCCCTCAGTTCATCAGTACAAATGCAGTAGAACTAACTGACTCCAAATCGGCTGTATCTTTTCTGAAGAATGTAGGACTCACTTCATAGTATGGTAGCTCCATAGAAACATAGTCTGTTATAGGTACAAATAAATTCGGTTTCAATTCCGAATTGGAAACCTAGAATGTTCCTAGAATAGGAAAGTTAATTAGAATTATTGTAGAGCAGATCCTTACATTTTTGTGCAGTCCGTACTTTGCCCATCACCTCTCATACGCTCTCAAGCAGTACATATGATGTTTACTGTCACTTTTCGATTATGATATTTTATTGGGGGACTGAACAATAAAGATTGTGCCCATAAAACATATACAGTGGTCCAGCAACAACACTGAAAACGTTGAAATTAATATGGCAAAGAGTGCATTCAGTCAGGACTGTGTTATATTTTTGGGCCAAAAGATTGAAGGGATTTCCAAGACAGCAAAAGAAGAGTCAGTAGAGAAGATAAGGAACATGCAAAGACTTCATGGCCTCCATTCACTTCGAGTTTCGAACGGGTCTGGCAGGGAATTTCAGAGCCTTCATTCCCAACTATGCTCAAATTGTATGACCGCTTGATAAAATAAAGGGCAAGTATGTGAAATTCTAATGGAAGGAGAAAGACAAGCAAGCTTTCTAGACCTTGTTTAATTAATATTACTAGCAACCCCATCTTACAGTTCCCTGATCAGTCGCTTCCTTTCAAACTGTGTGCGGATACCCATACGGGAACAGGAGCTGTTTTATACTAGCAGGATGGTTCACGTTCCAAGACAGCAACTACCAGACCTTGTTTATTACTCATACATATAGCGTACTTGTATGGTATAAAGGGAGCCCTAAAAGCAGGAGATTTATCACAGCCCTCAACAGGATATTTTACTGGACACGGAAACACGCCATACTTCAGAATTTAGATACATAGTCCTGAACGGGACGAACTCCCTTCAATGTACTAAGTGTGACAGAACATCAGGGGACCTTGACCATCTATTGAATTCATGCCCAAAGTATGAAGATGATATAACATCACTTTTCGAAAAATATTGTTATGCAAGGATACCTCCACTCGGTTATTCTGACACACCACAAATGTGGAATCTGTTATCCAGTTGCTACACACAAGTTGAGTTATTGTTTGACCGCCGAACTAGCACGTTGTCCAATTTCTTTATTGCTTTTGTTTACTCTTTATCACCACCTGTTTCACAACATTTTGGTGTCAGAAGTGGGATGAACACGAGGCGCACTATTCGGAACCCATCACCGCAACGACCGGAGGCTGTGACTGACCCTCCAGGGCAGTCAGATCAACTAAGTGTTGCCCAGTGCCCTACTCCTATTGTAGATGTGGATGCAGCGATGGAGCCATACAAGCAAATGATGATCGAATGTGTGGACAGTGTGAAAGAGTTGATTGCCAAAGAGTTTGACCGGAAAATCGCTCCTCTTTCCACACAGCTACAACGTCTTCAGGTGAGCCTTACCACGGCCACCAGTGTAGGAGCTATGCCTCCGGCTCCTCGGCAGCTAAGTGCGTCTCCCTCTACCGCCAAGAGCGCCGCAGCATTCTTGAAGCCAAAGCCCTTCGATGGATCTGTTGAATGGAGTGCTTACCTGCGACAGTTTGAAGGAATTGCTCGGGAGAGGCAGTGGAGTAAGGAGACAATGGCTTCGGTACAAGTATGTTATAGCCCCGCCAATATCGATTGTATCGATTATCTCAAATACATCGATCCTTGTGGTATCGATGACGTGTATCAGACAAGACGGTGGGTGTACAAGAAGTTTAGTTCCCATTCCGCCGCTCGCATTGTCAAGCGATCTGGATGCTCGCTAGCACTCGCATCTCAAAAAAGATAAACAATCCCAGAAACTATCCCGTGAATGAGCAGGTTGTTTGGGACTTCTGAATAGATGGTACAAGTATGTTATATTCACTCTTATTTTTTGGTGTCCTTACAATGGTCTTCCCGTATTCATTTTGAAAGTTGATATCGGCACCCGGGATGTAGGCATCGGGACGCCATATTGAGCCGTCATCGATACCACAAGGATCGATGTATTTGAGATAATCGATACAATCGATATTGGCGGGGCTATAACATACTTGTACCATGGCTTCAACCTTGTCAGCATCATTGACACTCACGGTTTTGACCCAAGTGGAGTGTCCATGCTCCTATGACGTCCTAGTACAAGCACTTCAGGATCGGTTTGGGAAGGCCAATCATACTCGTTGTACATCACTTTGCTTAATAGTCATACCCAACAACCAAAAGAGACACTAAGAGACTACCATCAAACATTATGTGACTTGGCTCACAAAGCTTGGCCTGGGGCTGGCTACATCGCTGCTGAAGGACAACTGGTCTTCCAATTCATGAAAGGCCTGAGAGACACTGACCTACGCCGATTAGTGATTGGCAGCTGGCCAGCGACCATGCCAGATGCATTGTCAGTGGCGCTTAGAATGGAAGCTGCAGAGAAATTGGAGGGGTCGTCAAGCATTGTACGCAGCATCACTACAGAAGAGGCCTTGGGACCTGTCGATGTACATCGCCCTATTAGCAGCCTTTCACCACCCAAGCGCCCAAGATGGGTGGAGAGGAGGGATGAGGAGAAAAAGAGGAAAATGCTTTGTGCTGGCGTTGTGATGCTCCCGGCCATGGGTGGTTCCACTGCCCCACACGTAACAATCAGGGTCGACAAAACAACACCGAGGTGGGAAACGAAAGAGGGGCAGACTAAATGGCCAAAGTCTGGTCCCCAGCTGCCACGTGGCCACACAGATATCCCTAGATGAAACTGTAGTCTACCGCGTGGGGGGGAAACGGATCCATAGTTCTGCCGGGGCAAGTGAATGGAGTGCCCTGTGCGATGGTTGTGGATACTGGGGAAACAAAGACTATAGTGAGACGAGACATAGTGAAGGGTGCCATAAAGGGCTGTAGCATGGGAAACACAGGCTGGTTAAGGACAATAACTGGTGAGTCATCACCAGTTCTAGGAATATGTCAATTACTTCTTGAAGTTGGCGATGGGGAGAAGAGAAAACACACAATGTTAATTGCTGGCATAAAAGAAGAATGTGTGTTGGGGATGGACTTCTTAGCATGGTATGGAGCCCAGTTTCAGGCTGCAGAGGGCTGTGCTATTCTGGGTGACAAGAAGCTTGAGTCGTTCCAGAACGGCATACAGGAGGATGTTGCGCCAATGTCACTAGCTGAGGCAGCATTCCAAGAGCTCCAACTAGTGGAAGCCACAAATCTGTGCCAGGGAGAGCTGGGGGAGGGCGACGCAGTACCATCACACATAAAAGAGCTATGGGACAGATCTGCTCAAGGTTTGACTGTAAGCCAGGTTTCTCGAATAAATAAGCTTTTGTTACAGTATGATGATGTTTTTGCCAGTAGTAGCACAGATTTAGGGTGCATCAGTGGGTCACAGCACCGAATAGATGTGGGTTCTCATGCACCCATCTGTCAGGCTCCCAGACGACTCCCGCCCCATCGCCGACATGAGGTTGATGAGATGGTTAGCAGCATGGAGAAGAACAGAGTAATTGAGCCCTCTGAGAGCCCGTGGGCTAGTCCAATAGTTGTAGTCAAAAAGAAAGATGGGTCAACACGCTTCTGCATTGATTATCGTCAATTGAATGCTGTAACCAAAAGAGATTCTCACCCACTCCCCCGCATAGATGAGTTGTTAGGAGCTTTGGCAGGGAGCATGTGGTTTTCAACGCTTGATCTCCAGTCCGGCTATTGACAAATATTGATGGCGGAGGAAGATCATGAGAAAACTGCTTTCTGCACTCCACTTGGACTCTGGCAGGTCCGCGTAAAGCCATTTGGATTGTGTAATGCTCCGGCAACCTTCCAACGGACTATGACAAAGTTGCTGCGTCCAGAGCTACATGAAGGCCGAGTCAAAGTCTACTTAGACGATGTACTCATTGACACGCCAGGATTCGAAGAACACATTCAAAAACTGGAGCACATTTTTGATAAATTTCGGGAAGAACGGGTGAAATTGAATCCCAAAAAATGCATTTTGTTTCGGCCATCCGTCGAGTACTTGGGATATGTGATTTCGGGGGGTGGAGAAGAAACTGATCCAAAGAAGACTGAAAAAGTCCGCACATGGCCGGTCCCATCAACTGCCAAGGAATTACGTACCTTCTTGGGGTTCTGCTCCTATTATCGCAGTTTTGTTCCTAATTTTGCTGAGATAGCCTCGATCCTGTACCCGCTCCAAGACAAGACGAATTCTTTTGTCTGGACACCAGCCTGTCAGATTGCATTTAATGACCTAAAAAGAGCGCTGACTGAATCACCAGTGTTAGGGCATGCAGACACGGCGGGACGATACACTTTGGACACGGACGCTAGTGACAATGCCATTGGAGCAGTACTGTCCCAGTTGCAAGATGGGAAGGAAAGAGTACTAGCTTACTTCAGCCGATGTCTGTCACAGGCTGAAAAGAACTACTGTGTGACCCGCCGAGAACTTGTGAGTCTTGTGAAAGCTCTCAGTCACTTCAGGGCATATGGCTTAGATTCAGGCGCTGAATTCACAGTCAGAACTGATCATGCTGGCTTGCAATGGCTTCGAACCTTTCAGGAGCCAGATGGGCAGATAGCGCGGTGGCTGCAGCACTTGCAGTCCTTCAACTTTGTAAGAGAAGCAACCGATGCGAGACTGGTAAGGTTCGATGTGGGAGACATCAATTAGGGTCGCGAGCAGTTGCATGACAGTTCTTTGAGTTGAGTTCACCAATGGCTAAGAGATGGAAAACACCCAGATTGTAATAGTGTAGCGCACCTGGGAGCAGGCACAAAGGCCTTATGGGCCATGTTTGCTCAGTTAACCCTTTAACTCCGAAGCCCGCGTTTTTCCGCAAAAGCTCAGAGTGCTGTGGGGCCGAAGCCCGCGTTTTCCCAAACGGCTCCTGCATTCTCCTGCGATCTACCAGAACTTTTTCAAACTACTTTTCGGTTTCTCGGGGAGTTACTAGAGACCGCTTGACACGTTTCAGCCCCTCCCTCCCCGCTCTTCCATCTTGAAGCCTCTCTCATCCGAGATGAGCCATGTTACCTGTGTTCACCCCTTTTTCTCGTTATTCTACGCGTAAAACGCATAAAAGTGGTAGGGATTCTTCAGGAATATTCTGACAAAGCCTCTCGCAGTTATTTTTAGTGTCAGTCTACTGTATGATTTGTTGACGTGCGCTTCCGTTCACCTCACTTTGAGACGTTTTCCAAAACTTTTTCTACCTTTCGTTTTTCTACTTCGTTATTTATATCGTAATTTCTTTTTTTCTTATTAGTAGTAGTGATTTAGTTAGGTTTAGTAGTGCATAATTATATATTATTTAGGTTTAGTGTGTACCTGTGAGTGGGTACTTCCTAGGTGGTACTTTTCGACACATTTTTTTGGTTCTGACCTGGCGATTTCTCTGGACTTCTTGGATAATGGATTTCATAAATGACTGGGACGACGACAGTTTTGATATGCAGCTACGAGTTGACGATGATGGGACATTGGGAATTAGATTAGAGAAAAAAAAAGAAAATTGAAAAAAAAAATTAAAAGTTAAAAAATTAGGTAGTAAAAATTAATTTTTTTTAAATTTTTTATTTTTAATTTTTTTTTTAATTTTCTTTTAGTATAGTATAGTAATATAATGAATCGGTAATTATGTTTATGGAAAATGAAGTAATAATAAGACAAATTATGAAAACAATAAACTATTGATGGACGCCAGTTTATGAGCATATATATATATATAATAATGACAAAAAAGGTACAAACCCTTCAAACCCAATACATTTCAGTCCATAATATATTCCTGAACAAAATGCAAAAAAAAATACGTCAAAAAGTTGAAGAATAGTGGAGAAACGGGAAAAACTAAAAGAGAAGGTCGAGCGTCGCAGACTTGAGAATTCCTCAGGTACCAGGGGAGTTGGAGGTAAAAAAGCCTCCGCCGTCAGGGGTCGGGCGGTCGTAAAAGGCTCCGGCGGGAAAGGGTTAATATTGGACGACAACATCATTAAAAGGAGATGGGAATCAGCTGATGAATCGAAGCATGTCTTGCAAATCCTTGACCCGGACTCACTCAAGCGAACAGTGGTGGCTCATGCCCACGAAGTTGGTCATTTTGGTTGTAGGAGGACCATAGGAGCCCTGCGCCGGACCTACTATTGGGTGGGGATGCATTTAGATGATAGCCAATACTGTGTCAGCTGCATCTTATGTGTCCAGCGAGGAAAATGCACAAAGAAGGGAAGCAGAAAAGCACCAATGAAAACGTATACAGTGGGGGTTCCATTTGAAAGAGTTGGAGTTGATTTGATTGGACCCCTACCTCGGATAGCTCGAGGCAATCGGTACATTGTTGTAGTCATGGACTATTTTACAAAGTGGCCAGATGCGTTTCCCATCCCTGACGCAACGGCCCCAACAGTGGCTAAGGGGATGGTGGACCATGTGATATCACGCTTTGGGGTCCCAAGAGAGTTGCACTCAGATCAGGGAAGGACCTTCGAATCGGATGTTTTCAAAGAAGTGACCACTTTGCTCAGCATACACAAGACAAGGACGACACCTCTGCGACCCCAGAGTGATGGACTAGTCGAACGCTGTGGAACCTCCTAACCACTGTAGGAAATAATCAGAAAGACTGGGACATCAAACTACCCTGCTTGCTGCTTGCCTACCGCGCCACGGAGCAAGCCGCCACTGGGTTCTCCCCTGCCAGACTCCTGATGGGCAGAGAGCTCTTTCCCAGTGCATCTCCTATGCGGACCTGTCCCTGGACCACAGCCACAAACAACTTATGCTGACATCATACGAAAAGAACTGGAAGACACCCATGACTTGGCTAGGAATAAGCTTCTTCAAGCAGCAGACATAGCAAAGCGTCGGTACGATGTAAAAACTGAAGCCCCCAGATTCAAGACGAATGACCAAGTGTGGTTTTTCAACCCACAGCGGAGGGTCGGCTGGTGAAGTTACAGCTGCCATGGGTCGGTCCCTGTAAAATTGTCAAAGTGATTTCCGACTTGATATACCGCATTGTAACGCCGGCGCGAAAAAGAATGGTGGTCCACGCTGATCGTCTTTAGGTCTTAGGCCTCACTGCACGCTTGAGAAGGGGTGAGGGGGGGGGGGGGGTGATGTTATACAAGATACCTCCACTCGGTTATTCTGACACACCACACATGTGGAATCTGTTATCCAGTTGTTACACAGTGAAAATATAAGTTGAGTTATTGTTTGACCGCCTAACACGTTGTCCAATTACTTTATTGCTGTTGTTTACACTATATCACCACGTATTTCACAACAATATCAAGGAAATAACATTGACGACTTCCTCAACAAAAACTTCAAATTGAAACCTTCAAGAGATTATTACGACTATGTGACCAAAAACAATATCGAACTCTGAACGTTCAAAGACGTGCAACATGGCTTTCCGCTGGCACTAGAATAGAAATAATGCGAATACTACCACCACCATCAGCAGTATCCATGACTCTCCCTTAATCCATGTTCCCAGTTCGCAGTTTCCGAGCTTTGTTTCTAGATTTACTGATTTAGTTTCGCGTTGGGAAAGGCTGGTTCGTTTACGTAAATTAATTGTAAATTTGATTGAATTGTGAACTCAGTTTGAAATATCATATCACACCTTCATGCTGTCATCGTGTAGTTAATAATTTGAGTAGAGTTCAAAATCTATTTGGGTGTTCGAGGTTCTGTTCTTTGTGTTTCATTGTGAGAACGCCGTGGAAGAGCTTCCTCCCTTACCGATTGTTGCCTTCAAGAAAATGATTTTTTCAGCCCATCAGTTCGAAATAATGCAGTAAATACAAGTATCTACCCACTTGTATTGCTGCGTGTAATTTTATGTTCTTTGAGTCAGCAGTGCATTTGATTGGCTTTAAATTATGGCTACTACAACAAACGGAAACGGTAATTTGGTGGACGAATTCGAAGAAGCATTTCAGGTAATTTTTAGATAATTATCACTTGGCTAACAGTACCTTATAAAAGATGAGTTTTCTTACCTATGTGGTGCATGATCGGTTATATCGAAATTGGGTAGGTACAAACAAGTACAGACGGGGTTATTGAAATGTTTTTTATTTCCACCTAGAACAAAATACACTTTTATACCGGTTTTGGTGACCAGAAAAATCGTCAATCGTCAGTAGGTATGAATATTGTATTTTGTTCTTAGTGGTAATACTTGGACAAGGTTTGGGATTTCGTTACTAGTAATTTAGTTCGTTGTATCCAGTATATTATGACTTACAGGTAGGTACGTCGTAGTCGTAGGTATGTACAGCCAATCTTTAATACCGTTCATCAGTAATTTCGCTAATCCTACCGTTTTCTGTATTGTAGTCTTGTTTGAGCGTTCTCACAAAAGAAGAAGCGTTAGCTACGATGGAGAAAGACGAAATTAAAGCCGAAGTAGACCACTCTATTCTTCGATTCCTCGACCTTGCGAGACAGATGGAAGCATTTTTCCTGCAGAAACGTTTCCTTCTGTCAGCATTAAAGCCTGAACTTGTCGTGAGAGAGGTTGGTAAATTTGAATATGTTTGCTCAAACGTAGATTTATCAATGCAGCTTTTCTTGGGACCTGAAGACTGTGATGATAAAGTTTAAGGTTAAGCTTGAATTTTAGGGCGTTATTCGTCCCTTGAGGGAATATCGTATGAAGAAACTAGAATATACTTTACGTTCTTCTACCTTTTAAGTTGTTAGTTAGATAGATAGGTGGATGCTAAATACATACTTAGGAACATTAAAGGAACAACATTTGGGCTTCCTGTTGTAGTTAATAATTATTATCTCACCAAATAATTACCTACCCAACTAGCGATTTGGAAACTAATAATTCCCCAGACCTCTTCTTTCCCTACCTCCTCACTATATTTTTTCCATCTCAAGTCCTGAACACTGAAAAATGTGCTTGAAAAAGTGGGGGCACTTGAGGAACTATTGTCTTGGTGTAATAGTGACATAATCGGCGGTGGGCGAGGGACAACGCGTAATCCAAAAACGCTCATTTACAGGAGAAAAAAAAAGGAATACGACCAACTGATTGCGTCTGATTCGTACACACATCGGTCCTGTTATTCATACAATAAATTACTTTCTAGCTTGGTTTATCATGTGATTTAGTGGTGGGTAAGAGTAGTTATTTTGAGTTAGTTCAGTAGTTCCTCTCCAATTCCTTTTTTTTCCAACCGCAGGACACAAACACTGAACTAGAACGAACATATTAAATACAATACCAACTTAGTTCCTGAACGATGCCAACTTAGTTCCTTATTCCTTTGAACTGTAGGTTGTTCTGTGATATTATAAACTCCTTATGCAGTATCCATCCCATCTGAACTAACTCCGATGTAAATAACTCCTAATGAACTATCGTTCAGTGGATACTATCAACTCCTCATGTGCTAAATGAACTATTGCTCTGTGGATGTTATGAACTCCTCAAGCCGTATAATTACCCGGTCTGAATGACTCCTAATGAACTGAACTGTCGTTAAGTGGATACTATAAACTCTTGTAGTAAAATAAACTCGTTCTGTGGATACTATAAAATCCTCCGTATCAATTCACCCCATCTGAATCCCCTAAAAGGAACTATCGTTCTGTGGATACTATCAACTCCTCATGTACTATCCACCTCTCCTATGAACTGCAAGCCACCACCTAACTCAGTCGCCTTGTAAGTGAGTGAGTTACTAGTTCTTTACTTTTTAGTTCATAATGCACTGAGCGATAGTTCTTTAATTCCCTCTTCCTACGTCCATCTCTAGACACTGGGTATTTCTTTTACTGTGTGGTCCTAGTGAACACGTTCAGTGAAGTGAACTAAGTCGAGGAGTAGATCAGTTGGCGGAGTTAGTTCTTCAAGAGTAGTTCAGTCAGGAACTACCCACCTCTAATATGATTGAATAAATTATGCTTCATTCACAATCTCCATGTTGGTGTGATAAACAGGGACGAGAGAAGCACATACTATTATTGATGAAAAATGGGCTATTCAAGAGGCATGGAACCCCATTGAAAAATCACGATTACATACATGATCTCCAGGTAAAATCACACCTCTCACCACTAGGTTTGTGACTTCCGGAGAGACAAACCCTATCTCTGATCAAGAGTTCACTGGACGATGAACTATTTTATCCCAAATAAGTGTTCCTATTTGCATATACTCGAGTAGATATGAATAAATTGAAAAAATTTAATTTTTTCTCACGAATATCATGTTAACAATGGGGAAATTCCTCACTGTCCCTGGAACTTGAGTTGATGTCAGTAATACAGGAGATAACAGAAGCTTGCTTGGAATATCCAACCAGTTTGTTCCACCTTAAGAGATGTGGAAAAACTAAATAGGTAGACCTACTTAGAAAAAAAAAATTTCTTTTCACCACCGTGAGCGACGGAATTGCTAGAAAATCACCAAACAAGTCCATTGGTAGAAAACCTCATTTTGGCAAAAAAATAGAGTTACTGGTTGTCTCGCCCACCGTTGATATATGTGCCCTCACTCGACCAAGTAGAGATTCTCAACTCGCCCTCAGTCCTGAACTGGGTTCACACGATATCAGGGGAATTTTTTTTTTCAACAATTTTTGTCTAATAAACTGATTTTCAACAACCTTTTATGATGAAAAAGGTTTAAAGGGGGTAGGAGGAATGGTGTGTATTTAGAAGTGTGTAATCAGCTTATAACAAAAAGATGGTGGTCCTTGCTATCTGTCCAATCAGTCCTCAACATACCTCCCCCCCACCCCTCTTCCAGAAAAATGAAAAATGCCCATATTATATGCTCATAAAATACATAGAGTTCCTTTCTAAGTTCATACAGGTCTTTTTAAAAAATTCAAAAATTTCAAATTATCAAAACATTAAAATAAATTCTTTAGCACTTCACGTAACAGTTCTTCAATTGAACAGTTGGGCCTTGCATGTTCGCTTTTGAGGTTTTGTTGAGGCCGGAGGTTGAAAGGGAGTTTTCTGCTTCGAATCCTTGAAAGGATGAGGTTATGGTCTCATTAGGATTTTCTAGTGATGAGAATATAGGAGGCGGTGTCGACATTGAACTGTGGTCTGTCTGGTTTCCTGGATCCAGGTCTGCAGATGGGTTGGTTGGCACACTATTTCTCATGGGTCTTCAATGTCGAATGGCAGCTCGAGAGTTGGTTGACGTGTCTTTTCCAGAGCAAGGAAAAGTTCTTTCTTGACAAGTTAAGTCTGCATGCCTAGACGTTCTTAGACCCAACCTTGAATCCAGGGATACCGGTGATTACAGAAATCTCGTGTGAGACGATCATTGATGGCCGGTGCTGGTAGCTCACCTTGAGTTTAACTTGTGGCTGGTGGATCTTGCTGCACCATGACCTGTTTCACTTACCACTGTTAGTTTGTTTTACCTGCGTCGTCAAACTGTTGTGTCTTGACCCTATTATGACGGTATTTAAAGGGGGCGACAGTTGTGCGAGACAGAGGAAACATGCCCACAGTATATCTAGATTAACTCCACAACCGTTCAGTCAATTGTCAACTCTAAATACGTTTTTGAGTTCCTCTTAATCTATATTTTTAGGATATCTTGAGAAATTATAGTTTTTCTCATTATTTTATTATTTCTGCAATTTATTCATGCACCTTAGTAACCCCAGTTTACGGCAAGGTAATAGAAGAGGTTTGGAGGTATCTTGAAAGTTTTTTTAATTTCTAGTATTCTTTTGTGGTATCATTTACTTGGAACCTTCTATTTTACGGGAATGGGATTTCCACTTAAATCATATTCAATGCCTCTACAGTCATGTACCTAACGTCACACCCAATGTTTGTGCATAGAGCTCAGAATTATTCTGTTATTTCAGGACACGAATGACCTCAAAATGGAACTGGCAAGGAAAGAAGAGCTTCTGAAACGCCATCACGAAAAGATAGCTATGTGGCAGAACTTGTTGGCGGATCTTCAAGGTTGGGCTAAGTCCCCTGCTGGGGCCAGTGGCCAAGGTCCTGCAGGCAGCACTCCAGGTCCAGGGCCTGGAGGTCCTGGCACACCCTCTGGCATGAATGGTGCTGCTCCTGGTGGTCCCTCGGGCACTCCTCCCCAGGCCACAGCTGCCATGATACAACAGCAGCTTCAGCAGCAACAACAACAGCAACAGATTCAACAAATGCAGATGCAGCAGCAAATGCAACAACAGATGCAACAGCAGCAGGTACTAAATTGTGATCATAATTTTAATTATTGTTATGTTTTTATGGTAACTATGAAAGGAAGTAACAACATATTTCCAAAGCTTTGGCTCTTATCTTGCATGCTTCGCTCTCTTCTATGAGGAAGGCTTTGCTCCCTACTTTGGCTATGCATGAATCCACAAATGAGGCCTTGTAATTCTATCCAGGAATAAACTGGATTTTGCGGATATAAATGAGGTATTTTAACCCTTTGTATCTGATTGATAAAATGGGAAATACTCATGGTTCTGGAATTGCTGAATTTTTTCCAAATTTCCTTTTTGTATGGTTTGTTGATGATGAAATCGAATCGGTTTGCCCGAAGAGTATCTTTGTTTAGTTTCCTAGATTACGTGGGAAATGGCAATGACGTCATTGCCACTACTTCTTCCTCCATGCTACATCATATACAGTCACCACAACTCTCTAATAACAGAACAGACACCACAACTTCTCGGGCAGTACGTATTCTGGGTGGGCTAACATCGATGAGCTCACTCCAACGTCGTGGATTATATAAAACAAGCTGTATCCCCAAAAGGTGGCAATGACGTCTTCACATGACGTCTCCACATTTAATTGAAATTTAACTAGTCATTTCCCTTCCGAATGAGAAATACGTACCATCTCACCTCAATGTCTACTTTCAAATAATAAAATACTTGGGTATTCCTCTTTCGTTTCTTTTTCAGAAACCAGGACTGTTAAGGGTGGCAGTGCACTGATGAAATTCTCTGGAACAACCTGGATTGTAACCTGTCCTACTTACATATTTTGTTATATGTTACCAACAGCATTTGTTCAGTAATTTCATGTTTCCTAGGTGGGAGCAGGTATGGGAGGACCAGGTGGTATGATGATCGGACCAGGAGGAGTTGGGATGCTCCACGGACCTCTCGCGTACCTGGAGAAGACCACCAGCAACATCGGGGTCGGAGAGGGAGGGAGAAGGTGACGCGGGAGAGGGAGGGGGAGGGGCAGGGGTCGCGGGCGAGGTCGCGGCCACTATGCCAACGCTCCGTAACCCTCCGCTGCGGCCATCAGCTGCACCCTATGATTGCAGCGGTCGCTCGTTTTGGTTGAGTTAACTGCCAAACATTCTTCTCCACGACACCTAATCCTCTTCATTCCCTGGTTTGTTATTCCTTCTTCATTTTTTTCCGCTAGCCTGATTCTGTTTTTGTTGTCGTTGTTGAGTGACTCTGGTGCCACTTATGCAGTTAATCTCCTTCATTCATCTCGACTTTCTTTGCTAAAAGTGTTGCCGCTCTGTTGTCTAAATAAAGTGACGTTCTGCTGTTCACTTCTTTCAATCATTTTCAAATCACCTTTGTTATTAAAATCCCGCCACGTGTCATTACTATCACTTCACAATCAGTGCATTGTCGTGCACTAACTCAGGTTGAAATGCTAATATTATGTTTCATGGATGTAGGGAACATACCCGGGTTGGAAGAAACCTCTCTTGGCCAATTATCAGCTTGGAAATCCGGTTGGTTAACTCGTTCAGTGCAAAAAAGAAAACAACAGGTAATGCCAGTGGTTGGACGGTTTGCCTTGATTACTTTGCACGTACTGGTGAAGTGGCTGGCATGTTTTTTTAAAACATCAACCGCGTGTTGTCGGGCAAGGTGATGCTGCATATTATAGTGTATGTTGTCGATATCGATGCCACAGCCTCCTCCCACTTTTACAATATTTACTCTGGCTTATCATTGTGTGGGGGAATGAATGAATGTTTTGTAGTTCAGAAAACTATTATGGTACGCTTGTTAAAAGTCAGTTTAGTCAATTTTGTGATGTGACCTGCTAATCTAATTCAACAGCATATCACAGATAAAACTGCTATTTGATCAGGATTCTCGAAAAAAATAGAGCCCCCCCCCCCCCCCCCCAAGAAAGTGCAAATGAATTAATTCTACTTACCCTCCCAAACTCAAATATTTTATTTTATTTTGGATTTATTTATTTTACTGTCTCTTTCATTCGTCTTGTTCTTCTCCTTGTTTTCACTGATACTTGGTCTTCTGTGTAAGGAGAGAATCGATGATCGTTGGAATTGGAATAAATGCTAATGCTTCTCAAGTTTTCCTATTCAGTCACTGTATAGTTTGAGAAGCCCTCCAACACTAAAAACTGCGTTGCTCCGTTTGAATTGACGTTTTGCATTATGTAAAATCAGGTTAGTTTTGAACGAGGCTCCACAATTCTTATATTCAAAACATTTATAGTCGACTTTGTCATTGAAGGCTTGTCCATTCTGTAGTCTTTGAAAATATTAGTTGTGTCTGTTTTTTGATCCTTGTCTCTCGAAAATTTTTGAAAATGTAAATAGTAAACCTAATGTACTAGTTTATCTCCTATTGCTAGACTACTCTGGACTCCTGACTGAGGAATGAAATGTATACGAAAAAGTTTTTTCATGTGTTCTTTAAATATTGTAATTATCTTTTACAGGATCTTGGCTTTGGTCAAGGTGATGAAACAGTGCTTTGTGAATTCAATATTCCTTTCTTAGAATTTCGATTTCTGTGGTATAGGCACACAATCAAGAAGAATTTGTAAAAAATAGCAACCATCGATCGATTTTGATTTTGTATTTTTGGTGAAATATGGCCGTTGTGGTTCAAACTCTGCATTGTTTATTGTTCCATCACCTTGATGTCGTTTAAAGCCTCGGCTAAGGTTATTTTCTTCTTTTTTCTCTCTGTACTATCGTATTGTCGATTCAACAAGCGTACTTCACTGTGGTGAATTTTGAACATGGGTAATGTTGAATGTTAATGTGTGCCCCTTTCTCAGAATGTGCTCGCTGATTATAATGGGGATGATGAAGGTTCCATCAGTGCTTTCAATAATTTATCCAGTTCTTCTTGCCAGTGTAAGAAACTTTTATGACAAGAAAGCTTATGTTTCTAAAAATGCCCTTGCTATATGCTGGGCAGAAATTTCCCTCTGACGTTAATGTTTGAAAAAAAAAATTGCATTGGATACTTGTTGAGAGTAGTTCTGAACTGGTTTACACATGATCTCATGTAGTATTGACTGAAATCTGGGACAAACCATTGTGTTCCATTGATAAGATATTTACTTTGTGAACTAAATGAATTATTGAAAGGGCCATTAGCCTGCTTCACGTGGAGTGGCAGTGCAATTAAAAACCCGACCTGAGTTCTAGTAATCGATTTATCTATGAATAGAATAATAGGTACACAAATTTGAGAGCAATGCCAAATCAACACAATATTCAATGAATCAGACGGGTGAAACCAAACAGGAAATGTCAATATTGGGCACCAAGCTAATCGAAGTGTTGCGTGGTAAAAATATTTACAGTATCCATGCGCTCTGTGGACGCATTCCATGTGAAAATGCGTTGCTGCTCCATGTGAACCATGCTATCACTGGGCTTGGCTACTTGTGCTACCAAATGCCCCCCTTGACCAGTTCACATATTTTTAAATACCATTTTTAGGTATTAAAATGGTACTTCATGTACTTACTAATCTATAATCATCAGAGCTGCTTTTCTAGCCGATATATTGATAATGTTGTGGTCTCAACAGTGAATGTAGTTCCGTCTTCCTCCAAATTCCACGTTGTGTCTATCTGTAACTATTTTGCATCTAAACCCCTTTACTGTGAAACTGTAAACGTGATCCAACTGTGTGTGTTTTTATAGTTTGGCAAAGGACAGCAGATTCTTGAATAATGCTAAAAGTAATCTCTTGCAAGTGGATGTAATTGATGGTAATAAAGATATGAAAGGCCAAGAAACCTTTACTTTTTATTTTTCAAACTTCTCTCTTCTTCTAAATCATGATTACCAATCTGTTTATCTTGGTGGTTGTGTATAATATGAGCTCTTTTTCTTTATCGTTTCCTTCAAGTGTGTAAACAGCTAATTCAACCAACTTTGTATCAATGTTGTTTAATGAGCAAAAAAAAAATATATATATAAAGAAGACCAAAGTTTTTGAAGTTTTATGAGTTTTTAACCCTTTCGTCCGTTTGAAATTCCTTACATAGGCTATAATATTATTATTATGTACCTACATAGTTTGCTTGTAAGGCGAAACTTCCGTGTTTTACTCAGAATTACTCTTATACTGGACATCACGATTCCAGAATGTGAGGCTCATGGCGTCCAAGTCTATACAGGAAACTCGGACCAGGGAAAAGTTTTACTTCAAATGGTCATAATTTCTCAAGAGTCTTTAAGATTTTCTTTTTGGGGTTTGTTCGGCTCGTTAAAGGCTCTGGCACACAGAGCGCGATCTGTCGCGGCGGGCAGCGATCTCTGACCGCCGCGATATGGTTGTATGATGCAACATTGGACCATCCCTGTCACACACAACGCGATCCAGTCTTGATACAGACAGGCGATACAATTGTACAAAATTACAAAAATTATTACGCGATCCGGCGATCCAATTTCAAAGATGGGGGATGAAACCGAGCTGTTGATTGAAAAAGTGAGAAAATACGTGTATTTGTATGTCACATCACACCACCTGTGATCTGTCTTCATGAGTCCGTAGTTCACGACAGAGATGGTGGTATTCACCAAGTTCCTCTCTTTTTTGATTTATTGGGTGCACCCAAAATCGTCTTCTTGTGCTGGTACTCTGTACTAACGCAAAAAGAAACAAGAGTTCCTCTTCGTCAGAACTACTCATTTTTTTCTAGAGAACCACTAGGATACGAGTACTACTGGTTGAGTGGAAATCTACAATACTGGATCGCTCACACAGATATCGCATTGTATGTGGCGTAGCTGTATCGCTGATCGCCAAGGAGATCGTGGGATCGCTGCCCGCCGCGACAGATCGCTTTCTGTGTGCCAGAGCCTTTAACTCTTCAGTTTGAGATAATAAGCTTTCTAGGTGAAAAAATAAGGGAGTTGAGGATTTTCTAATTTTTCAATTTTCAGCGATAACTGCTGTAAAAGTGGACCAAAATGGGTGCTGTTGGTACCAATATGTCCGTTAGGATGTCAAGATCACGTCTATTGATTTTGAGCTAGATCGCATTTGATTTGACTAATTGACAACATGATTGACAGCAATAAATATGTCAATGGGTCCATTATATTTCCATGCTCAGTATAGTATATTCTCATGATCCGCCTGTCGGGCCAACATGCGCAGCCAGTCGGGTCGACCTGACAGGCCGAAATGAGCGGCCAAACTTGTATCCATACTACTATGAAGAACATGGAGGTATTGTGTGGCAATCTCCACACCAAAACTTTACTGGAGAGAGTGATGGAATCGTCTGAAAAATGGTTGATCATACAAGTTATGAGTAAGTATACCTCTGGGCCTTAATTTAGTAAGTACCTACTAGTTTTTCCTCGAATAAATAAGATTTTGTCTACTACCCCCACCAATCACCTTACTGATTATGAGTAGTACCTATGGTTTAAAACGGAGCTGGGACCTATCAGCAAATATCTCACATAACGGGGCATCAGTCGATTTAGCAATTTTCTCACTCCACTTAGCAGGGGTATCATCAATCCTAGGAATAGAATGTTTGCCATTCAAAATAGAGATTTCCACTCCCACGAGACCTTTCTGATCAATTTTGGTTCTGGTTAGTCGGTACCTACAAAAACAACCCTGTTGCAAAAAATTACCAGCCGTAAAAAGGATTGGTATCCATTTTGCCCACTAATGTAGCATGCTCGGTCTTGGATGTGTATATAGAAACCTGTTCCTTCCCCTTCTGTTGGATTGGTGTGTAGAAACCTGTCCTTCCCCCAAACCTTGAAATTTCTTTCAGCTGGCCTTTCCTGTTCCAGGGGGGATAGAAAGTATTGACACATAATAGGGCCTGCTATTGGATGCTACTGCCATCTAGTAACACGTGTTATCAACTTGGAGATAACAGGCCTATCTGTTGAATAATGGTGGACGTTGAAAAGTAGATGGGTAGTGATTCTCTATTTTCACCCCCCAATGTGACTTTCAATTAGAGTAGACTTCAGTTTTTTCGTAACTACAGCTACTACTCTGTTTACTATTCTGTTTGGCAATCAAATATTGATTAAGTGCATGTATTATTAAACAAAACCAAGAGTGAATGACGTTGTTTGTGGTGGTCAACTACTGGATGTGAAAGTGTTGATTTTGAGAAACTGACCATGGCGGTCAACTTCTGATGTTTTAATAATAATGTCTCTAATCATAAAAATGAATATAATGTTAAAGGTAGAAGTATTTAAAATAATGCCAAACATTTTCAAGTCCACATCACTGATCTTTCCAGTAGATGACCGCCTTGGTCATCTTCTGACTCAACCTGTGATAAACCTTTGCGTTAAATGTAGGCTTTATTGAGCTGAAAACTCGTCGAGAAATGAAATTTGTAGTTAAGGGAATTTTGGGTAAACAAGTAACGTAGGAACCAGGATGTGATGATAATAAATTATAGGACATTTTCCGCAGCTTCCTTTTAACTAGCTACGTAGTCCCCTAAACTAGCAGGAGGACGCCTTTGACGTTGACTTCTTCTTAAAGCTTGTTCCTCTGACGATTCTGTTTCCTCTTGAGTCGAAACAGGTTCTACTGGTAGCATATCTCCCTCCTCTGGCCTAATCTGTTCTGGCTCTGCCGGTGGTTCAGACACAATCTCTGGCTCTGGGTTTGTGCTTGTCTGAAGTGCCTCACCTACTGGAGCTAGATGTCTGGTAGAAACTGTTGATTCTTGGCCATCAGGGTGTCTTATATGTGCATACTGCGAATTTGCTTCTAATAACTCAACTTCGTCAACCAGTGGTTCGTACTTGCTTAAACGAACTTGTCGCTTTAGTAGGACCTTCCCTGGTTCGAGGAGCCAAGTGGGAAGAGCTTCACCTTTCGATGTCTTCCTAGGATGCGTGAACATCCTTTCATGGGGAGTTTGATTTGTGGCCGTACACAAAAGCGAACGAACCGAATGTAAAGCCTGTTGTAGGGCCTCCTCCCATTGGTTTGTGGGTAGATTGTGGCTCTTCAAAGCCAGCTGAATGGCTTTCCACAAAATGCCATTGTACCTTTCGCATTGGCCATTTCCTTGTGGGTTGTAAGGAGTTGTTCGGCTGGTTGCAACCCCATTTGTATGAAGGAATGTCTTGAAGTCTCTCGACATAAATGTTGGCCCTCTATCTGAGTGGATGTAAGAAGGCATCCCGAAGACTGAGAAGAGATGTTTGAGGTTTGCGATCAAAGTGGATGCAATCAAGTCCGAGCAAGGAACAGCAAAAGGAAATCGTGAGTATTCATCCACAATGACGAGCAAATCTCCCTTTTGCTGTGGGTAATGGTCCCTTGTAGTCAACACTCAACCTTTCGAATGGTCTTGTTGCTTTAATCAATTGAGCAGGCTCTGCAGGTCTGTAGAATTTCGGCTTCAATTCAGCGCATGTAGTGCAAGAAGAAGTGATTTTCCTGACGTCATCAATTGAATATGGCATATTACGCGCCCGGACCCAATGGTAGAATCGAGTGACTCCCGGATGGCAAAGGGTCTCGTGAAGACTCATGAGGTATTCAGTTGCACCTATTGCCCCACAAACGCGAGATAGCAGGTCTGCCACTATGTTTTCTTTCCCAGGCCGGTAGATGATGTCATAAGAATAAGTTGAGAGTTCAAGTCTCCATCTCATCACCTTCTCGTTCTTTATTTTGCTTGTATGTTTCTTTTCTAACATAAAGGAAACGCTTTGCTGGTCTGTAATGAGCTTAAAATGTTTACCCATTAGCAGGTGTCGCCATTTATGCACAGACTCGACTATAGCATAAGCCTCCTTTTCGATTATTGAGTGGTGTAGTTCAGAAGAATTTAAAGTGCGAGAAAAGAATGCTACCGGCCTGCCTTTTTGGCTGAGCGTGGCAGCAAGGGCAACTTCTGATGCGTCTGTCTCAACAGTTAGAAGTTCATTGGGGTCGATTGCTTGTATTGCAGATTCAGCTATGTCCTTCTTGAGTCCTTCGAAAGCAGCCAATGCTTTAGGGCTTAAGGGAAATCCCTGGGAACGAACGAGCGGGTATACCTTGTCGGAGAAATGGCTGATCCATTTTGAATAGTGAGCGAAAACGCCTGGTGTTTTCTGTAAAGCTGTAACATTAGTAGGTGGTGGAAGTTCGAGGAACGGTTTTAATCTATCAGCGTCTGGCTTGTACTGTCCATTCGAGGCCTCATATCCAAGGAGCTTGATCGATTTCAAATTAAATACGCTTTTTTCCATGCTCAAGGTCAAATTATACTGTTTTGCCACCTCAAGAAATCGTTGTAAATTTTGTTGATGTTCTTGTTCATCCTTCCCACAGATAGTAACGTCATCCAAGTAAACATTATGTTGCTGCTAGTTTTTCTTGAGTACCTAATTATTTTGTAATAAATTTTTGAAAGGCTGGAACACCGTTTGTCACACCGAATGGAAGTCTATTAAAATGATAGAGCTGTCCACCTACTTCGAAAGCAGTGAAAATTTTATCTTCTTCCGCAATAGGTACCTGGTGATATGCGCTCTTCAAGTCTGTTTGACTGAATATTCTGTACTGTGCGACCTTTTCTATAATCTCTTCAACTCTCGGAATGGGAAATGCATCGAGAAATGTGAATCGATTGATGGTTCTCGAGTAATCTATAACCATCCTACGTTTTCGTCCAGTAACTACAAAAGCTTGAGCCCTCCATGGGGAATCGCTCACCTCGATGATGTTGTTTTTCAGTAGACTGTCAACTTCTGCCTTCATGAATTCTAGGTCTTGTTTAGAATGTCTCCGAGACCTGACAGCAATTGATTTGCAATTCCTATCTAGGTAGCTGAAAATCCTAATAGGTTGTACTCTGGCTGCCTCAACACTCCCACAGATTTTGAGGACTGATCGCTCACCTCCGAAAGAGAATTCCACGGATTGATGTGATCTTAACACGTCATGTCCAAGAATCAGGTCAGAGCAAAGGTCCTTCATTACATAAAGTCGAATGTTATCGTAATTGTTGTTGTTCATTTTAATAGTTCCTGGGCAATATGAATGTATTTTTGTTGCGAGTGAAACTGATGCCATCGTGATGTGGCCACTGAACGGAATTCTAGTCATTGAATTGTTTTTGACAAAAAGTTCATTGATGAAGCTCAGTGAACTCCCAGTGTCAATCAGTGCCGAAGCCTCGTAGCCATTGACCTTTACTCGAACAGTAGTTTTTACTAGAGAGTGTGCTGCAACTGCTATTGGTCCTAATGCTGACGTCTGTAATGAGCGTTTCTTTGAAAGGCAAACCTTCTGGTAATGTCCTTTCTTACCACAATGCGAACAGGTTGAATCTACAGCCGGACAAATCTTACGAGGGTGACGGGTACTTCCCCCACAAAAATAACATACCGATTTCTTAGACATAGCTCCTACAGCATCTAGTCCCTGTACATTTTCGTCCTCTGATTGATCTTAATAAACTACAGAACTTACAGGAGGTACATTCTGATACGAGAGGGACTGCTGCTGTGCCATGTCAAGTGCTCTAGCTTGATTGAATGCTTCTTTCAGAGTCAGCTTGAAATTCTCTAAAAGTCGTTGTCGTATTGGGACGGATTGTAAACCAGTTATGAATGCATCCCTGATGCTCTCCTCTTTATTTTCGTGTGCTGAAACAGCTTGAAAATTACAATTTTCACTGAGAACTTTTAGTGCCTGTAGGTACTGGTCTAATGTTTCCCCAGCATTTTGGCGGCGAGTAGCTAAACAGTGTCTTGCGTATATTTCGTGTATGGGCTTGACAAAAATAGCTTCTAGGACTGCAAGTGCGTCTGCGTAAGTGGCACTGCCAGCTATGTATGCATACAAATCAGAAGAAACGTGATTCATCAAAATTTCCAGTTTTACCTCGTCAGCTGGTGGTTTGTCTTGTCTCGACAGGAAGTTGGAGAAAGTTCTTTTCCAGTGATGCCATTTTGTTGCTACATCTGGTCTTGTAGGATCGATTGATAAGTGTTCAGGTCTTAGGAATTTCTCCATAATTTTCAGCTCAATAAATTGTGATAAACCTTTGCGTTAAATGTAGGCTTTATTGAGCTGAAAACTCGACGAGAAATGAAATTTGTAGTTAAGGGAATTTTGGGTAAACAAGTAACGTAGGAACCAGGATGTGATGATAATAAATTATAGGACACAACCTATGGTCAGCTTCTGAATTTCATACTTGCATAGGCATACTTCTATATTTTCCAGCTTCAGATATCATCATGCCTCCAAAAAAAGATAATTTTTGCAAGTACTATTCGTTCGAATTCCAGTTATGAAGTTAGTGGTTCAGGTGAAAGAGTTGAAGACATGAGCGATGAAAACGGACACTTTCCTAATAATAACGGGCTACCTGTTAGGAAAAATATTCCTTTATGAAGATATGCATTAACCTGGGAAGATAATTCGTGTCACCAAGACTGAAGCCACAATATTACTGCAATGAAAATATCCGGAAGATTGTGGAAGTGGCCAGAAAGGCCTGACATTCTTAATTATAATTTGAAAGATGTTGTTTCTCGTATCGGTGAGCCTTTAAAAACTAGTAAACCACGTGATGTGTACTGTCGTGGTATCCTCCCAGAACCACTCCCTGTAAACTTAAGCTCTCGCAAATAAACCTAGAAGTGGGGACGGAAGTCGCAGGAAAGCTGAGGGACAACCTGGGGATCCCCATCCTCCAGCTAGTGGAGGATGGAGGGAGACAGCTCCCAAGACTATATATTATAATATACTCGCCTCCTTCACCTTTTTAACCATTCTACTCTCTCCTCTAGTCGCTGACTACTCTCTCTCCTCCTTAACTCGTCTCTCTCCTTACCTAAAAGATCTTGGGCATGGTGGTGGTCCGCCCATAACCAAACCGGGCACATTCCCCCTCACGCCGTTCGTGGTGGATGTACGCTCAAACACATTCATCACATGTACAGTGTTCCAGAACTAGATTTCTTGTGGAATTGACTAAATCACTTTTTAGAGATACATACTTCAAAATCCCTTTCATATTAATGTTCTAAAATACGTATATAATAATGTTTTTAATAAATAATACTGAGAATATTTTGAGCATTTGTTGATTATCTTATTCCTTCAGATTGCAAACCTTCAAGTAAATGAAAAAAGGGCAGCTTTTCAAGCAAGAAACCAGGTATTTGGGCCATGTAATATCCAGCAGACAGATCCTGACAAGACCACGGCAGTCCGAGAATAGCCAATACCCCAGGATAAAAAGCAGGTACGCAGTTTTCTTGGATTCTGTTCGCACTACAGGAGGTTTGTGAGAAACTTCGCTGAGATGGCCAGACCATTGACTTCACACACTCAGGCAGATGTTCCATTCGTGTGGAGGGAATCCTGCAATTCCAGTTTCAGGAAACTGAAGGATGCAGTGACCTCGTCCCCAATTTTGGTTTTCCCAGATTTGTCCAAGCCCTTCATACTGGACTGCGACGCAAGTGCTCATGCAGTAGGGGCAGTCTTGTCACAGGCATATGATGGGAATGAACATGTGGTTGCCTATTTCAGTCAAACTTTGACCAGACAAGAACAAAATTATTGTGCAACATGACGTGAATTGTTAGCAGTCGTCCGCAGTATAGATCATTTCCATCAATACCTGTACGGGAAGCAATTCTGCCTAAGGAAGGATCATGCGGCCCTCACATGGTTAACCTCATTTCATCAACCAGAAGGGCAACTGGCACGTTGGCTTGAGAAATTGCAGAGTTATAACTTCCAAATAGTACACTGGGCTGGTGCAAAGCATGGAAATGCCGATGGCTTGTCACGTCGCCCGTGCGTGGATGATTTAAGTGTTGCAGGCGGAGAGAACAAAGAGACCAAATCCCTGAGTTATCTCTGGTGGAAGTGTTACCCCAAGATGCCAGTTTTTAGGAGGACCCTATTTACAACAAATGGTCAGTTGGAAAGTGGAAGGAAAACGCCCCACTCATGAAGAGCTGATAGAGGCAGACCCGAGAGTTCGGCAATTGGTTAATCGTTGGGACTCCCTCGAGGTGCACAAGAGACAGCTGTATCACGTATGGATAGGAAACAGTTAGTAGTCCCTCCAGGCAACATCGAGAAAGTATTGACTTTGTGTCGTAATAGCCAGACAGGGGGACATTTTGGATTTTGGAAGTCACTCGCCAGAGTACCACAGACTTATTTCTGGCCTGGCATGACTAGCGATGTTCGTTCCTGGTGTAGAACGTGTCAAATGTGCAGGAGATTCAAAGGACCAGGACGCACCAACCCAGCGCCCCTCCAACAGATGGCGGTGGCAGCACCGTTTGAAAGGATGGGAATAGATATGCTGGGGCCGTTCCCAGCAACGGACAGGGGGTATAGATATGTGCTTGTGGCTGTTGATTATTTTTCCAAATGGCTGGAAGCCATCGCACTTCCCAATCAAGAGGCTTACACAATCCCGTCAGCACTGGAGTTCCTTTTGAAATCCACACGGATCAAGGTCGGAACTTTGAGGCTAATTTGGTGAAGGGAGTACTTAGGAGATATTCTTGGATTGCATCGTACACATTCCATGGCATTACACCCCCAATCAGCAGGTTTGGTGGAATGGCTGAATAGGACGCTGACGAAGCACATAGCCATGTTTGTTGGTAAAAACCAGAAAGATTGGGATGAAAAAATTCCCTTATTCCTGATGGCATATCGTTCCACACCTCATAGTACCACAGCTTTCTCTCCAGCTCAAGTGATAGGTATATGAGAGGGATCTCCACTTACCGGAAAATCTAGTTCGCCCCCCCACATCAACCCAAAACTTTGGATACATCCTACGCATTGAAACTCCGAGACCAACTCGACCAGGTTCGGAAGTTTGCTAAGGAAGAGGCACAGTTGAAGATGCGCACCCAGAAAGAGACGTTTGACCGCCGGGCGAAGAAGCCACCGTACCAGGAAGATGACTGGGTGTGGGTATATGAGCCAAGGCGAATCAGAGGGCTCTCTCCAAAACTCCAGCCAATGTGGACAAGAAGCGGTACAATGACGTGCTTTTTGACGTGCAAATGTGTAGGAAGATTCAACGGCTGCATGCGAATCGCTTGGCGAAAGCAGAAATACGACCTGGGGACAGGTCTCAAGAGGGGAAGGGGTACAGTGTAGTGGCAACTACAGTGTAGTGGCCTGGAGTGTTGTTAGTATAGTTGTTATGGGGGTGGGGAGATTGGAAAAAAACCTCGTCTTCTTGTGGGTAGGTATTGAGGAGAATACAAATACTTGTTGTGTTTCTCGTGTTGTTTCCTTCTACAATATAATTATTCATCTGCAAATGTTTTAGAATTTTGAATTTAGGCTTTGAAATTTTCGTTGGAATAAATAAACGTTTCAGATAGACATTGTATAGTAAATGTAAATGTATTATAGCCTTTTCGTAGTGTTTTTTCGGATTGTTGCTGACGATCATTGATATTCTGCCTCCATGCTTTTCAAGCCTTACCCCTGAAGAAATTGATATCACTCATTTTTTCAAATCCTTTGGTTTCCCGGTCATTTCGTTTACAAGGGAGCCTGTAAATTCTGTACTACTACAGAAGACCGTGGTAGAATAAATATACTAACAGAAGACTGCTCTTCGTCTTGGGAAAAAACCGAAGTCTGTTGGATAGTGAGCATTGCTATAATTTGGCGTTCCAACCTTTGGGGCAAAGAAATCTTCAAAATTTAAAATTCAAAAACTGCTAAAACTGTTATTTAGCTACACCAACATAGGCCAAAACTTACCACAACGCTCTGTCGGAAAACTGGTGAACTGAACTAGAACCAATCAGATGGCTGAGGCTTATCAATAACAGTTTGTTATTGATCTTATCAGTTATCATTATCGGTAAATATCCGGCTATTTTTGATGGTTTTGATGTTTCACCGATTCCTCGCATTGGTGTGCTATGATTCCTCGATAATTCGTACGATGTTTGCAAAAAAGAAGAAGCCAGTTATGAGAAGAAAGTGGGAGTCAAGTTCGAAGTTTGGTAAAAAACATTAGACGGCCTGCATGAGAGTATGCAGTCTTATGCTTCACGCCTGGAGATTGTTTTCCCCGCAGTAAGTTGGTCGAAATTCTAATTATTAAACATTTGAAATACATTTTCTACTTAGCATCATGAACTGATGGTAAAGGACGTTTGTTTGACTCGAGAAAGATAAGACAAAAACGCTGCAAAGTCCTTGTCACATGGGTTTATTATTCTACTGGACATACCGACAGAAATGTTGGCTGTTCATTTATCTTTCATGTGCAGTAATTGAAATACATAGATTTTTGAGGGTATCCACCAGTTTTGGCCCACAAAAACACGAATTAGGCTTTTTTTTACAACTTATCTTTAATCATTGATAGTTGTCTTGATTCACCTGTTGATACTAATTCTAGTGTTATCATACAAATTTATGGTGATTTCAGATAATTTCCCATGTTTTTGACTCATACAAAATGAATTTCGGGAGCTGAACCTTCGTTATAACCTGACTTTTCGCTCTGGTCAAAAACAACTTAATATTTGGTCTCCTCGTCCTAAAAACATGGAATACAATACCTCACAAGCTCATGTTCACTAAAACCTCGAAAACCCCTATTTTTACACCCCCCTGGGTGTATTCCGTGCGGGCGGCCGAGCTTCGGAGCACAACTAGGACCCAAATGGGGACCCAAACTGTGTGCGGAAGGGAGACGATTTTAGACCAAAATTTAGCGTAAATTCAAGGCTAAAACTACGTAAGAACCTCAATTTTCCACACTTTGGTCAAAATCGACTTCATATTCAGTCTCGTCGTCCTAAAAACATGGAAAACGATACCTCACAAGCTCATGTTACTAAAACACTAAAAAACCCTTTTGGTTTATTATTTTCAATAATGAACCATTGGAATCGAGCATAAAAAAAAAAAATTCTTACCCCCCCTCTAAATTTGATGGTTTACGTTTCATATGTAGAATCCAAAACTGCAATAAAAAGACACAAAGAAATCTAATTTCTCCCTTGAGAGGGAAAAACATTAAATCATGTTTAATGTTTTTCCCTCGCAAGGGAGAAATTAGATATAGTTTTTTAATGTCAAGAAAAAATGAAAGCCACAATTTCACTGAACTCTACAAGTATAATGTTGCATTTACTGTACTTATTATAGAACTCGCCATCAACATAATGGTTGCTACAACAGAAGGTAGTAACTGTGTAGTAACCAATGAAAAACGTAGCTATTGACTCTTGTTTCTTTCGAGTGCGATATTCTTTATGGTTGCTACAACAGAAGGTAGTAACTGTGTAGTAACCAATGAAAAACGTTGCATATTTGCGTGTCGGAATTCACAGAATGACCCCCAGCCCTAAAACATTAAACATGTTAATATTTCTGTCTGTCCGCCGTACGCCGTACGGGCCACTTTTCTTAGTTACCATGAAAGAAAATTGATGAAATTCGGGTTATAGGTTCGGTTCGCTGTCTAGTTGGTCCTCGAAGATCGACGTTACTGTCAGTCATCTCTAAGGGGTTCAAAATAGGGGTTGAAATTTTCAAAACGCCTATACCATTTTTTTACGTGAATATTTTTACGGTTTTAAATAGTTCTTGAACTTGCGAGTTTTTTAAGACCATCCGGAGCGTCGTACGTCCAGCCGTTCGTTCACAGTAAGGCCCCGAAGTTTGCACCGACAGGCATTTTCGACTCCAGTGTTAAGCTAGGTTCACATGAGACGCAATTCCGGACGGTAGCCCGGCACGGCTATGCGTTCTACAATGCTATTGGCCAACGCAAAATGGATTATTTCAACGCAGTGCCTTGGATACTATATCAAAATCTCCAGATATTTTCCGCTGTCGGATGCGTTGCCGGATCTGCGCGGAGGTTACTGCGCACACCTCTCTTGTTTGGTTGTTCAGCCATATTGAAATTCGACATTTATGTGGTTGATATTGCGGTTTCGAGTTCGAGCAATTGTTTGTTTTTTGCGATTGCATTTTGTTATGACTGCGCTGCCATGTGAACGCCTCTGCGGCAAAAATTCCGGCAAATGCGTTGCCGTGCCGGATTGCCGTCCGGAATTGCGTCTCCATGTGAACCTAGCTTGAATGAAATTGTATACTTACAATTCAAACCAAATCTCGTAACCAGAGACGCGCCCACAATAGGAAATTTGGCGGAGATGAAATCATTGCTAGGGATCACCTGATTATATTGGCGGAGTATGAAGTCGAGTTGGTTGTTCTGTGATATTATTTCGCTTGAAAAATTTTTATTTCATTGAAAAAATTCTCTTTTGGTAGGTAGTGAAACTTGAACAAACGTTGAAGTATTATTGATGGGTAAATTATTACCACGGTAAATCATTACTCAACGGTAAATTATTACACAACGGTTCATTATACCATCTACGTAGAAGGGGCTGGAGTTTGTTGGTAGGTACTTTCGCAACTTTTTTCACTCCTCATCAACAATTTCTTTTCAGAACTTCATTATGTGCGTTTCTTTTTGTTAGGGACTGTTTGTCATCGGCAGAATTATTTTAGCAACATTTAACTCGTGATTTAGGTAGGTACCTAGTAACGTGTACGGGGTTAGGTACTAACCTACGGAGGGTCTGCGATCTACATAATATGTATAGAATAGTACATATCATATTATATAGACGGGTTATCTATACATAGAGCTGTGATCTGTAACGGAAGGGTATTCTATACAAAATAATAAACCGTTGTGCAGGGATTTGCACGTTTTTTTCTCTCATAACACCCTTGGGTATATATTCCGATCGGGCTGCAGTTTCAGATAACTAGGGCCCAAATTGAGCCTGTGTGCAAAGAACGAAATTTTTAGACCGAAATTAAACTATTAATTATTAACTATTAATTCTGTGAATAATACGCCTATGTATTCGCTTAGCAAACAGTTTTTATGACACCCCCTCAACATTTTTTCTTTTACGTTTCTAGGTGCGTAGAATCCAAACAGGCTGCAGAAAGTTAAGAATGCGTGAGTTACGCTATATTTTCAAATTAGCTAGAGATACCCATGTTACCCCTTACTATTATCGGATGTAATAGTTGAAAATAAAAGAATAAACCCTGCAAGTCCTTGTCACATGGGTTTATTATTCTACTGGAATTATTATCCTACCTACAGAAATGTTGGATGTTCATTTATTGTTTCTTTCATGTACAGTAACTGATGTAGCTGTTTTTGATAGTTTCCACCAATCTTGCTCCCTCCCCTCCCACCAATACACGAATTTGGCTCCTATTTTCGGCAAATCGTCATTGATCATTGATAGTGCCATTTAACTGTCTTGATTCACCTGTTGATACTACTTCTAGTGATATTATACAAGTTTATGGTGATTTCAGACAATTTCCCATGTTTTTGATTAATAAAAAATGAATTTCGGGAGCTGAACTTTCGTTACAACCTCATTCGGTCAGAGTCAACTTTATATTCGGTCTTTTCGTCCTAAAAACATGGGTGACCTCACCAGCTCATGTTCACTATCAAAAACTCTTGAAAAACATATTGTATTCCGATCGGGCTGCCGAGCTTCTGAACACAACTAGGAGCCAAAGTTGTTCGCAAATGGGGACCCAAACTCTGTGCAGAAGAATGGCGATTTTAGACCAAATTTTAACATAAATTTAAGGTTGAAACTTCGTTAGAACCTGTTTTCCACTCTTCGGTCAAAATCGACTTCATATTCCACTTCGTCCTAAAAAACGTGGAAAACGATACCTCACAAGCTCATGTTACTAAAACACCAAAATACCCCGTTTTTACCCCCATTTTTTACCCATATCACCCCTGGATATATTCCGATCGGGCTGTAAAGTTTCGGTACACAACTAGGGCCCAAATGGAGCCTGTGTGCGAAAGATCGAATTTTTTAGACCGAAATTAGTGTAGATATGCATGGTACGGTGGATTGCATTTTTGGAATCTAAGCACCTGGAAACATGAAAGAAAAATTTTGGGGGGTGTTATATAGATTTTTTTGCTGAGCGATTACATAGGTGTATCATTCCCAGAATTAGTCCAGTCAATCTAAGCTTTGGAGCGGAAAAAAATATGGGATTTTGTTTTTTTGCGGGAATATGTAGGGGAGGGTCCCCTGATCAAAGTCCAATAAAGTCCCGAGCCGACCCCCCCCCCCCACGATGGAGTGGGGGGGGGGGTTTGAAGGTACCTTTTCGTGGTTTTTCGGTTGTACCTTGAAAACAGTGCGTCGTAGACGAAAACTTTGTAATATAAAATGAAAGCTTATTAAATTCTCTAAAACGTTTATCGTATACACTTTATTAAAATTCCGCACCGTTTCCGAGATATACGCTCCGGAAAAGTGACCTTTTTCAAAAAAAAATTTTTTACCTCACTTTTTTTCTCAAACTTTTCATCCTACCTTCTTACCTGTTCACTTTTAGCTAAAAGTATGAAAAGTTGTAGAGGATTAAATTTCCTTCAAGAATATATATATAAATGCCTATTTATCTTTAACGGGTCGTCGGCTACGAATTTTTACAAAAATTTGGGGTTTTATAAGATAGACTATAAAAATGTTGTATCAAGTTTAATTGATAAAACCACTTGAATATTGAGAAATATGAATGAATTGAATATTAATATTTGTTAATTAACATGATAATGGTAGCATGATAGAATGGAGAATGATAACATTGGTCATGGTGGGTAACATTTTTATAAAAATGTTATGAATAAGCATGAGAAATACACTTCATGGTCTTATTATGTTTCTAAAATATATTTTAAATTTTTTCAATTTACAGTTTGTTGATGTTTATCAAATTAAAAATATTTCTAAATGTAAATCATCATTCCATTCGTTGTCCATCATTCGAAGTCGAGGTCGTCATCTTCGTATTCCTCGTCGTCAATCGTGGTGGTATTGGTGCAATCCCCCTGGCAGTTGCTGCAGACCTTTGAGCAAAATATCCCAGCCTTCCTGCAACCGCATCTTGATTCACACCCTCTCGTGCAGTGGCAGAATATGGAGTTGAGCACGTGATCTGGTGCCGGTGGGGCTGTGGTGGTCACAGGAGCTAGATCTCCTCCTTCCTCTCTCTTCCACCCCCATCTCTCTGGTGGGAGATAGTTTCCCAACCAAGTCTGCACTTGTAGATAAACCCGGAGGGAGTGCTGGTACGAAGCGTTCTTGGTAGGTGGGAGAGAGGGGAGGCTGGTTTTCTTCTTTGATGAATCTTTGACGAAGCACCGGTATCTATAGGTGTCCAGGTCGTTTTGACCAGGGGGGGCTTGATACAACTCCAAGAATGCCTGTTGCCCTGCCTCACCAACCTCTTCTGCTGTGGAGTGCGGATTGTAAAATGCATTCGCTACGTTACTCATTTCGGTGGGGAACTTTTTGAAACTGTTTATCATTGTAATCTTGCTCCTGGAGAAAATCGCGGAGGTGGTATCGCACCCCGAGAAGCCATGTATGAACAGAATGGCCCTACTTAGTTCGCTCCAAGGTTGTAGTTGGAGCTGCTGGCATGAAAAAGTTTTGTTTTCTGTGTTCCCTTTCCCTGGCTTGAAGAAGAAAATACTGCTAGTAGGTGGTGCAAGCGCAAGGAGAATCACCAGCAGGTCTACGTCCTCTCCAACAACTACCACTGTGGGGTGCGCTGCAGACTTATCCAATCCACATCTCACAATGAGTCCATCTGCATCTCCAGGAGCGACAATAGCTTCTATCCCACTCTCAACGAAAGTTTGAACGAGTAGATCAATGAGCCTGGTCTTGTTTTTGCTGTTCGCCAAGAAGTGCTCTTGTTGAACTGTAGCTACCATGTTGTTGTCAAACAGTATGTCCACTGATGTTTTTAAGGCACTCCTACGCTTCTGTTCAGCTCTCTTGGTGGAGTTTGGGTCTTCATACCCATCAAAAATTACACTGCAGTGACCGAAATGATTTTTTAAGTATGTTAAATACTGCCCAGCAATCGAGGTAAAAGTGCTGCCAGTACGCCACTTAACTCTGTGAAGGAGGAAGCCACCATCAATCACTGCATATGAGGCTTTGACTCGAATATCTTCTTCTGCATAGACAGGGAATACTTTATATAATGATGACTTCTGGGTTTTTCTCATACCTGCCTCATCAAAAAGGGACATGGGGAATGGAGATAGCTCGTATGAGTGCAAATCCGCTATGTCTTCGTCGGTCTTTTTGCTGATAACTGCTCTGTGAAAAATCATCAACGGATCTACCACAACTTTTCATTATGTACCTTGATGGTGTTGCTCATTGTAGATAATGGTAGTACTGTGTTTTTTTTAGTCTGTTTCATGTCTACCAAGCTCCTTCCAATGAATGTCTCCATTGTACGCATCCCTATTTCTGCGGCTAGGTGGCAGTTTATGGCACTGGTAGCAACAAGTCCGGATGAAAGACTAACCAGTGAAGGGTTCTCGGGAAAGGGAGGATGCTCCAAAAACCACTGAACCAACTTCCCTCGGTCTTCAGCATCTTTCAATCTTCTTGACTGACGAAAGTCTACGTGTTGTTCTCCACTTTTGAAGTGAACTCCGCAAAACTCCTCAAGACCAGAACAAATAGCAGTAGCAGCTGGCGCACCTACTACCCATTTTGACAAAACAGAGTCACTAATGCCTCTCCCTCTGGTGAGCCCTCCCGCACTCTTCATGGAACGCATGACAGTTTGTTCTATTGCCATGTCTGACCACACCCCAGCCCATGAAGTCCCACTCCTGTTAATGGTGAAATATCCGTTTTCCATAAACTGCTCAACTACATCAGGATGGCGATTTCTCAATGACAGCATGTCTTGGACGTATATGTGGGTGCACTTGGCATAGTGGAAATGCCCAGAGGCGTGAAAATAAGGAATCATCTGTTGTGCACTAGCCAAATGAGCCAACCAATCACCAGTGCGTTGAGCACCATTGAAGTTTTTCATTAGTGTTACCATGTTCATGTATTGTACCCACAATGCAGCAGTTGGTCCATTATTTTTCAGTCGCAGTAGCTCATTCTTCAGTTTCTCTTGCAGATAAGCAATGGAGGTATTGCCTTCAATATTCTCAGGTGTGATGTGGTCCAAGGATTTCAGTAGGTTGACAATATCTCTCTTTGTCTGCGGAGAAATGGTGGTATCTTCCATAATGATGAATGCCAAAGAGGTCTGTACAAGTAGGTGGCCACGAACTGCTCTGCTGTAGGCCTTCCCACTCAACATTTTATCCACAGAATTGGGAGCAAATACACAACATAGAACATCTTTTAATCCACTCCCTGCCATTGTGTGGCCTATGCAACCTAAGAAGGACATTAGCATGTGGAACCCTCCCAGAATCATTTCAACGTGGCTGAGAAGAGGATCATTTAAGCCACAAGCCGTGATTTCGCGAGCCTTTAAATAAAGAGGTTGATCCATGGTGACTAAGCACGTATTCAACCCATGTTCCATGGAATCTTTTGCTGCATATTGTAGGGCTGTGTAAAGTGTGTCATAGTAACATGGTGGAGAGTTGATGAATGGAAGAGGAATTACTGCAGTTTTGTCGGAATTAAAAGGTTTGCTCACCATTTGCATAAATCCCTTCCATTCGGGAATTGAAGGCACGTCACAGAGCCCTTTGCCTGCCATCCATTTACCTGCAATCCATAAAACATCAGGTAGGCTAGGGACCAGTGCATCTCTGGAAATCGGGTTGATCTGGTATAAATCATGCAGAACAATATTCTGTAGAGCTTGTTTGTTCAAGGTGTCGAATGCCTGCAGCTGTAAAACTCCCAACTCGCCCACTTCTTCTGCTGGTGGAGCTGTCATAAGCCTCGGCATTGTGTCTGAAGCAGGAAGATCATTAGCAGGTGTCACACATTTGATGCCACCTAAACTGTGAAATGTGTCCAATCCATCCAGAGTTGCTACATTAAAATCTGCATTGTCAAAAACATACTGACAGAATGTTTTTGGAGGTATAGATTTTGGAGGTTGGCACATGGCTGACAGTTCCAGTTGTTGTGCAGCTGTGTAAGATGCACTGAATCCCAAGCTGTAGAGCAAATCAATGAGGCTTCTGGACCCAAACTTGCGGTGGATGAAAAATGCTACACCAGTCAGGATTGTTGACAGAAACGATCGCGGGCGAATGAGGGATATGATGGAGTGAGAGATGGCAACCACTTTTTTTGTTTCTGCCTCTTTGCCCCTCCTCCTCTGTGGTACAACACTGTGTAGGAATGTCCTTAGTGATTCAGGGACTGGCTCCTCAACTTGCTTGAAAAAATCATCTGGTGATGAGTAATTTTGTATGTCATAAACTCTTGATTGAACATCACTCATTATGATTTTTGCAGCTGTTCGGACCACTCTAAGGCGCTCTTCCTGCTCATTAGCACCTCTATTAGATTTTTCATACCAAGCTTCAGTCAAAATTGCTTTTCCTGCATCTCTGAATGTGACAACTGTTTTTTTCTTTTGAATTTTGGTCACAACTATTCTTTCAGCATACTTATCTTGGAGATGGGATATCACTGTTTTTGGGTCTGGCTTTGACCCAGTTATTTTGTCCATCAGCTGATCCAGAGAAAATTGGTCTCCATCCTGTTTATCTAGATACTGAAAAATCTCTTCCATTGCCACTTGAATTGACTCATCTTTTGGCCTCCCTTTTGGGTTGCCAGACTTACTGTCATGCAACATGAATTTTCGATGGCAGTCCTTATGATATATGGCATCTGCAGCATGCAGGTCTCCAGCGGTGCTGATGCGTAGCAAAGCAGTGTCTCCCCAGTCATCATTTCGTTCACTAGCTCGTTTTCTAACTTTCTCATCAAAGTTACTAGTCCGCACATTGAACACCTGGCGACGTGATGAACCCATAATTTCTTCTCCACATAGGAAACATACTTTTTTAAAATCAAATACGTTCTGAGTCGACCGCAGGCATACTCCAGAAGTGGAAGGCTGTGATTTTTCAAGTACCTCTACAGCTCTTTTTATGTCAGAAGGTCTTGTGTATCGCTTCCTACACTCAGAGTGAACATAGCCTTCAGACTGCACTCTGAACTTGCCATCTTTCCCATCTCTTCTTGTAAGACTAGCACTTACCAAACTGCTCATTCCTTTGGCACTGATCCGGCTGATATCACTTCCTTGTGATGGTTTATCACATATTAAACAAACTTTCACATCTCCTTCCACATTTACTTCCATCTCTACACGAATTTTCAAACTATTTTAGGTTTTAAAAAGGACACACTTTGATTATTTCACGAAGGTGGATTCACTTGAACTGACCTCTGAGGGTCCTCGGTGAAGAAGGGAAAGATGGAGGGGGAATGATAACGGAAAGGGCAACGGTCGTATTATTGTCTTTGAGAAAATATACAGGTATATACAGGTGCCGGGTTCTAATGGAATGTGCACCTGGGTTGGAAGAGGTACCTACCTCTTCCAACCCAGGTGCACATTCCATTAGAACCCGGCACGTGCGACTTCGCAAAAGGTAAGGATTAAAGGGAACGCTCGAATATTCACTAATATAAGTTGCAGCAAGAGTCGTGTTGAAATATTTCCTGTTCATATTTTTTAATATTCAAGTGGTTTTATCAATAAAACTCAATACAACATTTCTGCAGTCTACCTTATAAAACGCCCAATACTTTCAAAACTTCGTAACCGACGACCCGTTAAAGATAAATAGGCATTTATATATATATTCTTGAAGGAAATTTAATCCTCTACAATTTTTATATTCATACTTTTAGCTAAAAGTGAACAGGTAAGAAGGTAGGATGAAAAGTTTGAGAAAAAAAGTGAGGTAAAAAATTTTTTTTTGAAAAAGGTCACTTTTCCGGAGCGTATATCTCGGAAACGGTGCGGAATTTTAATAAAGTGTATACGATAAAAGTTTTAGAGAATTTAATAAGCTTTCATTTTATATTACAAAGTTTTCGTCTACGACGCACTGTTTTCAAGGTACAACCGAAAAACCACGAAAAGGTACCTTCAAACCCCCCCCCCCCACGATGGAGTGGGGGGGGGGTCGGCTCGGGACTTTATTGGACTTTGATCAGGGGACCCTCCCCTACATATTCCCGCAAAAAAACAAAATCCCATATTTTTTTCTTTTATTTGGGATTTTTCGGCTTAGATTGACTGGACTAAATAATAATAAACCAAAAGGCAAAATTTTCCTCCCGCCGTACGCCATTTCTACTTTAATTCGGTCTAAAAAATTCGTTCTTTCACACACAGGCTCAATTTGGGCCCTAGTTGGGTCTCGAAACTTTGCAGCCCCATCGGAATATACCCAGGAGTGTTATGGGTGAAAAATGGAGTAAAAATGGGGTTTTTTGGTGTTTTAGTAAGATGAGCTTGTGAGGTATCGTTTTCCATGTTTTTTAGGACGAGGAGACCGAATGTGAATTCGATTTTGATCAACGAGTGGAAAATTGAGGTTCTAACGAAGTTTCATCTTTAAATTTACGTTAAAATTTGGTCTAAAATCGTCGTTCTTCCGCACACTCATATTATTTACAGAATAATAAACCAAAATGGTAGGTAGTTGTTCGGAGCGCGACTTGCTGCACATGTGCCAACAAATAGATAAGTGTTGGTAGAATAAGGTGCAAGTGTGTCGCTAGTAATTTGATGTCGTGATGGACAATGTACTGTTCCTTTTTTTCTGATCTCGTGGCGGAGACCCTTGCCAATCTTTTCAAATATAATAACTCGAAAGTTATAGTGTTTTTTCATTTATTGCGACCCGTGATAAAACATGGTGGCAGCGTCGACGACCTAACTAGAGTTTTCGTGAATTGTGTTTCGACGTACGTGAGTGGTTGACAGAAAGTCGGACGTGTGTTGACGTCGTTTTGCAGCTTAGATGTCGCTACCGAATTCCGGTGTGGTGAGAAGTGGTGCGTCCACGTCGGATATTACCTTGCCCTTACAGGCGCCGGAATCCTTTTCATTTAATCCCATAGATTGGCCTTCATGGAAAAACCGATTCCTGAGATACCGAAGGGGAAGTGGACTGGATAGGGCTGCAGACGATCGTCAGATTGATGTTCTGATTTATCAGATGGGCATCGAGCCGAGGAGGTCTTCGCCTCTTTCAAGCCGGAACCGAAAAAGTTCGATGGCGTGATTTCCGAGATTGACAAACACTTTATCCCGAAGAGGAATATCATTATATGAACGTGCGAAGTTTTTGTGAGCTCGTCAAGGGAACGACACGGCAGAGCAGTTCATCACCGATCTGCATAGTCTCGCTAGCACATGTGAATGGGGAGATCTACAAGACGACCTGATCCTCCTTGTTCTAATCATAGGAATGAGAGACACTACAGTAAGTGGTCGATTACAGCTGGACTCCCAACTAAATTTAGAAAAAGCGATTGTGGCCCTACGTCAGCATGAGGAACTGCTAAGGCAAAAACAGGATCTGCAGGAACCTAGTTCCGTAAATATGGTTGGGGGTGGTAAACAGAGGTACAATCCTGGAAAGTCTCGTCGTTCACATGAGCCTGAAAGAAAACATAAGGGTAAGAAATTTGAAGGGCAAGGGAGTAAGAGATGTTGCAAATGCGGTCATGATTTCCACGATATTTCGAAGTGTACAGCTAGAAATGCTAGATGTGGTACATGTAGGGAATTGGGCCACTATTCCCGCAGATGTCCTGTTAATGGCAAGAATGTTCAACAAGTACATCGCAACTCTTCTGGCTCCGATTCCTATTATAGTGATGGCGAAGAGGGTAAAAGCGAATATTTCGTGGGTTGTATTGGAAAAAACTATTCTGAAGGGGCATGGTCCGAAACATTTGAGTAAAGATAGGTAGTGCCACCAAGAAAATAGTTTTCAAATTCGATACCGCTGCCGATGTCACAATGTTACCTACCTTCTCATGTATTCCCTGATCTCTCTCTGGTCAGGTGTAGAAATAATATTTTCAGCGCTAAGAGACACGAAAGACTGACTATTAAGGGTACTGCCGAGCATAGATTGAGGTATAAAAGGTCTGAAATATATGAGAAAGTTTATATTTCAGATGATGTAGATGTAGCCCTGTTGAGTCGAAAAGCCTGTTTGGGACTGAACCTTATTAAGCGTGTCTATGTTGTCAGCCAGAAAACTGACTGGTACGAGGAATTTCCTATGCTGTTTAGAGGTTTGGGAAGTGTGAAGGGCGACTACAAAATCGAGCTGAAGGAAAATGCACGACTCCACGCAATCGCTGCACCTCGAGCTGTACAACTTCCACTGCGCAACAAGGTTGAAGAGGAGCTCCGAGACATGGTGAAAAGGGGGGTGATTGAGCCCGTGGACCACGCAACGGATTGGTGTGCGCCAATGGTGGTCGTTAACAAGAAGGATGGCGGAGTGCACATCTGTGTTGATCTGTCTAGGCTTAATCAAAGCGTCAAGTGCTAGTTTTATCCGATACCTAGAGTGGAACTCTCTCTGGCCGAGCTCGGTAGCGCTCGAGTGTATTCCAAACTCGATGCAAATTCGGGATTTTGGCAGTTGAATTTATCTGAGGACTGCCAAGATCTGACTACGTTCATCACGCCTTTTGGGAGGTTCCGCTTCAAGAAATTGCCGTTTGGAATCTGTTCGGCAAGCGAACATTTTCAGAAGCGACTCTCGTCGATTTTAGTTGCTTGCAGGAACTGCTGTATCCATATAGATGATATCCTGGTACGGCGTAAGGATGAGGCTGAGCACAACGAATGCTTGAGGGCTGTTTTGCAAAAGTTGAGGGATGCTGGCATGACACTAAACAAACAGAAGACGGAGTTCAATAAAACGTCTGTTCAATTTTTGGGATTCTCTCTATCCACTGATGGAATTAGACCAGACAAAAGCAAAGTGAAGGGGATTTTGAGCATGCAGGCACCGAAAAACGTCACTGACATCCAGAGGCTGATGGGAATGGTAAATTTCCTTTCAAGATTTATTCCAGATAAATCGGAAATCTTAGAACATATATCAAGTCTGCTCTCATCAAGGAACAACTTTATTTGGGGACAGCCGCAGGAGGACGCTTTTAGGAAGATAAAGGATAAGCTAACATCGGTGCCATGCTTGAAACTTTATGATGTTACCAAACCGACAATGATCTCTTGCGATGCATCATCCTTGGGCCTCGGTGCTGTGCTGCTTCGAGGTGAAGGGAATGAAAAGCACCCAGTGGCTTACATTTCACGCACCCTTACGTCAGCTGAGAAAGGTTACGCCAACATCGAGCGTGAAGCATTAGCTTTGACTTGGGCAAGTGAGCGGTCAAAAAACTTCTTAGTTGGAAAGCACTTCGTCATAGAAACTGATCACAAACCATTATTTTCAATATTCAAAACGAAACAGCTTGATGACTTGACTCCGGGACTGCAGAGATTCAGAATGAGAATGATGCGATACGACTATGACATTTTTTATACTCCAGGAAAAAAGCTTGTGGTAGCTGATGCGCTATCTAGGCAACCTGCACCGCACCGTGAAGAGGATGCCGAACTGGCAGGAGACGTTGACGCCTATGTGCATGAAATAAGTCTCGTCGAGATCAACACGACTGATGGGAATATTGTCAAAGTTATTCAGTCTCAGTCCTGGGACCCAGTGTGTCGTCAGTTGAGGGAACTGTTGCACAAGGAGTGGCCAAGCAAGACTGAACTGCCGTTGGACCTTCAACATTATTACTCCGTCCGAGATGAACTATGTATGATTGAGGGAATCCTCATGAGGGGCAGAAGAATGATTATTCCAAATGACTTGCGCAACATAATGCTCAACAAGCTCCATGAGGGCCACTTGGGGATAACAAAAACTAGACGCCGCGCGCAATGCACCATGTGGTGGCCGAACATATCGAGTGACATCGAAAAGAAAATTAAAGGATGTCACGCATCAAACCATCATGAACCCCTTCTGCCATCAACATTGCCTGACTTCCCATGGCAGGTGGTGTCAATGGACTTGTTCAAATTTGAGGGACATTGGTATTTGGTCGTTGTGGATCATTTCTCGAGATATTTCGAACTGGCTCGCCTTCAACGAATGAGAACAGCTGACATTGTCAAGATCTGCAAGGACTTGTTTTCTCGCCTTGGGATTCCTATGAAAATCTGCACTGACAGTGGTTCCCAGTTTCAAATGCTTGAGTCGTCAGAATTCCAAACGTTTGCTCGTGAATGGGGCTTTATAGCATCTACAAGCAGCCCACACTTCCACCAGGCAAATGGAGCAGCCGAAGCTGAGGTTAAGACGGCAAAGTCCCTTCTGAAAAAGAACAAGGACAATTTTGAGAAAGCTATCCTGGCCTACAGAAATACTCCTCTGGAAACGGGCTTCAGTCCTGCTGAACTTCTGTACGGTCGAAGACTCCGTGACTCTCTTCCATGCATACAACACGCAATGAATACCAAGCCTGACTTTACCCACTTTGCAGAAGTTGAGGGGGAATATAGGGAGAAATATAAGAAAAATTACGATCGGCGTCACAGATGTCAAGAGCTAGAACCACTTCTATTTGGTGAGTATGCATGGGTCTCTGACCTCAAGAGACATGGCCAGATAGTGGCGGTGTTGAGCGCGCCAAGATCCTATCTCATGAGAACTCAAAAACAGACCGTTAAAAGAAATCGGTTTCATCTCATACCGGCGCCGTATCTGGATGAGCTTCCTCTGAATGACTCACTGGCATCAATGCAGGAGGCAGCCCAGGAGTCCGTCACTCTACACAGTCAGGAAGCTCCACCGAATCCTGCGCCATCTCCGAAGAAGCCGCCTGCTAGCACTACACCATCTCCAGAGAAGCCGCCTGCTAGCGCCACACCACCTCCAGTGAAGCTACCTGCCAACAGTACGGCACTCCCTGCCAAGCCGAGATCTTCGGCTGATCAATCCACTGTGGCAGAACCGGCTCCTACTTCATGCACCCGGTCTGGTCGACCCATCGTTCGTCCTGCCAGGTATCGCTAGTGTATGAAGATTGTAATCTTGAGGGAAGGTGTTTGGAGCGCGACTTGCTGCACATGTGCCAACAAATAGATAAGTGTTGGTAGAATAAGGTGCAAGTGTGTCGCTAGTAATTTGATGTCGTGATGGACAATGTACCTACTGTTCCTTTTTTTCTGATCTCGTGGCGAAGACCCTTGTCAATCTTTTCAAATATAATAACTCGAAAGTTATAGTGTTTTTTCATTTATTGCGACCCGTGATAAAACAGTAGTGTTCCACTACTAGTTCTCAATCTCAATTTGGATTTCGCTTTCTAGACCGCCTGACAGATTTTTAAAAATTTAAATTGCTTTTAGTTATTGTAATAGTACGAAAATAGAAAAAAATTATTAAATTTCTTCCATATATCAACAGTATTTTTCCACAGAACCCACAAAGGTTAAACCTGTGCGTGGGCATTTCTTATTGTCATTAAATACCAAGTTTGTTCACGATGATCAAATTAATGAATTGATAAAATAGTAAAAGAAGGTGACACCCGACCTTATAACAAATATTTGAGGGCTCTATTTTAGCCGATATACCTACTGGCTAAGAATTCGCTTGACAAAGCTCGTCATACGAATTTTATGACGATCACGCATCTCACGACTGCAAATTCATCAGACATACTCAACAGGAATGAAATATTGTACACATTCACAGGGATACACTCTTGAATTGCTTGACGTACCTATCTACTTGTGCAGTGTTGTCATGGTTTGGTAAATTGAAGGCTTCACCAATAAAATGGTGCTTTCTCGACTTGAAATATTTACATTTTACCCGTGTGATTGTAAATATCTGTGCACAAAATTAAAAGGACCAGAGTTGTACTTAGCTAAATAAAATGAATAAAATGAGGGAAGGATATGATCGAAACACGTCAAACGTACACGTATGGTCTAAGTATTCAAAATTCGCAGGCAAGATGCGCAGGCAAAAAAACATACCTATGATAAAAAATACATGTTAATATTCATGTGCGTGCTTACCTGCTCAAATAAAATCAATACTGCCAAATGTTAAATACTTTTGTGATTGTCCTGCTGGACAATTATCTGGGTCTGTCCCACGTATCACCCTTTCCCCCAACGGTTTTGATAAATCAAAGTTGACTTGACTACATTAGGTAAGATGTTGTGAATAATTAACTCCTGAAGTTCATATAAACTAGCGACTGTATTTGGATGACACATGTTCCTTCTTTTCCTGGACACTGTCTGCAACGATCAGCCTACCTTTTAAAACCTCCTCGCCCTCTCTTATGGGCCTTACATGTCCCGAGGTAGTTTTAAAAACATCAACAACTAAAATCATAATAAAAAAAAAACGCTGCAAATCCCTGCACAACGGTTTATTATTTTGTACAGAATACCCTCCTGTTACAGATCACAGGTCTCCGTATAGATAACCCTTCTATATAACATATGTACTATTCTACACAGATATTATGTAGATCGCGGACCCTCCACAGGTTAGTACCTAACCCCGTACTCGTTGTACTAGACCTAAACCGTTGTGTAATAATTTACCTGTATAGGTTCTCCTTCTACGGAGATAGAATAATGAACGGTTGTGTAATAATTTGCCCATAAATAATACTTCAACGGTTGTTCAAGTTACCAAAGTACCTATCAACAAAATCCAGCCCCTTCTTGGTAGATGAGCCGTTGTGTAATTTTTTATCGTTGTGTAATAATTTACCGTGGTGTAATAATTAACCGTTGTGTAATAATTTACCGGTGTGTAATAATTTGCCGTTGTGTAAAAATTTGCCATTGTGTTATAATTTACCCATCAATAATACTTCAACGGTTGTTCAAGTTGCAAAAGTACCTATCAACAAAATCCAGCCCCTTCTGGGTTGATGAGCCGTTGTGTAATAATTTACCGTTGTGTAATAATTTGCCATTGTGTAATAATTTACCCATCAATAATACTTCAACGGTTGTTCAAGTTGCAAAAGTACCTATCAACAAAATTCTGCCCCTTCTGGGTAGATGAGCCGTTGTGTAATAATTTACCGTTGTGTAATAATTTACCGTGGTGTAATAATTTACCGTTCTGTAATAATTTACCGTTGTGTAATAATTTTCCGGTGTGTAATAATTTGCCATTGTGTAATAATTTACCCATCAATACCTAATACTTCAACGTTTGTTCAAGTTTCAGAAGTACCTACCAACAAAATCCAATAGTACAGAACAAACAACTCGACTTCATACAGCCATCCTTGATTATAATCAGATGCTCCGTAGTTATGATATCCGGGCCGAAGCTATACCGTTTGATTCATGATCGTGTTGACGAAGCTTTTTGGTGCTCACGAACGGCTGGACGTACAGTGCTCCGGGTGGTCTCAAAAAATTGTTTAGCTCAAGACAAATTTAATAACGTAAAAAAAACCATACCCTTCTATCGGAAGTTTTCGAGCTACGGCGTTCTGAAAATTTCAACCCCTATTTTGAACCCCTTAGAGATGACTGACAGTAACGTCGAGCTTCGAGGACCAACTAGACCCCGAACGGAACCTATAACCCGAGTTTCATCAATTTTGTTTCGTGGTAACTAAGAAAAGTGGCCCGTACGGCGTACGGCAGACAGACAGAAATATTTTTATTGCAGTTTTGGATTCTGCATACTTTGAAACGTAATCCATCCAATTTTGAGGGGGGGGTAAGATTTTTTTTTCATGCTCGATTCCAATGGTTCATTATTGAAAATAATAAACCAAAATGAAACTTGGTGACAGTAACGGGTGCATGACAGAAGCGCCAATCCCCCGTTAAGTACTATTTCAAAAGCGCCAATTATATATTTGCAGTCATAATTACAGCAGTGACTTGTGGTGTGTGACAGAAGCGCCAGCTTTGTCAACAAGAATGGGTACGAATGTAAACAGTAAACAACGAATGACAGACAGTGACAGATGCACCGGCTACCTTCAGTGAGAAAGTTAACAAAAAATGTAGAGGTGATCATGTGCGATAGCTGTATGACAGCACCCCTGAATGCACCCTCAGTGCCATCGCCCCGAATACCCAAAGGAAGAGCATTCCAAATCCTCGCTCCCGCCACGGTTGCAGACGTGGAAATGGCCATACTGTAGTAGTACCTAGGCACGGCATTAGTCCTTGCCGGGTTTCACGAGGGAGATCGTAATAAAACGTTGATGTAGTCAGGGAGGCATTGCTTCATTGCACGATACAAAAAGTTGTACCCTAAAACATTGAGGTAGGCGATAATGTACATACCCAACAGCTGGTCAGCATAGGGTGAAACATGACAACATGATTTCAGTCTGGAGACATAACGAGTACGAAAGTTGAAAGTGGTTCTTAATATTTTTAGGGACTGGAAATCGAGGGACCAAATGAATACGTAGGAGCAGCAAGAAAAGTGAGGGAGGATTCTGGCTGTCTAGATACTGTCTAATTACCTAGTTGTTATTAAAGGTTATATGCATGCTGTTTAACTGTGTTTATCCCCTTACCGACCACATCTTATGTCAAAAGCCTAGTTAACTGGTACTGGCGCTCATGTCACTGGAAACTGGCGCTTTCGTTAAAACGAATCAACGGGGGGGGGGGGGGGGGGGATGTACCCTTTTTGATGGGGGATTGGCGCTTATGTTGTGCACCGACAGTAACTTCTGTTATCAGAGCACTCCTAATCTGACACGCTCTAGTTCACTGGTTCGCTGCTAGGTTCGCTGGGGAGGATCTTTTGGGTGCCGTTGAGGAGCTTGCCTACTTTTTCATTGTGGAAATCAAAAGTGCATTGCATTTGAAGACGAACGATGAAAAAAAAAAAAAAAAAAACTCGGCGCTGCGCTAAAATGTGGTGTACCTGACCCTTCAGGTTTTTGTCCCCCTCGCTGTATTATATAAGCTTTAGCCACGCTTATACACATCGAAACAACCAAGTGACAACCAAACAAGCGTCATTGTTTACTATCGATTTATAACATCCATTTATATAGTTATATTATGAAACTAGGAAATAAATACCAAGAACAAAAATACGAAATAAATGCGTGTGATAAATCAAGAGCTTTCCAACGAATGGAAATCGATTTTTGTCCGATGAAAATGAAAGAAGTTTCATTTCCCTAGCAACTACTCGGTTGTACGTGAAAATCATAAGAAAATTTCGCGCTACTTTTATCTCACTATTTGGTCTCACTTTTTCCTGTCGTTTTTCGGCGGGGGGTCCCATCGCAAAAACCTGAAGGGTCAGGTTAAAATCAGACGCCCAGTGATTTTATAAAAACAAATGAAATCTGAATTTCTTAGAGCCCACCAAAACACCCGCTTCCGCTAACTCCGCCCACTCCCCAAGCATGACGTCACATTTCGCGTCTATGTGTTGATTCACCATCCACTTTCTCTGCACTTAGGTTACTGTTTCCACGACTTTTTGGTGTTGTTCATTCAACTTTTCGTGCTGTAATCAGTATTGATGCAACAATAATTCAGTTAACAATTATCGAAAAAATATCTAAATAAAGTGAAGGATGGGTATGAGGCTTCAACTTACCGCCTCTTATTTCATTTGGCCTGTGTGAGTTCCATGTCATAAATAAAAGTTGTTATACCAGTGCACTTTTATACCGGTTTCGGTGATCAAACCATATATATTAGAGAGTTTTTGCAGCACCCTCACGCCGAAACGAAAGCAGTGCTGTGCATGCGCACTTAAGACACCGAAAAGTTTGACGAATCGTGACGACGAAAAAATACCGGGATCTCACGGTGTCAGCTTTCGCCGTGTTGAGATGATGAAACGTAATTTAACCTTACATCTGTATAACGCTACCTACCTTCTTCTATTTTCCTTGGAAAATAAAAATGTCGAGCGTCGTATTCACAGCTGCTTCTTGGCGTCTTTCTATGTTAATGCAGACTTGACGCCATGTGTGGACATAGATTTGTATTAACCAAGGAGTAAAATGGATGAAAGAGAGGTTAACATAACGTTAGCTGAACGAAAACTGAACCGAAAAAGGTTAGCATCTGACTTCGGTCGCCCTATCCGCATTTCCGTTTCGGTTTCGTTTTCCGTTTCGTTTCGGTTTCCGTTTCGTTTCGGCGTGAGGGTGCTGCAAAACTCTCTATTAGCTATTGTTTGTTACTGACGACGGTTTGATCACCGAAACCGGTATAACAATGTTTTTTTTCGTGTGATTTCGTGTATCAGTGGAAATAGACAACCTTGCAATTTCTTTGAAATGGATTTCCACAATTTCAACACGAGTGATTTAGTTCTTATCCTGACTAACCATAATTGTTACCCTGCACGGGGACCACACATGATCAAGAGCTCAAATTTAGGACAGCATTTGTGAGCACATAGGTCACAAACACAAACTGTTAGCCTCTCATTGTTTTGCGCAGGAAGTGTCTTTTGTGAGCCTCCCATACTGTCTTGATCCTCCTCTTGTTTACAACGAATAAAGAAGTTTATTAGTTTAGTCCAGTTTGCATGTCTTCGGTATTCCGCGAGAGAAGGTAATCTTGTATTATTAATTCCACATTTATTTACTGAAGGTACTGTGAATTGTAACTTCAGTCGTTCTGTGGGGTTGTACTCTACTGCCAAGTCAGTAGTAAACCACGAAAGCCTTGCAGGGGCTTGGCCTTTGGTGCAGTTGTTTTTAATCGAATACATTTGTTTGTTTTCTAGTTTATTATAACAAGATTGTCTGGAATAGCTGTGATTGTGGTTCTAGGAAGTCTGCTACGGCTTGCTGACACCTTGAGAGGAAGCAGCGGACGATGTGCGTAACATACTGGACTTACGATTCGGTGGAACAGCCGGTTGTCAGAAATCTTGTCAGCATGTCAGCTCACGAGGAAGAGATAGCGGAATATCGGATGTGAGTGTCATACCTTCTCGTTCTCCTCCTAATTCTAGTTAACCTACAGTGCAAGAAAATGTGTATGGCTGATTTGACGGGTCATTTAGATTCGTTTAGCTGAACCACTTGTCCAGCTAAACAGACTTGACTGTAATTCTTCCAATAATTTATGCCTTCTATTGAACAGCCTCATCATAATAATGAATGACCCTTCTATGCTCGATGTCCATGATTCGAGACAGGGTCCTCGTCCAATAGGACGATGCTCTCTGGTGTCAGATTTCGATTTTTATAACCATTGTGGGGATCGTAGAAATGAGCATCACAGTACATAAGTTGGTACGTTAGTTCGAAAATTCTCTGGTAAACAGGGGCAGCGTTGCGTCCATAAGGCCACTTAGGCCACCGCCTCGGCACTAAAAAACACCAACCATTCAGTTGGCATTTGAATTTCCCTCCATATACACTGTACCTAGTATCTTTCACAAAGTTCAGCGGCGACTCGCCAGATTTCTCTGGCTATGGATATTCAATATTCCAGTAGATCATCCATGGTGGTTCCTTCATGTTAGCCCCATAGACCAAGCATGTTATCGGAATAAAGCAACAGTAGTTGATGTCCTGCAATCGAAATCAAAACCTAGCTCCCGACTGGCAGGAAGGCCCTGGGACTAACGCTGGATTCACATGGATGCGGAAAGTGCGGAGCGGAAAGTGCAGAGCGGAAAGTGCAGAGCGGAAAGTGCGGAACGCCACCTGATTGGCTGGAGCCTTTGCTCCAAACAGCTGGCAGCCAATCAGGTGGCGTTCCGCACTTTCCGCTCCGCACTTTCCGCATCCATGTGAACTCAGCATTAGTGTTCCTGTGGCAACTGAGAAAAGTGGCCTGTCCAAACATGCTTAGTCGAGTAAAAATGTCGTTCACCACACCCACTTTGGGCCTTGTCCCCATGATCTGATTTCCACCCCAAAGTCGTTCCTTTTCACAATCGATTTGATCCCTTCGACTCAATTTGTCATCTCGAGATTTGTCATACGAGATGTTTCTTCGTCTTCCGATTTGTTTTAGTTGTCTCATGAGAACAAGATGAGTGCCACCACCAGTACCTGAACCACATTCACTTTCTCTGCTGAGTCTGTTGTCATTTTTCATTTTTTTGCATCAAATTTTGTGCGTTTTGCGTTCGATCTGGTTCCGATGACAGATTCGTATTTGTGGTACCTACATGCGTTTTGTCCTGTTTGCTGTTTGTGGTCTTGTGGTTTGTGGATTGATCGGCGTCATAACACAGAACTACCTTGCTTCTAGTCAGTAGCTTCTCCATTCAACTAGGTACTGACCGACGGGTCATTGTTTTGTTGTATTTTAGTTTAAGTTTACTATGTTTTTGTAACTGAAATAGAACTACAAAGCGGATAAGTCATACCCTTTTTCAAGGTTTTAATAAACGAAAATGCAACTTGCAAGTAGATCACAAAATTGGGATTCGAGACAAAACTTTAGAATTGAGTAACTACGAAACATCTCAACATCTGATGGTAGGGAGTTCTCATAATCACCACAATCACCCCTCCCTAGAAATCAGTCACATAGTCCTTTAAATAAGGAGGAGGATGTCTTGAGCGAACTGGTCTGTTTGACGGGGTACCATGTGTGATAGGTGTCTGAATGGTCCTCTCCGCGATGGTTCTGTCATCTTTATCCTCGGGTGTAGGGGAGTTGGCTTCGACTACTTCTCCAACCTCCAAGTTCGGTTCAGTCACCACCAGAGTAGGTTCTCCCCTTGGTGCTAGGGACCTGGTTGAAACCGGTCGCGGCAATGGCAAAATCGGATGCATCAGTTTCTACCTGAAAAGGCACATCATCTTGAATCGCAGCAGTGGAGGCGTGAGCTATGCCATCCTTGAGCGAGTAGAATGCTGTAGCCGCGTCTTTCGAAAGAGGGAATTCCCTTTTTGAAATAAGCGGTCTTATCTTCTCTGAGAAACGTGGTATCCACCGGCTGTAATAGGAAAACATGCCTAGTGCTCTTTGTAGTGACGGCTTATCCTTTGGGATGGGGAGATCAAGGAGTGGTTTCAAGCGCTGAGGGTCAGGTTTAATGGTTCCATCGGATATGACGTATCCAAGAAGACTGACAGTGGATAAGGAGAATTTGCACTTTTCTTTGTTTAGTACTTGAAACTGCGTCCATGAACTTTTGGAGATTCCTATCGTGGTCTTCCTGGGTCTGCCCACAGATCGTCATATCATCCAAATAGGGATAAGTACCTTCAAGTTTCTCATCATTGACAACCGAATCTATCACTCTTTGGAAGCAGGCGACTCCGTTTGTCACTCCAAAAGGGACTCGGAGGAACTGAAAGAGTTTTCCTGAGGCTTCAAAAGCAGTGTAGTGTCTCTCTGACTCCAAGATCGGAATTTGATGGTAGGCACTTTTCAAGTCAATTACGCTGAAGACTTTGTTAGCAGAAACCTTTGAGATTACCTCTTCAATCCTTGGCAGAGGGTTAGCGTCTAGAAACGTAAATCTGTTAATCGTTTGCGAGTAGTCTATTACCATCCTAGTTTTGCACTTTTCGTCCCTAACAACAAACGCTTGTGCACGCCAAGGTGAATTGCTGGGTTCGATTATGCCTTCCTGCAAGAGCTTCTCAATTTCAGATGCAATGAATTTCCTGTCATCCGTTGAATGGTTTCGGGATTTAGTCGTCAGGGGTTTGCAGTTTTGTGATAGATTAGCAAAGAGAGCCACAGGTTTTACCCTGGCTACAGCTAGGCTGCAGATTTTTAACTGAGGGCGTGAACCGTGAAATTCTATCTCCACGGATGTGTGAGTTTTCAACACGTCATGACCTATGATCACATCTGCACAAAGATCTTTTATTGCCAACAATTTCACGTGTTCATATTTGTAACCAGCCATCTCCAGGTCGACTTCGCATTGCCCCAACACATCCGTGAACAATGAGGAGTTAGCCATTGATATTCGTCCCTGGTAGGGTGAGGTCGTAGCTCTGATTTTTGGGACAAGAGAATAGTTTACAAATGACAAGGAGCTTCCGGTATCGATCAATCCACGTAATTTTACTCCATTGACAATGATTTCAGTAATGGATTTCTGTAGGCTTCCTGGGCTGGCAGCTGAGATGGAAGCAGACGTTAGTCGATCAGACTTGATGGGTTTGGAATTGCAAACCTTTCGGTAGTGTCCAGTTTTTGAACAAGATGTGCAAGTCGCGTCTTTAGCCGGGCAGTTGAATCTAGGGTGTCTGGGGCCTCCACAAAAATAGCATCACCCAGGTTTTGGCAGAGCTGCTACAGTTTTCTCCGTGTCTATAATATGATCGCTACCTAAATCGTTCGTGGCAGCAGTACTGGGTGCCTGGAAGCTAGAATACGACGCTGATTGTTGTTCGGCCGTTTCTAAAGATCTAGCTTGGTCAAAAGCTCGGTCTAAGGTTAGAGTAGTGTTTTCTAGTAACCTCTGGCGTATACGTGGACAAAGCAGACCACTAATGAATGCTTCTCTGATGAATTCATTGCGATGGTCGTCAGCGCTTACATCTGTAGAATTACAGTCCTTGCTCATTTGTCTTAGTACTTGCAGGTATTGGTCTACTGATTCACCTGCATGTTGACGTCTGGTAGCTAAGCAGTGTCTGGCGTAAATCTCATTCTTAGGTTTGATATAGACGGATTATAATTTAGCTAGGGCGTCTTCGTAAGTGGTGCATTCACTCACATATTCGTAAACTTCGGGAGCAATATAATTTGTCAGTAGTTGAAGCTTACCGTCAGCCATCGGGGGTTCGGTGAAGTGACCTAGGAAGTTACCGAATGTCTTCTTCCAATGGGTCCACTTCTTGTCAGCACCTGCAGCCGACGGTTCCACATTGAAGCGGTCCGGTCTCAAATATTTGTCCATCGCGACAACGACTTGAATAATCTATTTTTCGTTTATTAAATTGAAATAGAACTACAAAGCGGATAAGTCATACCCTTTTACAAGGTTTCAATAAACGAAAATGCAACTTGCAAGTAGATCACAAAATTAGGATTTGAGACAAAACTTTAGAATTGAGTAACTACGAAACATCTCAACATCTGATGGTAGGGAGTTCTCATAATCACCACAGTAACACATGCATTCGATGGCTAATTTGCAGTAGAAATTGTGGAAGTTTTCGTACGACGATAGAGTGTTGATTGAAACAGATCGGTAAGCTTTGTTGAATATCACTCAGTCAGTAAATAAAGGAAGGGTGTTGTTGCCTGGGGGTATTTTGTAGACAGATCTGTTGGTTTTGTGTTCTGGTTTGGTGACCCACCGTTTTCAGAGCCCACGCACCGCCTGCGTGGCAGGGTCTAAATCTAGGGACGCGGGAGCTTCTTACCCGTCAAGGAAACCGAAAAACTCGAAAGCGAACAAGAGCACTGTTCTGTTTACTCGACAGAACAAGTAGACCCCCCCCCCCCCAGCCGCCGGTGTTGTTTTTCGTACACACGGTGCCGGAGTTACGGAAGTACGAAAATCACCGTTTTCCAAGAGTTCCGTTGTTCTCGTTCTTTGGCTGGGCTACAGCCTCGCAGACACATCGGATCGAGCTGAAAATTTGCTGTATGAAATTGAGTTTGTTGTTGCATAATCTTAATCATTTGAAGAGTGATGGTTATTTTCAGATTTTGTTGAGGTTGGTACATTATTAGGTACCTATTTGTTGATAGGAATAATAATAATGAGTTACCTATTTTTTGATAGGAATAATAATAATGAGAATGGTGCATCCATTCTCGAGGTACCTCTGAGGAAGTGTACAAAATTTCAACCCTCGGGAGACGGAGTTACGGAAGATTGAAAATTGCTATTTTTCAAGCTTTTAGGCTCGGCACCTCACACGTGGTCGGGGCCTTATGTGTTTTCGTTTTTACACTTTTTAGACAATTTTCATTATGGGGGAAAATGCGGACTCCCCATTTTTGACGACTCTGAACACGAAACCATAGAAAAAAGAAGGCAATTTTAGCTCCTTCAGGTTGAGTATGTGTTTACAGGTGTGTGTGTGTGTGTGTGTGTGTGTGTGCGAATTTCTGAAAACCGCCATAATTCATGACTCAGTGGTCAAAATTAGTTCAAATGTTGGTGGTAGTTCGGGGTTAGGTCCACGTTGAACCCATATGAATTTTGTCGCATTTGGATCAGTAGTAGACACTGCATGCGCAAACGTGAAACAGGTCGAACCCACATTACATAACTCACAACCCGATAGGCCAAATTGGCTCAAATTTTGGTGGTAGTTTGGGGTTAGGTCCTCGTTGGTTCCATTTGAGTTTCTTCGCATTTGTATCAGTAGTAGCGACTGCGTATGCGCAAACGTATGTGTTGTGTGTGGTGGAGGGTGTATTTACACTTTGCAACTCAGAACCTGAAAAAGCCCACTGACTACGGCTTGGCATCAAATTTTCAAACTGACAGCAAAATGTGGCTTATCCGCTTGTCCCCCTCGCATATTGTACGTCCTCCACGTCACATCCTACGTCACGGCCGCGCCCCCCTCTGAGGAGTACTGTGGTTGGCCAGCCTGAGAGCAACTGTTGCTGGTCGTGCCTCCGCGATTTCGACTTCTGTCGCTCCTCGTTTGCGCTCAGTTCTTCCTCAACGCTCGCTCGCATCTTTTGTCAATTCATCGTTCGTCGAATCCGAAGTCGCGATCGCCAACACGCCCGGGAGAAACCGTTTCGCCATTCAAATTTTAAAACCAGCGCCGAGCTCTGTTCCAACGTTCTTCCAAGTGAGTAACGACTACTAATCAAGTAGGTACCTACCTACCTGTATATCTCATATTTTGAGAATTTGATTTTAATGAGTGCCCAAGCTATTCCTACTCGGCGGTTACCAATATTATGGGGAAATTCCCGTATCTGGCCTAGTGGAAATTGGCGACCCCAACAAAACTAGATTTAAGATATTTTTGTCTGTGTGGGTGCGCGAATTTTCGGCAAATTTGCAATTAGTCCAATAATTTAGAGTAGGTACCTACCTACATACGACTAGAAGCAAGGCGAAACTTCACTTGACCCACGAGTAAAATTATTCTGAAGTTGATGAATGAACTGGGTACTTCCAGTGGAAAATTCACCTTACTCCAGATTTCACATTCAACACCCAGGCACTTGTTTTTTCGAAAACGCGCGAAAAAGTGCTGACGACCACAATGGACAAATTAATGATACCTACTTGTGGGCTTGTTTGGACGGTACGAAGATTGTAAACTTTTGGTTCTATTCAAGTATAGTCCTACTTATAACATACGCCACAATGTCGTTTTCCACATCCAAGTAGACGTAAACTAGGTGCCTACCTACACCAACTCCTTGAACAGAAAAGATTTTCCTGTTGTTTGACGAAAAAATAATATATAGGTATGCTAAGATAACTTTGTTTTGCGTACGTTCCTACTCTTTTGGCTTTCTCACTACCGGAGGTATTGTGAAAATAAACTTTCTGTTTCTTCCAAGCTTGTGCGTTCGTAGATGCAATTTGTCCTGTGGCCCACGATCCACCTGGAGGCAAGCCGCGACCCCCACTTTGGGAACCGCTGCATTAGAATATTAATTATAGAATGTTAGAAGGAACCAGTAAAAAACTTATTGAATTTGATAATTTTAGCTGAATTCCTGATATTTTATGCCAGTAAAATACAATACCTAGCGTCTTGATATTTTATGTCAATAAAACGTCCCAGATGGTTTCCAACACTTTGGGAGAATCAGTGATAGAATGTTGGAAGGAACCCGTAAAAAACTTCTTGAACTTGACAATTTTAGGCTAACTTCTTGATATTTTATGTTAAGAAAATCCCAGATGGTCCCCCCCTCCCCCCACTTTGGGAACCGCTGCATTAGAATCAGTGATAGAATGTTAGAAGGAACCCTTAAAAAATGATTGAATTTGATAATTTTAGGCTAACTTCTTGATATTTTATGTCATTAAAACGTCCCAGATGGTCTCCCCCACTTTGGGAACCGTTGCATTAGAATCAATGATAGTATGTTAGAAGGAACCCTTAAAGAATTATTGAACTTGATGGTTTTATGTTAACTTCGTTCTTATTACAATTAGAAGAAATTACGTAGGTAGCTACAATGCACCAGAATGGCCCGATGATTTCAGTTCACTAACCACCTGATCGTGACCACTAGGTACTGCCTATACCTGTCTAACCGTCGAAGAGCCTTTTAGTTTTCATAAAACTTCTATAAGTACCGTTGTTTTTCACTAAATTTTGAGACATATTGCAATAAAACATTTGTACTCGATGGGGAGATGCGATAGGTACCTATAATACTATGATTAAAATTTTATCAAATAGATTCAACTTTTTATCAGGTATTTTGGATGATTACAGTAGAAATTAATTCCAAAATTGGGGCTGACGTAGGCGCCTTGATATTTATGTCAATAAAACGTCCCAGATGGTCTTAGGCTGGTGCATTGTTTGAGGTCCTTACATCCTTCGGTAGAAATCTTTTCGTAATTTGACTCATGCAGTATCATGTAGTTTATAACATGGGAAAATAGTATTATTGCTGGAAGAGAATCTCATCTCGTAGATTATAGGATCGAATCCATATTTACATAACACACTATCGCTTACAACGAAATCGATACAGGCATATTTGCTGTGGACTATCGATATTTGATTATAAGATTAAGGAATTTTATGCTTTTCCAATAAACTGAGCACAGTGGAGTGTCAATACCTTAACGATGTGACGATAAACTAACCAAGTTCGACCTTTCGACGTATGGGCGTTTTCAAATTCACTTGTTTTTATCACATCTACCGTTTAAAACCGTCTGTCGACTCGAATGGTATTTTTGCAGCCGCTCATAGAATAAGCTTCATCTAAGTTACAGTGGAAGGGTAGTTGTAGGTTGGTAATGTTGATTTTTCAAGTTTGGTTATTTTTACTCAACGGTCGAGAATACGTCAGCCGTCAACAGCAAACTGTGCAAATATTTTGGACGAAGGATGAACTCGGTATTTCGTATTATTTATCGTGTTATACTGGCAAGTGAGATGTGAAATTACTTGTTGGATTACCTAATAGGTAGCTGTACATCATGATAATCACTTACAGAGGTTTACGAGAGGATTCCAACGTGATTATTGCTCACTGTCCAGTTTTGATTGGGAAATTGATGTAGGGCACACCAAATTGTAAATAAATGGAAGATAAAACTGAAATCCTACCAGTGTACCATATCAAACAGTTTTTAACCGACTTCTTTTTTTTAAAAATGTTTGCCCAGCGATTATTCCATAACTACTGAGCCGATTTCGATGAATCTTTTTCCAAATGAAGAGGAGAGGGGGATTTTAACTAAAAACCCCACACATAGCCGTCATATTATATCCCTTGGTTTTTGGTTTTCATACATTTTAGTTGGAATTTGGCGCCGCCTTCAAAATTTTTGTTTCATTGGCTTTGTTGAGCATACAAATTATTTCTTACCTTTTAGTTGTATAGGTACACCTTTTTAGAAGGCATTTTTTTTGCTGAAATTTTTTAAATACCGCTACGTACTGATTCTAAGTTCTTCATTTATGATATGGACCAGATGAAGTTCTGAATCAGAGGAAACGAGGTATCGTTCTAGTTCAAGCAATCTTGAGTTGATGGGTAACTAGCGCGGAGGGCTTGAAATGCCAACGAAATTGTTATCAATGCTATCGCCTCGGAAATTCACCATTTTCTTCGTCGTGCTTCCACAGCAAAATAAAATAATCAAGTAGGTACAGCTAACAGGATGACTGACGTCTTTCGGCAATTGATCCTTGTTGACCCTCACTTTGCTATCAAGCACAATTGGAAACGAGCGTGGTAGCCTCCTGACGATGAAAGATCGTCGTCATTTAGACGGGACTAGCTGTGTTCGCTCGCTTCGCTCGCTCATCCAAGTGGGTGTATAGATCACTGGACTTTCGCATCCAAATAGTTTAAAAAGATCACTTGACTTGTAGTCTCGCGGGTTTGTATTGCGTATTGTGGAATAACCGTGCGCAATTTGGGCTTGACTAAGGGCGCCAGAGTGGAGCGTGTGCCTCCAGGCGTTGAAAAATATTTAAATACTTTATTGTGTAGGTGCGTCCCGTTGCAATAGCTTTTCTTTGTAGAAGGTAATATACACAACCCCGCAGGGTACTGTGACAGTGGGGGGTGGACCCTCGAGAGTCCTCCTCCTAGACCAGCGAGATTATCACCGGTTAAGAAGAGATATCGATAAGGCTTCCGCTCACCGATCCCGTCTCCACCGGACCAAAAGAACAGCCGCACTGTTACCACACTGTGGGACCAACTAAAACGTCTTTGGGCCAGATATCGGTAGGTACCTAGCTGTCATGAAAAACTTGTGCAGGGGAGTTCACCGTTTTGTGAAGATATATTTGTGTGTGTGTGCGAATCTTGAACCCCACCTCATCTGGAACGGGCGTCCACCAGGAAACCACCTGCCAACTTTTGCCACCCACTGCCCCTGCCGCAGTTTTCCTTTTCCCCGTCGTTGCGCTATTGGTGCCAGACGTTTCTTGGAAATTTCAAAGAGTTATTAAAATGGGTGGTGAAAGGAGGCTGTGACACAGCTCGGTTCAGGGCTGTGAAGTTTTCTATCATTTCCCAGGCAGGGCCCGGGTAAAAATATATTCTGATATCGGGACTCCCCCTAGAGCAAGATGCAAAAGCGTTTAAAAGTTACGCACAGTTTGCACAATGTTCTAAAATAGCCTCTTCCTCTCCGACGGGCATACTGCATAGATGTATCAAATTTGGTGAAGGTCGGTTGAGCCTTTTGACAGTAATCGGTTCTGGACAAACAGGCAAAGAGATTTATATTATATTACTGTAGAAAGAAAAGTCGCGGTTTTTGGCGCGATAAATACAGAGATAATGGCTGCCTTTCGGGATGTTGGCACAGTGAAGTTTATATGCTCCGATGCACGTGTAGGACTGTAGGTACAATATGGTAGGTACCATACGCCATAACATGATTAATATAAACCTGTCTGGTGTGACCGACCTCCGAGGACGGACGTCGTCTTTTCTCATGTCGACCTCCCATTTTCAAGGTGGAGGGAGGAGGACCGGTGAATTCTGTTAAGGCAAGGACGACCGATTTCCGAATAATAATATTAGTGTTGGCCAAAACGCAGATAAAAACTTTACTCGCGATTCACTTTTCAGGTTTAGTAGGACCTGGCTCGGTAAGCACATGTGTCCCTTTTTGGTTTATTATTTTCAATAATGAACCATTGGAATCGAGCATGAAAAAAAATTCTTACCCCCCCTCAAAATTTGATGGTTTACGTTTCAAGGTATGTAGAATCTAAAACTGCAATAAAAATATTTCTGTCTGTCCGCCGTACGCCGTACGCCGTACGGGCCACTTTTCTTAGTTACCATGAAAAAAAATTGATGAAATTCGGGTTATAGGTTCCGTTCGCTGTTTAGTTGGTCCTCGAAGCTCGACGTTACTGTGAGTCATCTCTAAGGGGTTCAAAATAGGGGTTGAAATTTTCAAAACGCCTATACCATTTTTTTACGTAAATATTTTTACGGTTTTAAATAGTTCTTGAACTTGCGAGTTTTTTAAGACCATCCGGAGCATCGTACGTCCAGCCGTTCGTTCACAGTAAGGCCCCGAAGTTTGCACCGACAGGCATTTTCGACTCCAGTGTGAATGAAATTGTATACAATTCAAACCAAATCTCGTAACCAGAGACGCGCCCACAATAGGAATTTGTGAATACGGCCAATCATTGGTAGGGATCACCTGATTATATTGGCGGAGTATGAAGTCGAGTTGGTTGTTCTGTGATATTATTTAATTTGAAAAATGATGGCTCTTTTGGAGTTTGTTGGTAGGTAGTGAAACTTGAACAAACGTTGAAGTATTATTGATGGGTAAATTATTACTACGGTAAATCATTACTCAACGGTAAATTATTACACAACGGTTCATTATACCATCTACGTAGAAGGGGCTGGAGTTTGTTGGTAGGTACTTTTGCAACTTTTTTCACTCCTCATCAACAATTTCTTTTCAGAACTTCATTATGTGTGTTTCTTTTTGTTAGGTACTGTTTGTCATCGGCAGAATTATTTTAGCAACATTTAACTCGTGATTTAGGTAGGTACCTAGTAACGAGTACGGGGTTAGGTACTAACCTACGGAGGGTCTGCGATCTACATAATATGCATAGCATAGTACATATTATGTATATTATATAGACGGGTTATCTATACATAGAGCTGTGATCTGTAACAGAAGGGTATTCTATACAAAATAATAAACCGTTGTGCAGGGATTTGCAGCGTTTTATTACTTCAAATTGTAACTTGAAGTGTCGTTCAACGTCAAAATCTGATATCGTCTCCTGAATGGCAGAATATCGTATGAATCATTTTCCAAATTTTACAGGAGACGTCGTGGGAGGATCTTTTTGTTGTCTGATCCGTTAAAACTTGGTACTTTAGGGTCACGGACCGTTTTGTGTCGAGTTGAAAAAAAATTGCAAAAAAGCCATGCAAATTAGTACTTTTTCGAATAAAAAAAAGGGCGCTTACGCTGTTCTTGCTACTGCGGAGAACTGTGAGAATTTTTATAGATACGGTGCATATTTCGGTACTTTATTCCTGATGTTTGGCTGGAACGGAATAATTCGGAAAACTGGACCACCACGTGTACCGTAAGCGCCCTCGGAAGGGGCGCTTACGATGCTTCGCTCAGTTCGATAGGTGCATACGCTACTCTGCGCCCTGGGGCTTACATGTATATGTAATTAACAGTTTTGCGTTCTACATATAATGGACAATTTTACTTCCATGTTCCTATTATATATGAATGGAAGTATGGTGATACCGACAAAAACATATGTTCGAGAAAACCATTGAGTCTTGTTCAGAAGTGTTCAAAAAGAGTTTCTAGACGGCTTCCCGCTTGATGGCGCTCCGTCCTTATATATGTTGGAGTTTCAAACGTTCACAACTTCCATAAAATACTGTGTTTTTCTGATTTTCTTTTTGGGGTTTTCTTCAACTCGTTGAACTCTTCAGTTTGAGACGAGAACGAGCTTTCTAGGTGGAACAGTAATGTAGTTATGACGGGGTTTCTATTTTTTCCCCCAACGATAACTGCCGAAAAATATACCAAAATTGGTGCCGTACTTCCCGGAGGAATCCGTCGTCACTAGCTGGTTGAGTATTGGAGGCGACCGCTTTCGATGTAAGGACATCATCATCAGGCCGCCGAGAAAATACCAATACTCCAATATTCAACCGGGTATGGTAGTATTACTTACAGTAGCGGAAATAACCCTTCAGATTTAATACCAAAATTAGTGCGGTTGGTGCCAAAATGTCCGTTAGAATGTCTAGATCATGCCTAGCATCATCGGTTGTAGCTATTTGTAAAATTAACGGAAAGAAGAACCCCCCATTGTTTCGATTCACGAAGTCCCAGGAGTTTTGATTTAGAGGTGGGTACTTAGCTGCAGAAGCGTGCAATATTTTTTCAAAGTAAAGTTACTTACTATAACATTGTGAGTGGGTATCTCTATATTATTCATTTTGCCATCTTTCGAAAATGCTCTTTAGTCTGTTGGTAGATGACGAGTTATTATGATCATATATGAACTTATGGGCATACGCAACCTATTCCGTTGACATGTGATCTGAATCAGTCGGTAGGTACCATTTACTTCTAGTTAGATTATTTTCATTTCCACGGCAAAGAAAAATAATCAGTTAGCGTCGTTCTTATTTGGAAAAATTAATACGGTCTAATGGTAGGTAGGTAGGTACCATTTACTTCTAGTTGGCTTGTTTTCATTTCCACGACAATGAAAAATAATCAGTTAGCTTCGTTCTTAAATAAAAGAATTTGGTAAAATTGATAGGGTCTAATGGTAGTTACGAGTATTAAAATAATCGGTCAAAAAATGTTGGCGGGTTCTTACTACTTGAAACGTACAAAAATTGTTCAAAACCATTTTATTTGACTCAAAATCACGTTATTAATTTTGTTTGACAATTTAATTTTTTTTTAACAAGTGGGTGGGAATCTTCAAGAGACAAAACTGGCTTCGCCGTTTTCGTTGTGTTCCTTGCTTTCCCCGATCCCACTCAAGTTATTATTCGAGTAACCGCTTTCAAAATACGAAATCATTTTGTAGACTTTTGTCGAAACCTGTTTTTGTCTGGATCAATAATATGTTAGATGTTAACCTTCCCTATCCATCATCTGCATCCAAGTGAGCCTTGTCAGACCTGGTCAAAGTCGTTTATTCATAAAAGTCCTGGAAGAGTCCCCCCACCCCTCGGGACCCCTCTACCTCACCTCTAAAGTCCATGAATGTGTTTGCGTAAGTGGGTAGGTACGCCATTTTCAGTCTCGCAGTAAATTTTTTCTTCACGTCGGCCTTCCGAACAACTTGAAGATAGTATTATCTAACAAATTCCTTTTCTGGGTTCGTCAATGTCTTTTTAGATTGGTACGAAAACCTATCTGAGTTTCTTGGCTCTCGCCGACCTCTAATACAACTTTATCTTCAGCGGCCTCACTTAGCCCAGTTGAATAAAACCTTTTTTGGGCCGCCGGCGGAAAGAAATGCAGGAAAGCTGGAAATCGCTTAATTCAATTGACATCTAACTGAAGTGTCCATGGTTTGCACCATCCTTCGTTGCGAGTTTCCCAAGGGAAGTCCAAAAAAAACCACGAAATTTTTGGACTTTTTTCAGGTGTTTGTTGCTTACTCGTAAAACGTGCATCCCACAGAAAAATTTACTCTTACATCATAAAAATCATCAAATTCTCCGTCGATTGACTACCCACAACTTGCAGTTGGACTCCGCAGTATGGCCGAAATCACTGGTCAAGAAATGACAATTTTTACCAACATCGCAGATTAAAAAAAAAAAAAAAAAGTCATGCAGCATGGCTATAAGACCGAATTTTCGAAGAAATAACTGATTTTATGTAAAACTGTTTTATCTCAAGAAATAACCACGTTCCTTCATCTTCAAAGTGCTCCAGTTTGAGAACGGAATGAGATATCGCAATTCTGATTTCACCATCGTGTTCAGCGTACAAAAACCTTTAAAATGAGGTGTCACTTGTCAGACTGTTTCATTTTGGGAATTTATGGGTAATTTTCCCCCCCAAAACTCCCCAAAACTCCCCCTTAGAGCGACCCGATTCTGCCCATCTACGAACTTACCCTGTCGATTGCCAAGACAGATTTTTCGTGCAAATTTGAACTTTTTATCTCAATTCTTTCGAGAGTTATCGTCTGGAATGACACACACACATATATATAATTTTTGGTGTCTTTCGGCAGTGAATTCAGGATGGTCTGAAACGGATTTTGGTATAAAAATCTTTCGGAAATTCGAGTTTTAAAAATTTTGGACCGAGAACAATAGCTTCCTTTTCTTCGAAAATTCGCTAAAAGAGTTGTTGAAAGGTTATTTTTATTTCCACTAATAGGTACACGAAAAATACGCTGTTATACCGGTTTCGGTTATCAAACCGCCGTCAGTAACAAACAATAACTGTTAGATGTTTTGATCACAGAAACTGGTATTGGATAGTGTATATTTCGTGTATTAGTGGAAATAGACAACCTTTCAGTAAATCCGTTTTTATTTTGAAATGGGTTTCCACGATTTCATCGCTAATGATTTAGTTCGTATCGCTGATAAAGTTGATAATATAGTGACTGAGCGTTACAAGTTGTAGGTAGTCAATCGACGCAGAATTTGATGCTCTTTAATTTCTGTAGGATGCGTATTTTAGGAGTAGTAATCAAAAATCTGAAAGAAGTCCATACATTTCTTGGTTTTTTGGAACCCGCATTTTAAGCTCGCAGCGGAGGATGGTACAAACAGGACACTTAAATTAGATATCTTATGAAGCGATTAAAACTATTTCAGCTTCCCTTAAATTTTTTCCGCCACCGCAGGTCTTATTTAACAGGCCTATTACTCGTAAGTGGTAGACGCTCCAAAATGGGGGTAAGAGTGCATGAGCGAGAATGGAACAATTTACTAAGAAAATTGTAAAATGTAGGTTTATGGAGACTGAAGAATTTGGATCGGGCACGAATGCGGAACGCGTTGTTACCTCCTTGTAAACTTGTTACACAGAACATACCACTGGTGCTGACACCTGGAACAGAGAGAAGGCTGACGCACTATACCATCCCAGACATAATATAGAAAAGGCATAGAAGCAAACTAAGATATTTGGTGGCTTGATTACGCAAAAACTAACTAGAAAGTGAAGAAATGTGCAGTGCTGATGGTAGATAATGTTAGAAGTTGCCTAATAATATAATATATTATATTCATCTAGGTACTTGGAATGTTTCAAAGAGTTGCCCAAAATATGAATTTTGTTACCTGCTTATTTATTCTAAAGGTGATAATATTATAAAATAATAAATTGGATGAGCTCTTGTTGGTTTATATGAAGAACATATTGTAAGAATACCTACCTAGCTATTCACTCACTTCCTTTATTATTCGCATGTTATTGTGAATCAAAACGAAAATCAAGAGCCTGTTCTTCATGAATGATTATTAGGTAGGTACCTTACCTGACTGAGTCCTCCGAATAATTTTGAGATTCCAGTAACATTAGAGTTCCACAATGGAATTAAACGATGGTGTACAGGAAATGTTCTAAATATTTCCATCTGTTTACATTGCATGAAATTACAATCAATCAAACCAACCTTATTCCTTTGAAAACTCTTAACGTTTCAAAAACACGATGTTAGGTATCTTCCTTAGTTTTCCAACACAAATTAATAAATTCGTCTAGAACTCTTGATTATTAAGAAGTTTACTGTAACAGCTGACAAGAATAGATTCCTAGAAGGGGACAATAATTGTACCATTCGATTTTGCATGACCATTCCGGTTACTCATTTATCATTTAACGTAATAACCTCACAGTCAGAACAGGCAAGCTGTTTATCTATTGAGGGTCTAACGTATTTCTTAACATTTTCTTCCCCACCAATTAATAGCAGTTGATCCGATAATAATACATCCAGAAAGAATCTACAGATTATGCAGCGGTTGGATCGTTTTTGTAAAAAAAAAAAAAAAACTGGCGACGCCCGATACTACAATCTGGGACGATGGTGATGCCCTCTTGCTCCTCATTGTTGAAGAAATGATTGATTTTTATCGGTAGTTGTTACGGACCGTCATTACATAAACTTTAAATAGGCCATCAGAGTCGTGAATAATTTATCGTAGCTGAAGTAGTACCCTTGTGCAATAGAAATGTTCCACCTTATTACCTTCCCTACTAATAGAACAAAGAAATCCTCAAATTGACTGTAGGGCTGAAACTGTTAGAACCTCGACTCTTCGCTCGTTGGTCAAAATCGACTTCACATTCGGTCTCCTTGCCCTGAAAATCATGGAAAACGATACCTCACAAGCTGGTGTTACTAAAACACAAAAAAAAACGCTGCAAAGTCCTTGTCACATGGGTTTATTATTCTATTGGACATACCTGCAGAAATGTTGGCTGTTTATTTATTGTTTCTTTCATTAAAATAATTGAAATAGCTATTTCTGGTGGTTTCCACCAATTTCGGCCCCCAAAACTAGAATTAGGTACGCTCCTTTTGGTTTATTATTTTCAATAATGAACCATTGGAATCGAACGTGGAAAAAAAAAATTCTAACCCCCCCCCCCCCCCCCGAAAAATTTGATGATTTACGTTTCAAGGTACGTAGAATCCGAAAATGCAATAAAAATATTTCTGTCTGTCCGCCGAACGCCGTAAGGGCCACTTTTCTTAGTTACCATGAATAAAAATTGATGAAATTCGGGTTATAGGGTTCCGTTCGGGGTCTAGTTGGTCCTCGAAGCTCGACGTTACTGTCAGTCATCTCTAAGGGGTTCAAAATAGGGGTTGAAATTCTCAGAACGCCGTAGCTTCAAAACTTTCGATAGAAGGGTATGGTTTTTTTTACGATATTAAATTTGTCTTGAGCTAAACAATTTTTTGAGACCACCCGGAGCACTGTACGTCCAGCCGTTCGTGTGCACCAAAAAGCTTCGTCAACATGATCGTGAATCAAACGGTATAAATCCGGCCCGGATATCATCACTAGGGAGGCTGATTATAATCAAGGATGGCTGTATGAAGTCGAGTTGGTTGTTGTGCGATATTATTTCATTTGATAAGTGATGGACTATTGGATTTTGTTGGTAGGTACTTGTGAAACTTGAACAAACTTTGTAGTATTATTGATGGGTAAATTATTACACAATGGTAAATTATTACACGACGGCAAATTATTACATAACGGTGAATTATTACACAACGGTAAATTATTACAAAACGGTTCATCTACCAAGAAGGGGCTGGATTTTGTTGATCGGTACTTTTGCAACTTGACCAACCGTTGAAGTATTATTGACGGGCAAGTTATTACACAACGGTTCATTATACTTGACCAGAGGGCAGGTACTGACCACAAAAAACGGTGATCTACGCAGAAGGGGCATCTATTTCACTCCACATCAACAATTTTCCTTCAGAACTTCATTATTTGCGTTTCTTTTCGCCATTTTAGTAACTGTTTGTCATCGAAATAATTATTTTAGCAAGATTTAACTCGTGATTTAGGTAGGTACCTACCTAGTAACGAGTACGGGGTTAGGTAGTAACCTACGGAGGGTCTGCGATCGACATAATATGTATAGACTAGTAAATATTAAAAAGACGGGTTATCTATGCAGAGAGCTGTGATCTGTAAAAGAAGGGTATTCCGTACAAAATAATGAACCGTTGTGCAGGGATTTGCAGCGTTTTTTTTTTTCAAATTATCTTTGATCATTAATAGTACCATTTAATCGTTTTGATCCACGTGTTGACACTTTTTCTAGTGTTATTCTACAAATTGATGGTGATTTCAGACGATTTCGCAGGTTTTTGACTCATAAAAAATCAATTTTGGGAGCTGAACATCTGGTACAATCTCGATTTTCCACTCTTTGGTCAAAATCGACTTCATATTCGGTCTTCTCGTCCCCAAAAACATGGAAAACGATATCTCAAAAGCTCATTTTACTAACATGTTACTAAAACACAAAAAGTACCTATTTTTATACACATTTTCACTCATAACACCCCTGGGTACATTCCGATCGGGCTGGAAAGTTTCGGGACACAACTTGGGCATTGTATGAATCGACGCACCTTGAAACGTAAAAGAAAATATTTGGAGGGGGTTTTATAGAAACTTTTTCTGAGTTTTTTGTGGGTATTATTCACAGAATAATAAACCAAAAGTTAGGGTGTGCCACGGTATTCTCTTAGCTTCAGGGCGGAAGCTAAATAGGTTTGGGACCCACTGTTCTAGATCCATCCTTAAAGCAAACGACTTCAAAACACAGAGAGCTGTTCCTAATAAATGTATGCTGCAGTAATTAATTGACGGCCGATAACGGTACCGACCACAGCGAATGTGTCCTTCCCTTGACATCACGGCGTTTCCCGTCTTCAAGTCGATTTAGGTAGCAATCATCCATTACCCTGCATCACGGTATAAACTGAGGACACCCATTTTGTCATCAGCACCCCTCGAAGAATTGATGAACGCCTGTCAACCAACTGTCAGGAAGTGCAGCCCCAGGGAATACGTGACATCCGTGACAGTTTTGTTGGGACTTCCTTTATTCCTATTTACGCCAGTTACATGATTGCTTATTGAGTGATGGCTGAAGGCCGATATTTTTCAAAATTGACTGAATATGAAAGTCTTGTAATTGGAAGCGGAGTATTTTGGTTCAGTGCTCAATAGGACGTAAGTTTCAGTCAAACAGCATGACCATTTGTGTCAATTTTAGTGAACATGAGCTTGTGAGATATCGTTTTCCATGTTTTTTAGGGCGAACCGAGTATGAAGTTGAGTGATGACCGAAGAGTGAAGAATTGAGGTTGTAACGAAGGTTCATCTCCAAAAATTAATTTTTTATGAGTCAAAAACCTGGGAAGTTATCTGAAATCCCCGTAGATTTGCATAATAACGCTAGAAGTAGTATCAACAGGTGACTCAAGACAATTAAATGGCACTATAAATGATCAAAGATAATTTGTCAAAAATAGGAGTCTAGTTCATGTTTTTGGTGGCCAAAATTGGTGGATACCATCAAAAATAGCTATTTCAATTATTACTCATGAAAGAAACAATAAATGAACAGCCATCATTCTGTAGGTATGTCCAGTAGAATAATAAACCCATGTGACAAGAATTTCGGATGTTGAAATAATAATTTTCAGTCTGTGTTCAATAATCTATTCCATATTTGGTGGTCAGAAGATGATTTTTGGTAATATTAGCCAGTTTTCCCGATTTTTGATCCCAAAAACTCAAGTTTGACTCTCGGTTTTTCATTTACAAAAAAAATCTTTGATTTAGGTACTGAAATAGCTTTCTGTCACGAGTATTCATTGGTTTTAATTTATAAGCCTTCGTAACAGGATTTTCACAGTAGGTACTTTGACCCACAAAAACTAACATTTGACCCACTTAATTTTCAAAAATCACGTATCCTGGAACTCATCCTTTCATTTGTTACTACGAAAATTTAGGCGGGGTTTGGAATTTGACATCTCTTAAGCCAAGGTCATGTAAATAATGATCGTCTTGAGTGATATTATGTAAAACGATACACAATTACACATATTCATGTGTTGTATATAAACATTTTCAAAAATTTAAGTAGTTAATCAAAAATTTTTTACTCAATCTATTTTTATCGAACATTCGATTACTTAACGGAATTTCGATTTCACAGCATTAACTGTAGTAATTTGTATAAAGTCAGGTAGGTAGGTACATTCAATATTCGATGAAGGGTCAATTGCTCAAAATCTTGAAAGAGTGTAATTTACGTGTTTGGCAACAAGAGAACTTTTGGAAGAGCGCTAGAAGCAACGTGCGTTAGTACAGTCTTGTTCGAGAAGACTTGATCGGCTGGGAGTCCCCCGTCAGGTGAGTGGGTACTGAGGCTGACTGATTCGCCTGTCCTACCTACGATGTTGAAATTTTGTGTGAGCTCTGAAAAATAACGGTTCTGTGCCATGGTAGTTCAGGAACATTTTCAAAGGTATTGCTGAAAATTAGACGATGTTTTAATCAATATTTTATATTTTCTGGTGGTTAAGTGGTTAATTATTTTCAATTATGAACATCGAATCGAGCATTAAAAAAAATTAAGCTCCCTCAAAATTTGATGGTTTCCACTGGAAACCGGTTTGATGGAATCCGGAAATGGAATAAAACGATTTCTGTCCGCCCGCTTCCCTTAGTTACCATGAACGAAAATCCTAACTAAGTTCATGGTAACTAAGGAAAGGGCATCTATACAGATAAAAAAATAATAAACCTGTGTAATAATTTGCAGCGTTTTTAATTTGAACAAACGTTATGCTTCATGAATAACAAAAAAAAAAAAGATGATAGAATAATTCTTGAATCCACCGCATATTTATGAACCTGTAATTGCCCTACCGGTTCCAGTAGTTACTCGATTTAGGGCTTTCCTGGGGGGAACGCGAGAGTATTGACCCCATAAACTATGATCGACGCAGAAGGGGTATCTATACAGGTAAATACTAAACCGTTGTGTAATAATTTGCAGCGGGTTTTCCTCTCCTTCTTGAATGGAACTGTTTTTCCCCCTTTTTTAGCCAATGATGATTGTTGACTGTGTAACTGTTCTTAGATAGGCATCAATAAATGGGATCAAAATTTGAAAATTATTAAGTGGTAATTATAGGAGCACCTCCGGTTTCGGTATTCTTCCTGATTTGGTACGTAATACTTACGGTGTTACGTGCGGTGGCTGAGGGGCAATGAGGTTTCCACTCATTGATAACTTACCATAGTAATATAATTATGTTCGTATGGTGAACAACTTTTTGAATCCAACCTTTCTTCCATCCATTCCGTCATTCTCTTTTGATTTACTGTTCCTAACATCGCGACTTCCACATCACAGTGTCTTCTTTTTTCGAAAGACTGACTTATAAAATCGACTAACCCAGTTACGATGCTATCCAAGTTGTGTTCGCTTTTGAACTTTTTACCCTCCAAAGAACCGGTTGCTATTTTCCCAGAACCCGTTCTCCCTCGTATGTTAATAATAACCCTCTGGCTGGAGATACAGGTAATTTATATTTGTTTCATTAACTTGGAAAAACTCCGAATTATTATGTTTTATCTCTCATTTAAAAAAAAGCACTGAAAATTGCTCAATTGCTTATATAGGTAAGCAGGTACCTATATAAATTGTTAGTGCTACTCTAATAACGAACCTAACTACGATAGGTACTGTAAATGACCTGTTTTCACTCCATCTGTCATATTGGGCTTCTGATTTAGGTTACATGCAAATACTTGTCTCTTGCAAGTAGGTAGATATACACAGATTTTAGGTAGGTATACACTTACTACGATAAAATTGGTCTCCAACTTGGCTGGTATTTCGCCTAAATTGGAATATGATTATTACATAGAACGACCTCAAGAAAAAAAATAAAAATAAGAAACTCCTTAAAACACGATTTTATTTCGAAATGATCTAGAAAGAATAAAATAATTTCTTTCTGCTACCAGGGAAAAATTTGGAATTTTTTGTGACTAAAAATAAAACCGACCTAGCTTATCAATCTGTCTATTGATCGTAATCGAAGATAGATGAACCTTTCAGCTCATTGGACATCGGAAAGTGGGCGAAAAATCGATTAAAAGATTTGACCCATAAGGATAGAGAGAGAAATAAAAGCCTGTAACAAAAAATACGAACATGCTCCAAATCGTTTGAAAACTCGGTAAGAAGTTGTGAGCTGTCAAACATTGCCATTCTCTCCCATGCAAATAAATAAGCATCCCCTCTACATGCTCCGCCATTGGAATTATGAATTCAACTTGAGGCAGCGAATCCCGGGGAAAAAAGCGTTTGAGGAACCCATACGGCGCTGATTGTGGGTGGAAGGAAGTTGCACAAGTTACAAGCCGCGCCTCGACAGTTTAGGCTTATTGAAAAGCAAATCGCAAAACCGCTTTGGCAGTTGGTGTTAGATCATCAGTTTGTTATGTATTTGGAGCTCTAGTTCTAACGCCAAGGACAACTTGATGAGCACTAAGCAGGTTTTACTTTGTGTCGGGTGCAGGTCTTTTAAAATCCACTAAGCACCACTACTCCAGACGAATACGAGTACTTAGGTATGAAAGAAGAAAGAACCACCGAGATGGCAACTTCTTCTTCTATTAATGCAGTTTTATAAAATAAATTTAGTAAGTAATGCTCCGAATTTACTTAGCTGTCCATTCGAAGGCTTTGATAGCTATTATATCTGGCATAGTGTTTGGGCTGTATTATTGCTAATGTAAAAACGCAGCAAATTATTACACAAAGTTTTATTATTTACCTGTATAGATGCCCCTTCTGCGTAGGTCACTGTTTTCTGTGGTAAATTCCCTCGAGCTCCCCCCAGGAAAGCCCTAAATCGAGTACAGGAGCCTGCCCCGAAATAAGTTTCCTACAAAATGCCTGGGATTCAATAATCCAATAATTAATTATTTGTAGTTATTCATGAATCATAAGGCAAATAATAAACCGTTGTGTAATAGTTTACTTGTATAGGTAGGTGCTTCTTCTACGTAGATAGTATAATGAACCGTTGTGTAATAATTTGCCCATTGATAATACTTCAACGATTGTTCAAGTTTCAAAAGTACCTATAAAAAAATCCCCCCCCCCCCCCGTGTACATAGGTGGTATAATGAACTACGTAGATGGTATAATGAACTGTTGTGTAATAATTTACCGTTGTGTGATATAATTTACCATTGTGTTGTAATTTACCCATCAATAATACTTCAACATTTGTTCAAGTTGCAAAAGTACCTATCAACAAAATCCAAAAGATCCATCATTTTGGTTTATTATTTTCAATAATGAACCATTGGAATCGAGCAAGAAAAAAAAATGCTTACCCTCTCTCAAAATTTGATGGTTTACGTTTCAAGGTACGTAGAATCCGAAAATGCAATAAAAATATTTCTGTCTGTCCGCAGTACGCCGTACGGGCCACTTTTCTTAGTTACCATGAAACAAAATTGATGAAATCCGTTCGGGGTCTAGTTGGTCCTCGAAGCTGGACGTTACTGTCAGTCATCCCTAAGGGGTTCAAAATAGGGGCTGAAATTTTCAGAACGCCGTAGCTCGAAAACTTCCGATAGAAGGGTATGGTTTTTTTACGTTATTAAATTTGTCTTGAGCTAAACAATTTTTTGAGAGCACCCGGAGCATTGTACGTCCAGCCGTTCGTGTGCACCAAAAAGCTTCACCAGCACGATCGTGAATCAAACGGTATAACTCCGGCCGGGCTATCATAGTATCATCACTAGGGAGCACCTGATTATAATCAAGGATGGCTGTATGAAGTCGAGTTGTTTGTTCTGCGATATTATTTCATTTGATAAGTGATGGACTATTGGATTTTGTTGGTAGGTACTTGTGAAAATTGAACAAACTTTGAAGTATTATTGATAGGTAAATTATTACACAACGGCAAATTATTACACAACGGTAAATTATTACATAACGGTAAATTATTACACAACGGTAAAGTATTACAGAACGGTAAATTATTACACAACGGTTCATCTACCAAGAAGGGGCTGGATTTTGTTGGTAGGTACTTGTGAAACTTGAAAAAACTTTGAAGTATTATTGATGGGCAAGTTATTACACAACGGTTCGTTATACTTGACCAGAGGGTAGGTACTGACCACAGAAAACAGTGATCTACGCAGAAGGGGTGCATCTATTTCACTCCACATCAACAATTTTCCTTCAAAAATTAATTATTTGCGTTTCTTTTCGCCATTTTAGTTACTGTTTGTCATCGAAAGAATTATTTTAGCAAGATTTAACTCGTGATTTAGGTAGGTACCTAGTAACGAGTACGGGGTTAGGTAGTAACCTACGGAGGGTCTGTGATCTACATAATATGTATAGACGTATAATACGTCTATAACACGTTGTATAATATGTATATGTATGTGTGTACATAATATTATATAGACGGGTTATCTATACAGAGAGCTGTGATCTGTAAAAGAAGGGTATTCTGTACAAAATAATAAACCGTTGTGCAGGGATTTGCAGCGTTTTCAAATGAAATAATATCACAGAACAAACAACTCGACTTCATACAGCCGTCCTTGTTATAATCAGGTGCTCCCTAGCGATGATATTTGGGCCGGATTTATACCGTTTGATTCACGATCGTGTTGACGAAGCTTTTCGGTGCACACGAACGGCTGGACGTGCAGTGCTCTGGGTGGTCTCCAAAAATTGTTTAGCTCAAGACAAATTTAATATCGTAAAAAAAACCATACCCTTCTATTGAATGTTTTCGAGCTACGGCGTTCTGTAAATTTCAACCCTTATTTTGAACCCCTTAGAGATGACTGACAGTAACGCCGAGCTTCGAGGACCAACTAGACCCCGAACGTTACCTCTAAACCAAATTTCGTAAATTTTTGTTCATGGTAACTAAGAAAAGTGCTAAGTACGGCGTACGGCGGACAGACAGAAATTTTTTAAATTGCATTTTCGGATTCTTCATACCTTGAAACGTAAACCATCGAATTTTGAGGGGGGGGGGGGGTAAGAATTTTTTTTTCATGCTCTATTCCAAAGGTTCATTATTGAAAATAATAAACCAATAGGAAACGTTTGGTTTAGGATTTTTTCTAACAATTGCGAAGTCCCGAAAACCAAAATTTAAGGTTACCTACCCACCTATTGTTTATAGTAGTACCACCTACCTACCACTAGGTACTGTTCGTTATCCGTCCTTTGCATTCATCCGCATGTGCATGTCACTAAAACTGAACCATACTTTTAGATATTCAGTCCTCCCCTCTGTCCGAATTCGTATAATAAGATCGTTGAGTTTCCAAGGTCGACCACGTCAAATTTGGTTGACACAAAGTTCGACTTTGTGTCAAATTCGGACGATTCATTGGCATGAATTCGAACAAATTTTGCAGACAGACGTACAAGCTGAGGCCAACAAACAAACCCGGTGAGAAGATGTGGAATAATAAAATCTCATTGAACGGAAATAAAAATATAATTTCGTGTTTCTGATCAATGTACAGACAAACAGAATTGCTATTTTTCATTCATATAGGTAGGTAGGTAGGTACCTAGGTTACTATAACGGACATAAGAGTAGGATAGATGGAGCAAAGGATGGTATGCTTGTTTCTAATTTTAAACTTTATGTTAAGGGATTTATGGCCGTTATAGTGACATGAGATTGCAAACACGAAAAAATCCTATTACCGAAAATAACCCCCAAAACAAGGGGTTTTCGAAAAATGTCTATGAGCTACTTCTTGTTGCAAATTACCTGTAACTATAGTGTACTTTCAAGGTGTTTTAAAACAACAAAATGCATCTAAAGCGAATCCTGGAAGGTTATGTTTTGGTATTACACTTCGGAGTATTAAAAAAAAAAAAAATACCTGGCGGCCATTTTCCACTCAGCTAGGTCAAGGTCAGGCGAGGGGTCACCCTACGTGCTCCCTCTATTCTACTCTTACCTGGATGGTTGCTGTCCTGATCCCCTTGCTTCAGCTGTCTGCCCCCCAGTTGAGGTTGGATTCGTGGTGGTCGTGGTTGGCACTGGAATTGAAATGTGGTGGGAAGGCGCCCCCCCCCCCCCCCCATGGACTGTATGGGTTCATTGGGTAGGCTCCGGCATGTGAGTTTTGTGGGAAACCAAAAACTCGGGAACCAACCTGCTAAGTTGGTAGAGTGAGCTAGAACGCTTGCCTCCACCTGTAGGTGTAACAGGGACTTGGGCATATCCAAGGACACTGAGTTTACAGTCGCCTCCTCTGAGGCCTTCCCTGCCTGCTTGCAGCAGGGGGGGAGACCGCAAGCCGTGGGCTGGGTTCTCCTTTAAACCATTGGATATATTGTCATGATCCCCTCATTCAAATAATTCCTGTAATATTGTGCATAGTTGTAGACTTAACCAAATAAATGAAGGCAGTGTTGAGTTGGGTGACACAAGGGGAAAGTAGGCAAGGGGACCCTTCCAAACAAACAACCAGTCGCAATGGCCATTTGTGAACTGGAGACGGGTGGAAAGGTCCCTATAAAAGTACCCCTTCTGGCCCAACTCCCCATTCGACTGCTCTTACCCTCGACTTCTCTCTCTTTCCTGACTCTCTTCCTTAAAAGAACTCCTGCTGTTGGTGAAAACCGCAGGGAGCACGTCCTAAAAGATCTCCTGCTGTTGGTGAAAATTTTGAGGAGCATACCCTTAAAAGAACTCCTGCTGTTGGTGAAAACCGTGGGGGGCATATCCTTAAAAGACTCCTGCTGTTGGTGAAAACCGCGGGGAGCACGTCCTGAAAGATTTCCTGCTGTTGGTGAAAACCGCGGAGAGCATACCCTTAAAAGAACTCCTGCTGTAGGTGAAAACCGCAGGGAGCATATTCTAAAATACTCCTGCTGTTGGCGAAAACCGTGAGGAGCATACCCTTAAAAGAACTCCTGCTGTAGGTGAAAACCGCGGGGAGCATATTCTAAAATACTCCTGCTGTTGGTGAAAACCGCGGGGAGCATATTTCTCCATCCAACCATATCCATCTCACACTCCATCCCTTCGACCTCAACCCCTCCCTACCTACCCCTTTGTTAGGAGTCACAACAGTTACTGTCAATGCCTGCTTGGTTCGCTTGCTCATCCGAACCCCGGTTGCATCAGCACATAACCTATTACCCGATAAAAAACCTTACCCCAATTAAAAAAAAAAGGTCAAATAGTCGTAGTTCTCAGCCAAGTAGATATAGCAATATCCTTGTGAATTAGCAATGGATAGGTTACATAGATACCTGCATAATGTATCCGTTACTTGAATACATAGTTGAATTACAGATGAATGCTTAAGTTACAAGAGTTTCCTTAAAGATCCATCACGAGTAAATTGTTCCTATGACAGCTTGATTAAGCCTTGAGATGCCGAACAGCATGTTATTGCATTCGAATGGAGCCAATAAGTTAGTATTTTGTTATCGCCTGTCTGCAGTTCTAATACCAGTTTTCCAAGGTCACGGATGATTAGCCAACGGTCTGGCAAGGTGCTATAAATGTAAATTAAGAGCTCCAGATAACAACTAGATCCCGACCTGGATTTCCCACTACATAGCTCAAAAATATCGGGTTTTACCGAGTTATTGGCCGTAAAACTGACATTTGGCTGAGATATGCTGTGTTCAACCGCCACAGTATGAAGTGTTTTATGGATTAGGGACGGTGGATTTCAACAGCGTTGAGTTTTGATACAGGTACTCGTAAGTTGAGCTTACCAACGAGTGGTTAATGGTTTTTGGAACATCAAAACAGAGGCGGTTGTACAAACATAGTAAAAAAGTGATTGTAAGTGAAATTCAATCAGAAAATAGGCGATATTTACCTTCGTAAGATTTTTCGGGTATATAAATACATGTGTTAGCTAGTTTCTCAGGTTTCCTAATGAAACTAGCAGCAACACTTGACAAGTATGGCTTCATTCTTATACTGTTTATACACACGACTTTTCTGCGCTAGCCACATTGATCTGGCACTGAAGCAAATAACCAGCATTTTGGTTTATTATTTTCAATAATGAACCATTGGAATCGAGCATGAAAAAAAAAAAATTCTTACCCCCCCTCAAAATTTGATGGTTTACGTTTCAAGGTATTTGAGATTGACCTTTGTCCACCTGTATCTGTCATTTTGTGCGCTGTGAGGCGATGTTAATATAACGAGGTGTTTTTAGTACAGTGTTTTACTCATCTTGACACTGCGCTAAATGGAGGCAATATTACTAGTGAACGTAACATGTGGGCCCAAGCTACTGGGAACGTGAGAACCAGTAAGTCATTTTGGGAGCTGCGCCCTCTTGGTTCCGGTCTGGGGTCTACGTCTGCGTCAAATGCGAGCTGTGCGAGCTAATGAATATAAACAGAGCGCTTGGCGCTATTAAATACGAATTTCATCGTTGTATTTGGCTTGGAGACTGGTACAGGAAAGTTGGAAACAAGGATTGTGTTCGAGGTTGTACGCCGTAGTCTACGATCTGCAAAGCTGCGAACTCTTCGCAATGGTTTATTAATTATTTCTATATCGATAACCCAGCTATCCCAGCTATCCCAGCTTTCTTTGCGATAAAGAACCCTTGAAGTACAACACATTACTGCACGAATGAACGAAATCGAGCTCATTTTCAAGTACTAGGTATTAAGGAAGGTGAGGGTTGGTCCTCAGTTGGTCCCACATGAAATTTGTCAAAAACCGTCTGGTTCGCGCATCTGCTAGCGTTTCAGTAAAAACTCCTCTGTAGAGGGTAGTTGGCACTAGCCCACTGACGGTAAAGGATTGCAGTCGACCCGAAGGTTTTCTTGATAATGTACTGAACATCAAACAGGTAGGTACCTACCGATTCTATACCATTTTTGATTTCTGTAAGAAGAAAATCCGAAATTACCTCCTCCGTGAGTACAAAGTACGATGGGGACAAGAAACTCGATTCAGGCCCAGGCATAGTTCAAAATGAATTCAGTTCGTTGAGGTCCTTCATGTGAATTGAAGACAGCCAAGCTAGGTAGCGGTGGTTTTTGTTTGAGACCATCCCGAGGTTTTTCATTTTGGAGGTGAATCGCAAAACCACCATGTTTACACCGAACTGAAGAAAACCCAGGTGTAGAGCAATCCACGAATTACGTGGGCACATCGGAACTTTTATTTTAATTTAATTTTTTTAAACTATTTGACTCAAGTTGCAAATCCGTTTGCCATCGAGGATTATTACATAAATTTTTATAGATGTTACTGAAAGTACGAAATAGAATTACTAAATATGACTAAAAAAGGATACACATGTTTCGTGCTATAACTCAATCTGCGCTAATTCCAAAAAATCGGTTAAGTTTTTTTATAATCATTCCTAATTTCGCTTTTGAGGATGGTGGTTAAACTATTTTCACTTAGCAGTTCACTGATCGTCAGCTCAGGCGCGGATCCAAGGGGGAGGTCACAGGGGTCATGACCCCTCCCAGAATCAGCCTGCATTTTAAAAAGCAGAGCTGAACGAATTGTTCACAAACCCGAAAACAAAAAAAAAACCAAACGAAAACGAACCCAGTTTTTGTGAAATCAAAAACCAGAAACAAACCAAACGCAAACGGTAGACAGTGTTAAAAAAACTGAAAACAAAAAAGAACTATAAAAATCTAAAAAGATTCGATCAAAAATGTCAAAATTAGTCGAATATAATCGTACACTTGGTCCTACCAATGTTACTTTATATACAATTATGTCAATAAATTTACCTTGGTGTATCCGTCAAATTACACCTTGTTTATTTCTTCTTATTTTTGTTAATTATTATTTTGTTTTTGTTTCGATCTTGTTTTCTTTCCTGCCAAATTCAGTAAAAACGATACTGAATTCACTGAGATCAACAATAGATTGTTGTGGTTTCAATGTTTTGATTTGCAAACTCTGAAGTTAGCTACGCTGCCATAAAATGCGCCAATTTGTTTGAAAACACATTAGGACACTTTTTTAGAAGAAAATTGAAAATAAATACATTTATCAGTTAAATAATTAATAGGTAGATATTGAAAAATATTTTTTACATAAACAATGAATTTTATAAATAAATACAATTAATTTTGTAAGTAGACAAATTGGACGAGTTTAGGCATAAGGTTGAAAATTCGGTCTGTATTGTTCGTTTGGTTATTTTGTTATTTTTTATATTGTTCTACTCTGTGACCCCCTCCGGAAAAAAATTCTGGATCCGCCCCTGCGTCAGCTGTCTCTCCTCCTCGTAGCATGCACACTCAGCAGTGACGTGTTCCATATCCTCGAGCACACCGCAGTTTGCACGTAGCTGGTCCTCAGTAAGGTCCTCCTGATTCTGCCATGTCCAGTGCCCAACCTGATAAGCTGGATCAGCAGTTTCCGGGAAAACTTCCAGCCAGAAAACCTTGTTCGCCGGCTAAGTTTAGGTTGGATAAAGTGAAAGAACCCTTTTTCCAACGGATATCATCATAACTTTGCTGCCATTTTTCTAAGCTGCCCTTGATGATGGTCAGTTCGTCACTGAGAGGGGCTCGCATATGGAGGCATACGGAGGACGTTGTTGTGGGGAAGGACGTGGAGATATGAAGGTAGGAAAACGATTGTTTACCAACAAAATATCAAATGTGCAAAAGATCGACCACAGTGGAATACAGATGGTATTAATAACCTTCAATAATCAACGTAACCTGCGAGCCTTTAACCCCGAACAATTAGTCAAACGCTCGGCGTACTGAGAGATGTTCCAAGAAGAAATTAAAAGTAATATGCATAGCTGGTACAGAGTTTTGCCTGGATGACCTAATCACCTATGAACCTACGCAATCTGTTAAGGTTACATTTCACGCGCAATCTTCCCGACTCAGCACGTTGGAACTTATTTGGCACATCTGTAACAAGCCACTGAAATGCCTAAGCTCAAGGTACTGCGGATCGACGCAAGTTGTGCCTAACCTACCGACTGAGAAATCCCCGTTCGGAACGTCTCTTTCGCCTACGAGATACCTACACCCAGTTTGTTCTTGGAATTCCAGAACTCGTTCGGACCTCGACTGGAACCAGTTCAAGAACTCCAGTTCACCCTAACCTTTCATTGTTTCGGGTTGACAGTGAATCAAGTCGGAACTTTCTAAAACCATCTGCCAAGAAATGGAGCTCAGGTGCGAACGTTTCGGTAGCTGCCTACTCGGGCACATTCCGAAGTTGAATCCAATATGATTGAAAACGACGGTAAATGAATACAACCTACAAACTTCCAGTTTTACAAAATCTAGTTGTGGAAAGTGGTGGACCCGAAGTTATTACTGCGTTCATTGAATATAATGATTTATTAGCCTTCCAAAAATACCCCTACAAAAGGCATTTTGATTTTAAAAATTTTTGGCCCAATTTAAAATTTTATTTTTATTCAAACCTGATGAATTTTTGTGATCGGTTGACGTAGGGGCAATTCCCAACTAATACAGTGAATTAAAATTATTTTTCTCCAAAACTGTAAGTAAATCACAGCCTGAGAAAACTTGTAAATAGTTTTCAACACAGGGTCTGCAGGCCATCCATACTCCCGTTTGTTGTTAGGTTTTTCCACACTTTAGTGGATGGTGTGTAGTAATGAATAGAAACCGATACTGTGTGCTTGATGGGTTTTCATTGCAAAATAGGTGTCTAATGTACGTTGCTCATAGTACTGTCTATACGTATACCAGCAGTTTTTGGATGTTATAATAGCCAAAATAGGTAGATATAACGAACTAAATCACTCGCGAATCATAGAATCTCATTTCATATTAACAACGTCTGCCAAGTTGGGTGTAACTTCCTCACTTAGGTATTGTAACATGGACGTGTAGAATCAGTTGGTAAAAAACGCTGCAAAGTCCTTGTCACATGGGTTTATTATTCTACTGGACATACCGACAGAAATGTTGGCTGTTCATTTATTGTATATTTCATGTAAAATAATTGAAATATCTATTTCTGGTGGTTTCCACCAATTTTGGCCCCCAAAACTTGAATTAGGTACGCACCTTTTTTTTTCAAATTATCTTTGATCATTGGTAGTGCCATTTAATCGTCTTGATCCATGTTTTGACACTTTTCCTAGTGTTATTCTACAAATTGATGGTGATTTCAGACGATTTCCCAGGTTTTTGACTCATAAAAAATCAATTTTGGGAGCTGAACATCTGGTACAACCTCAAATTTCCACTCCTTGGTCAAAATCGACTTCATATTCGGTCTTCTCGTCCCCAAAAACATGGAAATCGATAACTCAAAAGCTCATTTTACTAATATGTTACTAAAACCCAAAAAGTACCTACCTATTTTTATACACATTTTCACTCGTAACACCCCTGGGTATATTCCGATCGGGCTGAAAAGTTTCGGGACACAACTAGGGCCCAAATGGAGCATGTGTGCGAAAGAACGACTTTTTTAGACCGAAAATGAAGCCTGTACACGTGATACGGCGGACGGCGGACGGACATTGCATTTTGGTTTATTATTCTGTGAATAATACACCTATGTAATCGCTCAGCAAAAAATTTTTATAACACCCCCTCAAACTTTTTTCTTTTCCGTTTCAAGGTGCGTAGATTCAAAAAATGCAATGTCCGTCCGCCGTACGCCGTACGCCGTATCACGTGTACAGGCTTCATTTTCGATCTAAAACGCTGCAAAATCCTTGTCACATGGGTTTATTATTCTATTGGACATACCTACAGAAACGCTGGCTGTTTATTTATTGTTTCATTCATATAAAATAATTGAAATAGCTATTTCTGGTGGTTTCCACCAATTTTGGCCCCCAAAACACAAATTAGGTACGCTCCTTTACTTGTTGATACTTTTTCTAGTGTTATTCTACAAATTGATGGTGATTTCAGACGGTTTCCCAGGTTTTTGACTTATAAAATCATTGATAGTACCATTTAATCGTCTTGATCCACCTCTTGATACTTTTTCTAGTGTTATTCTACAAATTGATGGTGATTTCAGACGATTTTCCAGGTTTTTGACTCATAAAAAATCAATTTTGGGAGCTGAACATCTGGTACAACCTCAATTTTCCACTCTTTGGTCAAAATCGACTTCATATTCGGTCTTCTCGTCCCCAAAGACATGAAAAACGATACCTCAAAAGCTCATTTTACTAACATGTTGCTAAAACGCAAAAAGTACCTATTTTTACACACATTTTCACTCATAACACCCCTGGGTATATTCCGATCGGGCTGAAAAGTTTCGGGACACAAATAGGGCCCAAATGGAGCATGTGTGCGAAAGAACGACTTTTTTAGACCGAAAATGAAGCCTGTACACGTGATACGGCGGACGGCGGACGGCGTACGGCGGACGGCGTACGGCGGACGGACATTGCATTTTTTGAATCTACGCACCTTGAAACGGAAAAGAAAAAAGTTTGAGGGGGTGTTATAAAAATTTTTTGCTGAGCGAATACATAGGTGTATTATTCACAGAATAATAAACCAAAAAGTCGTTCTTTCGCACATATGCTCCATTTGGGCCCTAGTTGTGTCCCGAAACTTTTCAGCCCGATCGGAATATACCCAGGGGTGTTATGAGTGAAAATGTGAGCGAAAATAGGTACTTTTTGCGTTTTAGCAACATTTTGGTAACATGAGCTTTTGAGGTATCTTTTCCATGTTTTTGGGGACGAGAAGATCGAATATGAAGTCGATTTTGGCCAAGGAGTGGAAAATTGAGGTTGTACCAGATGTTCAGCTCCCAAAATTGATTTTTTATGAGTCAAATACCTGCGAAATCACCATCAATTTGTAGAATAACACTAGAAAAAGTGTCAACACGTGGATCAAGACGATTAAATGATGGCACTACCAATGATCAAAGATAATTTGAAAAAAAAAAAAAGATCGTACCTACCTAATTTGTGTTTTGGGGGCCAAAATTGGTGGAAACCATCAGAAATAGCTATTTCAATTATTTCACATGAAACAAACAATAAATGTACAGCCAACATTTCTGTAGAATAATAAACCCCATGTGACAAGGACTTTGCAGCGTTTTTGAATCTCCGCACCTTGAAACGGAAAAGAAAAAAATTTTAGGGGGGTTTATAAAAATTTTTTGCTGAGCGAATACATAGGTGTATTATTCACAGAATAATAAACCAAAAATACGAGTCAACATGATTGAATTGCAATAAATAGAGTAGTAACAAATAATTACCTAACATGCGTCAAACATAACACGCTCGCACGTTTGCGTAAATCAAACATTCAATATTTTTCCAACATTTCATGTTCGCGCATGCGCAGGCGAAAGTTACGGTACGATTCCACTGAAACTCATGTGGAACTATTGAACTCATTTCAACGATATTTAAGGTACTCATGGGCGGTTCAAGTATTTCACGTTTGCGCATTCTTCAATGATTTTGGTATGGGACCATCTGTGACCCAACCCGCACCTACCCTCGAAATTGCAGCCCATTTGACCATTATTTCGGCTAGTTATGGGTGTTACAAGGAACTGACCACAGACAGACGGACGGACGGGCAGACAGACACGGAACCAAAAAGGTTCGTTGATGTCTGAAAATGGTAGTGGAAATTTTCATTTTGGAGGACATAACTTTTTTTTTTTTACTCAATCACGAATCCAAGGTTTTCCAACCTTCGGTAGTGAGGAAGCAAAACGGAGTTACTAAAAATTGTCTATTTCCATTTATACACGAAAAATACATTGTTACTTTTTCGGTTTTGATCGCTGAAACTGGTATTATAGTGTATTTTTCGTAACTCCTGTTTTTATTTTGAGGTAGATAAGGTTCCATATTCAAATATTGCCCCTTGAAATTGAGTACTAAAATCCTCAACTTCAAAGGAATCCTAAACCGTGTAGAGAGTGTAGATTGAGCTATGTTGGCACTCTTCCTTGTAGATTGGAGTGAACGAGGAAAAATATTTGAACGAATTTGTCCTGTTGGTTTCATCTCAGTCGAATATAAAGAATCGCTGGCTTTCAGATTTAGAAAGACCGTCACTCGTATCTGTGACGTCACGTCGTCTCGAGATTCGGATGCGTCCAACGTAGGCGGTGGGTGTGTTCCGGGAAGCTATAAAACCTGACGCCCCGGGGACCTCGGTTCAGACAACGTGGTCAGGCGTCAAGTCTGTCTCCGATCCCCGTTTTTCTATCTCCTTGCTTATAATCTTGTCGTCTGTAGATTATTTTAAAGCTTCGTTCATGTAACGTGATGATGAAATACATCCAACAGTGAGACGCCACTTTTATAAAGAGCTGCACTATCCTTCAGAATCATAACCTCCTACAGAATCCTTCTAAAGATCTATGATTTGGTCATCATCCGGAACTTTTGGCGCCCCTCCGATCGGCATGGTGTTGATGACGCACCTCTACGGGTCATTCAGATTCATGATCATAATTTATAGGTCCTAACAACCTTTTCATGTTTTGAAACCCTTCCGTCGCTTATCCTTATGTGTATGCACAAGGTGACCACTGCGGCTTTAATAGTATTATTGCTAGATTAAGAGATGAGCATAATTTCTTGTTATTCATGGGATACCTGTGGTATTTCTCATTTGCGTTCCTATGCGCCGCACAGTCGTTCCAGGAGCGAAAATACTGTGCACCACTCCATCATTAGACTTGGGTTCTACATTTTCTGGATACCTACATACCATGGTCGTCCTACTCCGATTACACCTGCCCATTTTAGACCAATTGAATCGACCTTTTGAACCTCCCAATCTAGTTTGCACACGAAATACATTTTTTGACCAATCCCAGCTCTCGAGTTATGTAGCAGTATTCGGCACTGTCGGAGAGTCTCAAATGTTACTACATTAAACAAAAACAGATAACTGTGAAAACCACTACTTTTTTAACGTCTGAAAACTAATTTATTTCAACGGGTCGGCAGTGTGGCAATTCCTCTCTGGAATTGCAACAGTTATGTTTGCCGGACCCTGCACTGAGCTGGGAGTTATGGGAATTTATAGCTCAGTCGGTAGTAACAGAGCACAAGATGCCCTCGAAACCTTGCGGTGACAGCATCAACCTGCTGAATGACGATCAGGCGGCTCAAAGTCGGAAACTGAACCTGATAATAAATGAAAGACCAGCAACGAAAAATTTATAAGTGAAGCAATCGAAAATGTGAAGCGAAAATCCGATGCCTGTCTAATGCTGGACGAAATCTCCACAGAATGAATCTGCTGAAACGTGTGGGGGGAGTGAAGGGTTTTATCGTTAGCTTCGATGCTGGTACCAACACAACATCTAACTGGAAGAAAGAAGAACCAGTAGGACCTTGCAATTGTTGAATACCTAAATAATGTTTTGTTGTGTGAAGAGGTAGCAATCTTCGTGGTGTGAAAATCAAATTTATTCCCAAATTTATTGTTATGCAAATTTATTTATTATGCACATCCCACACCTTTCAGCAGTCAACTGAATTGGGTAAGTACTCCGACCAAACAGGAAACTGACTTAATCTCTTCTTAGAATGCTCCGTTCGTTCCAGAAGTTCGGCATACACAAATGATAATTCAATAGTTTGATTTTGGAGTATGCAAACGTAATATTCCGTGCCCTTGAAGTGATCCAAAAATGCTTGCTTTGGTGAAGTGTGAAAACTGTGCTGACTTTCGGTATGTCTCAGAAAGATGTGGTAGGTATTTAGGGACCTACCTACCTGTATGCGCAGTTGTATGTGAAGTAATTATTTCAGTGTTTACATGAAAGATCCAGGGATTTTCGTAGCAGATGACGTCTCTCATGGGTTCATTAGGTACCTACATCATGTAGGTATCGCAATAATTGTAATCATGTAGATTGATTATTCAAAAATGGTAATGGGAATCGCAACACCGATTGAGCAATGTCGTGTGTAACGAACTAACCACGTTTTTTGAGGTGACGTCACACGCAGAATGTTCCTACGTGACTACGTGAATCTAGCGAGTTCACAAGGATATCGTTCCCGTAACATAAATATTGGCTCCCCGTCGGTCCCTTGTGGGATTTCAGAATAATAACCGATAACTAGAAAGAAGGAGACGTTAAAAAAAAGTCGACAAAAGGCCAGAGTTTGAAGGTGCGTTCCCTCAGGATACGTCCACGTGATGAATGCGATTCCGATGACACGACTATCACGCCACTCCTGTGAACTTTCATTTTTTTTGCTGAGATTTAAAAAGCTGGCTCGCAGAATTTAATTCATTGCGATACGTCTCTCGGTAACACTCGGTCGCTGCGTCAAGCAAAGCGAGGTGTCCAGGATGGTGAAGCAAGGTTTAGACGCGTGCTTCAGTGAGTCGCCAAATTCTCGTTGCATTTTGAGTAAAGAATCCTGTATCTGTGAATTCAGTAAAATGTCTAAAAACGAGTACCTACGTTCAGTGATTTGGTTGTTTGTGAATTTTTAATGATTTTTACACGTTTTTGGCGATTTTTGACACACAACTCAATTTTGATCCACTTTTTATTTAGCAAGAATTTCCATCTAAAAACTTACTTGGTCCAAAATTTCAAGTACGTACATGCATTTATACGATTCTCTTCCGTTGTATAGCATTCTGAGGCCAACCGTAGATGTTAACGAAAATTATGTGCATACCTACTGTCGTGAGTCCCTCCAGGAATCACTCCTCTAGCAAACTTAAAGTTCTCGCCAATATTCAACCGCAAAAGACAAACTCTGCTAATAAACGGTACGAGTGGGGAGACAAGCCACAGGACCCAGGGTACACAACCTGGAGCCCCACCACCAACCCCCAGCAGGGGGTTGGAGGGAGAGGACTCATTTTCCTATAAAACCCCGGATCCTGCGACTTTAGCTTCATTCGACACTTCCTCTAACCAGCTCTCTCTTCTCTCCTCCTACCTTGCTCTCTCTCTCCTCTAAAAGATTCCAGATGTCGGTGGTGATTCGCTCATAACCGCCTAGGCAAATTCACCCAAAACCTCTTCCAAAAAGATCCCAGACGTCGGTGGTGATTCGCTCATAACCGCCTGGGCAATTTCCCTCACACCACCGTAATGCCAATTTTAAATTCATCACACCTACCTATCAAGAGTACTATTGCCAGTAAAAATATAGTTAATAATAAAATAAATAATAAAAGGTAGGTAATAATGGAATGTATAAAATGAGTTTTTAAGAGGCGATAATTGTGTATACTTCGCAAAAAAAAGTAAAAATCGCCAACATTGCTTTCAAATTAGGTACTAAAATAATTGTTATTGGATGGTTCTCCGAAAATCCGCTCACGTCGTTTTGCTGCATGTCGAAATTTTTTGTTTTAATCTTCATGGACCTTCATTGGGCTGTTTGTACTAGTATGTACCTACCATTGTGTTCAAAATGTCGATTAAACCAATATACTGGAATTGGATTGGTTATTGGATTGGCATCCTGCGGGGAACTTCCCTACGGTTTCCTATGAGTTTCGTCAAAATTCCATAGATCAGTTTTCAAAAGTTACTGAAACCCTTGCTTTGGTTACTAGACCTACCCAAAGCATTTTTCATTAAATCATTAGTTTTTATAATTTATTTTGTAATCCAACAGAATCTAATATTTTCCTCCAAACGTGGTTCGCATTCTTTCCACGTAATAATGGGTTTGGATGGTGGTGGATTTTGTAAGTAAACTCGTTACATTTAGCCTTAAAGTATTAGAGCGTTGGATAATATTTGTGTAGCGTATAGTTGACTCTGATAGCGCTTATCTCTTCATGTTTACAGTCACAGCGCTCGCACAAAGTAAATAACTATAATCCGTTTGAGCTTTTGTGCGGCAGCTTGCTAAAACTTGAATTCGAGTAGGTACTTGGAGTGCATTACGACCATGGCAAGACAAGTTTAACAAAGAAACAGAACTATTGAGATGTTATTCGATTCTAGGAGGATGAACAAACTAGTTTCGTCAGTTATGAGGTACCTACCAGTTACTTGTCATCCTCAGTTTATTTTGTTCGTTGCCATTATTATTTAAGAATGAATGTTCTTCAAAACACACGTATTAGAGCATGGCATAACCACACCTCATCGATGTTAAAGAAATCAATGTAGTGTGGTTTTTTTGTTCACTCACATCCGATGAACTCGCTTATGGAAACTTGACACGTAGGGTACGTAGTATTTATTAAATTTAAAAAAAATAAAAATTAGAAGCAAAAAGTAAAAAATAATTTTTATGCTGAACAAACGTAATTTTTTATTCATAGCCGATACAATAAAAATTTTAAGGTCGGCGCCATTTTCAAATAAAATTTATACCACCAAGGGATGGTACAATTTGAAAGCTGTGCGTGGGGTTTTTATTTTAAATTTAGCGCTGAATTCAAAAATTTTGTTGTATCGGCTTTGAATAAATTACGTTTGTTAAGCATATAGGTAATTATTCTTTACTTTTTAGTTCTATACAGCTTTTTTGAAGTATTTTTTGTTTGTTAACTTTTTGAAATGTTATTTGCTTTTTAGCGCGATTAATAGATTTAGGTACCTATTTAAAAAAAATTAGTTTTGGAAAGGTGTTTATGATTTTTTAGCGAATTTTCAAAGAAAATGAAGCTATTGCAATGGCTTCGAAATTTAAATAATATAAATTTTTGGAAATTTTCTTCATAGAAATCCGTTTCAGACCATTCTAAAACGATTCCTGAAATTTAACACTTTTTTATATGTATATATATATATATATATATATTTATTTATTTATATATGTGTCACTCCAGACGATAACTCTCGATAGAATTGAGATAAACAGCTCAAATTTGCACAAAAAATCTATCTTGGCAATCGAAAGGCTAAGTTCGAAGATGGGCGAAATTGGCCTACTCTAAGGAGGGTTTTGGCGCATTTAAAGTGCGCAAAAATTACCCAAAAATCCCCAAAATGTTATTTTCCAACAAGTGACCCCTCATTTTAAAGGTTTTTGCACGCTGAACACGATGGTGGAATCGGATTTTAGATATATTGATCCGTTCTCAAATTAGAGCATTTAAAGTGCGCAAAAATTACCTAAAAATCCCCAAAATGTTATTTTCTAACAAGTGACCCCTCATTTTAAAGGTTTTTGCACGCTGAACACGATGGTGGAATCGGATTTTAGATATCTTGATCCGTTCTCAAATTAGAGCATTTAAAGTGCGCAAAAATTACCCAAAAATCCCCAAAATGTTATTTTCCAACAAGTGACCCCTCATTTTAAAGGTTTTTGCACGCTGAACACGATGGTGGAATCGGATTTTAGATATCTTGATCCGTTCTCAAATTAGAGCATTTAAAGTGCGCAAAAATTACCCAAAAATCCCCAAAATGTTATTTTCTAACAAGTGACCCCTCATTTTAAAGGTTTTTGCACGCTGAACACGATAGTGAAATCGGATTTTAGATATCTAAATCCGTTCTTAAATTAGAGCATTTAAAGTGCGCAAAAATTACCCAAAACTAGGATAATCTTTAAACTCTTACCCCCACCCCCTTAGAGTGGTCAGATTGAAAAATGTGAGAAGTATTAATTGAAGACGAGAGTTCGAAGCAAAAAAGGGGGAGGCAAACGATTAGTACAACTCCTTGAATTTACCCACAGCGATCAAATAAATAAGCACTTAGTACAATTACGTAATAAACAAACGGTAGAATCAGGATGGACAAAACGTACAAATTAAAATAAATACGAAGAGAATATACATAGAAAACCAAATTTTAGACCGAAGTTTTCCTTTATTCAAAACCATAGCCATTAATTCGAATATTTCTTTGAAAATTCGCTCATTAAGTCATGCTGCATGACTGATTTTTTTTGTACTTCGTCTAGGTATATGGCGTGTTTCGAAGGTTTTTTCAAATAATTTTTTTTAAATTATACCTTTTCTACGCTAACGCCAATAATGATACATTTCTCGCTCAGTAATATACCTCCTGCTATCAAGTACCTACTGATACCATCATTACTGGGGCACCCACAGTCTTTGGCAGAATATTTTCTATCGTCAGATCGTGCAAAAAACTCTCTAATTGTCTGTCAAAGCATAGAAAGTGTAACCGGCACCGGTACTTGAAAAAAATTAATACAGCTGTTTCTTGTAGATGAGAAAAATTGCCAAGTTCTTCGGAGGCGTATGGAGCTCTTTTTCAAGCATTGTCCAAGGAATATTCGCAAACTAATAATTTAATCAACTAATTAATTAGGTACTGCCCCACTTTTGTTTTTATTAATGAAAAATTCCAGTGTTCCCGGGTAGCTCCGAACATAGAATGTTCGGTAGGTAATAGAAATGAACGAATTAATTAATTCTTGTATGTTTTCATGATTGAATTACGTGTTATCATCGAATATAGATGACTGTGCAACGTTTCAGCTCAACTGGACATCGGGGAGTGGGCGAAAAATCGATTGGAAAATGTGTACCGGACAGACAAGAGAGAGATTTTAAATATCTTGTTTACCCTTCATAGCGTTTCTGATCCTATTTTGCATCCAAATATTTTAATTTTATCATTGCTGGGTGTATGCATCCGAAACATAAGAAACATTTTTCAAAACAGCGTGCGAACGCTCCTCGTGGAATCTATCCATAGTTTTACCTTACTAAATTTTTACTTGAGAATTTATTTTTTTTTAAATGGTTTTGCTGGTGAGAAATTATTTTGCTGGTTTTAAGTATATTTACTCGGTAAACGGTTAATTAGCAGTTCGAGATTCTGCATCGCAAGAGGTGTCGTTATTTTAGGTCCACGTGGTTGACCCACACCGGGCCAACTTCCGAATAGCTGCTCAACAAAGGAGCCAATTTCATCGCCCTGATATTTGTCTTATAATAAACCCAAGAGGTGGAAGCCCTCATAGAAACGCCGTTGGCGCTCCGGTGCGGGTTGTTGAGGCCAAGGCGATCTTCCTTGAGCTCCCTCTCGCCCGTCAAATTAAGTTATTAATGTACAGTATAAGGTGTGGGTATGTGATATTAACCTTGAACGTGTGTCGCAAGTCTCAATTAGTGCGTTTCTCATGAATGGGCGGGTATTAATTTACACGAGCCTCCAAGGCATCATTAAACGATGTGTAGCTTGTCGGTCTTAGGCCACTGGAAGCGATGCCGAGCGGTCACGCAATGAGAGGCGACTTTCAGGAAGCTACACGACGCGACTGGGGTCCTGTATAAGGCCTGATTTCCTAGCGACCGGATTTTTGCGCAGCGCGAACCGAATTGACTCAATCGCGTCGGCGGGAGCGCGAAGTGTATCACGCGGCGTGAAAGTGTTTCCCTCGAGCAGCGTCATAGGCTCAGTACGCTCAGTGTGCCTACGAAATGGAGGGAAGAAAACGAAAGATCGCGATGATTCTGTTCATTAAGGAAATCATGGACAGTGAGGGGGAAGAAGCTAATTTAATGGAAAAATTCATGAAATTCGGGAAGGAAGTCGACCCCGTGTATTCCAGTCGGAGAAATTAGGGCGCCTTCAGAATTTCGTCTTTGTTGAGCATTTTTCCTGCTTCTATCCACATCAGGTCTTTTTTAGTCGAGTTTTTGATTTGGGTTTTTGGTTTTGGGATTTGGGTTTTTTTGGCCTGGTCGGCATCTTCTGACGTCACACGCTGGAATTTAGGGGGTTTTCAACGGCGGTAAATCCAATTTTGAGGCGAAAAATGCCCGTGCAAGTCTACTATTCACACAACGCCTCGTTGTTTGTTTGTACATACCTAGGTAGATAAAATACAGAGTGATAACCTGATCAACATATTTCAGACTTTAACGTCAAAATAATCGTTATTATATTTTTCAATTTTGATTAATCAAGCGATTAATCAGGTACCTGTGGAACCAGCCATTTTTTATTTTTTTCCCATGTAGTATATACGGTATGTGTTCCTCAGAGTTATAGCCTTTCGTATCATGACACGACTTTTGAGTCTCCCAGTAGGCGTAATCTGAATGTTTGTTCACCATTGGAATAACATAATTATCATGTTTTGACATAAAATTGGTGGGTCGGTGGATATCTTATTATTTATGGAACTCCATGGAACTGAACTGAATGAGGCGATTATTATTTAACCCAAAAAATGTTTACTTTTTCTAAATACGTTCTGGTGAATGGGGCATCAGCGATCCGCAAACTGCTTGAGCTGAAAGGATTAGGTAGGGAACATCTTCAGTCGTTTGAATCTTATAAACCCAAGACCTCGCTTCTGAATAAACAACCCAATCGTTCCGTGACGAGAAAAAAACAGCGTGAAGAGTTGCAAAAACAATAAAACAACAATGTTTAGTCAAACGCTGCCGGTCTTGTCAGAATATATTTTCAATTTTCCCTATTCCCCCTGAACGTCCTCCAGCGCTAATCCTTTGTCACCAAAGTTCTCCAGGTAGGTAACTTTTGAAGGTTTACAATAGCCAATGAAATGTTAAAAAACGCTGCAAAGTCCTTGTCACATGGGTTTATTATTCTATTGGAGTTCTAGAGATTGTTTCTTTCATGTGGAATGATTGAAATAGCTATTTCTGATGATTTCCACCAATTTTGGCCCCCAAAACATGAAATAGGTACGCTTTTTTTTCTTTTAGCGAATTTTCAAAGAAAATGAAGCTATTTTTTTAAAAGATCATCTTTGATCATTGGTAGTGGCATTTAATGGTCTTGATTCACCTGTTTACACTTTTTCCAATGTTATTGTACACATTGATGGTGATTTCAGACAGTTTTCCAGGTTTTTGACTCATAAAAAACCAATTTCGGGAGCTGAACCTTTGGTAAAACCTCAATTTCCGCGTCTTTGGTCAAAATCGACTTCATATTCGGTCTTCTCGTCCTCAAAAACATGGAAAAAGATACCTCAAAAGCTCATGTTACTAACATGTTGTTAAAACGCAAAAAGTACCTATTTTTATTCACATTTTCACTCATAACACCCCTGGGTATATTCCGATAGGGCTGAAAAGTTTCGGGACACAACTAGGGCCCAAATGGAGCATGTGTGCGAAAGAACGACTTTTTTAGACCGAAAATGAAGCCTGTACACGTGATACGGCGTACGGCGGACGGCGTACGGCGGACGGCGGACGGACATTGCATTTTTGGAATCTACGCACCTTGAAACGGAAAAGAAAACATTTTGAGGGGTTGTTATAAAAATTTTTTGTTGAGCGAATACATAGGTGTATTATTCACAGAATAATAAACCAAAATTTGTTAACAGATCTTACATACTTTGAGTGATATGGGTGTTTTGGTTTATTATTCTCTGAAAAATACAGCTATTTGGTCTGTTGGGAAAAGTTTTTTGGAACACTCCCTCAAAATTTTTTTTAACTTTTCCACGTGTGTAGAATCCGGTCTAAAAAAAATCGGTCTTTCACACACAGGCTCCATTTGGGCAAACAAATTAGGTATTTTTTCATGTTTTAGTGCACTTGGGCTTGTGAGGTATCGTTTTCCATGTTTTTTTAGGGTGAGGATACAAAATATGAAGTTTATTTTGACCACTGAGTGAAGGATTGAAGTTTTAACCCTCAAAATTCAACCTTTATGGGTCAAAAACTTGTGAAAATGGCTGTAATCACCAGAAATTTGTAGTTCGTGATCATCGTTTATCTTGCAACCACTCATTGATCTGTTATTTTGTTGCAGGATTATCCATGGCGAGCCCCGAAAAAACATTCTTGGATAAGTTCAGAAGTGAGTAAGAAACAGTTCAAGTAGTACTAAGTTAGTTTAAAGCAGCAGAACCTTCAAGTACCAACCCACTTGTATAAATATTTACAAAGCTTCAGTTATTTAAATTATTTGTAACAAAAATTCCATTATTTTTGGGGCTATGCGATAATGCAAAAACAAAAGTTGAAGTTGAACTCAGATTCGGTAAAACAGTTTCTGACTAGAATGTATTGGTTTTCAAGGTGAGGTTTGTTAAAAACAGTTTTGATGAAAAAATTCTACATTCGACTTGAACCTGCAACTTGCTGCTTCACGCGGAGACGCTTGAATCATTTGAATTATAATACATGATTTATCATTATGATAATCATGATTTATGATGATGTTGGTTGGTGTTCCTAGTAGCAATCTGCGCTGTAGTCTAACTTTTCCTTTTTTGTTTCCTTATTTACTGCTTATTTGAACTGGGGGAGGTGTGGTGCGCTCATGCATCACGAACATTAACCACTTATAGTAATTATAGGTACTTGGATAGTACGTGATATACCTAGTTGGAGTGGTCCTGTGACCAAGTGGGTGATGATCATTTAGCCCAGTCAAATGGTAGTTCTCAGTGGAAGATTTAAGACTTTAAGAGGTTAACCAGCCCCCTGGAGTTTTTTAACATCCACTTTTAATATCCATTCCTGCTTATTAAGAATCCGAGTCTGACACTGTAAAACGCGTATCATAGGTAGTACTGGCGATGCCGGGGGGGGGGGGGGGGTTACGGGGGGGGGGGGGGGGGTCATAACCCCCCTCCCCCCCATAGGCTCGAAAACTTTACCACAAAATTAAATTTTCAAGAATGATAACAGATATATACAACAATATACAACAATACAAGTTTAAACGGTAAATCAATTATGAATAAACAGTTAAGTAATATTGCGTTCATTTGATTACAAACGTCCAATGTCGGCCTTTTGTCTCGGTTTTGAATGCGATGTTGTGTAGAAGATTCCCCAACTTCCCTATAAAAAGGTCGATTCACAGTAGACCGTCACGAGACCGGCCCGTCACCGTCACGAGATCCCACCGGCCGAAATCGGTCGGTGACGGTCAGGGATTCCTATTCACATCTCGGACCGAGTTTCATCGGTCATGAATCCCTCGAAGAACAGTGCAGTATCAGTCGTTCGGGAACTGAGAACTGAGCAAATGATATTAACGTCTAATATAAAAATATACACATATTTCTTATCAGTTGTTTGACACTCTTCTCCAATTGATTTTCTCCAGATGTTGTTCTTGAAATCAGTGTCCATTTTGGATAGAGCGGGGATATGTCCGCACTTCCTCAGTCAGTTTTTCGTTACCCATGTTGAAGAGTAACAACAGTCTCAGAGCATAACAAACCTCAAAACCTCACGGAAATGAAAAATGACGGCCGTCAAATCCAGCAGGTTATTTGTCGCCAACAAACGTCGAGGTGACGGCCCAGTGACGGTGAGCGAACTGTGGACGTCTCGACGTTGACACATTTTTACCGATTTTTGGCCCTAATAAAGTCAAATTTGGCTCACTCTTTTTGTGAAAAATACATGAGTGTATCATCGAAATAGTCTTCTTCCTGTCGTGAATCGTCATCCCACACAATGTCAGGTGAATTAATATTAATTTTAGCCCATAATACCAACTTTTGACCCCCCCCCCCTGTCTGTACGAATAACAAGTGAAATGCTATTCCCCTTCCCCCTCCCTTATCCCCCTTCCTTCACTTTCAGTAATTTTATATCAATATTGTCCGTGATTTTAGCAGTTTTTACCAATTTTTGACCCCTAACAACTCAAATTTGACGCCCTTAGAATTTTGAAAATTGCTCATCTTTGAACTCATCCTTTTGTTTGGCAGTAAAAACCTTTTGGCGAAATTGGGAATTTTTCTCGTGCACCAAGGTCATCGTCTGGAGTGACACTAAATATATAAATATATATAGGTACATACATATACATTTTTGTTAAAATCTAGGGATGAGATCAAGATGCTCTGAAAAGGATTGGCGTAAAAAACCATTTCAAAAATGTATGCTCTGAAAATGTTGGACCCATAGCTTTTGCAATAGCTTCATTTTCTTTGAAAATTCGCTAACATTGTTGCCAAATAAATATGTTTTATTTTATCAGTTTATTTTACCTAACGTTACCGGTAACATTGTAGTGCTTTGTTAAATTTTCATTCAGCTTTGTTTATGAAGTCAAATCTTACATTTTATATTTGCGATACCCCCCCATTCAACAACCCTGGCTACGCCGCTGATAGGTAGATGGAGTCTGCGTAGATGTTGGGCACAGATAGAATAAGTTACATGCATGTCTACTTGTTACCAACGTCAAGGACACCAGGATCCCACCTGGGTTAATGCCCCAGCAGGTACCCTCCACTAACTGGAAAAACTTGATATTTCTTTTTAACACACCATCGGCCTGAGAGAAAACACCAGAATAAGAACGAGTTTCGAGGGCTGTGAGGCAACTGGACTGATGCAAATCTGTGAGCTGCGAGCATCATCTTGTTTTTGTCGTATTCCTACGTAGTTTGGAGGTCAAAGGATTCTAGCAGCCTCATCATGTATTCATTACGTATTGTAATGCTCACGATGAGTTTATTATTTGAAAAGTTCCCGATGAGCAGTCTTTGAACAGATATTAGAACGTGATCGATCGTATAATTGGAGCTAGATTAATTGGTTTATTACATTTTACTCACTGATTGTATCAAATGAATTAAAATCTACAATTTCTTTTTTTTATCGAATTTTTCCTCATGAAATACCTACAGTTCAGTGGCGATTTTCCATCTTTAGGGAAACGTACCTAAACAGAGCAATAATTAGTGCAGAATTTCCACACAAAAAAAACCCATTTCAAAGAACGCAAATTTCTCCCTTGAGAGGGAAAAACATTAAATCATGTTTAATGTTTTTCCCTCGCAAGGGAGAAATTAGATATAGTTTTTTAATGTCAAGAAAAAATGAAAGCCACAATTTCACTGAACTCTACAAGTATAATGTTGCATTTACTGTACTTAATAGAGAGTTCCTAAAGACTAAAGTCGGGAAGATGTGTTCGGATTTATCTCAACTGCGCATGCGCGTCGCCCAAGTTCAAACTTATTTCCTTAAGTTCGACTTATTCGGCCTTATACATAAGGCGCGTTATTTCCCAGAGCACAAACTTTAGGAATCGTCTTTAACCTTACTCAGGGGTAACAGTGCACAGCTTTTTGCCGCGTTTTGTCGTTTTTTTTTAACGCGTCATGTGTCGTCGGTCCTCGCCATCGCCAGCGTCTTTCAAAGTTACTCCAAGCGTCTTTCAAAGAATTTGCTAGATTGTTGCGATATCAACTTAGGATAAAAAACCACAGTCATGCAGCATGGCTATAAGAGCGAATTTTCGAAGTTTTCGGCATCTTCCTCCTCCGCCTAAAATTTTCTGAAAATTAATTTTCGGCCAATGTTTTCCCAACTTGATACCATACAAAATTAAAACAGGAGTAGTTTTACGCAAAGTAAAATTTGGGGTGGAAGGAGGGGGAGGGGGAAATCAAAAATGTTTTGAATACCAGAAGAGTAGGTATTGGGTACCTACGTAACAAATTTTTTGTTCCATTTTTTGCCGAGTAACACCTCGGTTTGTAGATTTTCCAACGCTGAACACGATGGTGAAGTCAGAATTGCGATATCCCATTCCGTTATCAGATTAGAGCAGACGAACCAGGAAGAACATCTCAAGAAATAACCACGTTCCTTCATCTTCAAAGTGCTCCAGTTTGAGAATGGAATGAGATATCGCAATTCTGATTTCACCATCGTGTTCAGCGTACAAAAACCTTTAAAATGAGGTGTCACTTGTCAGACTTTTTCATTTTGGGAATTTATGGGTAATTTTCCCCCCCTAAAACTCCCCCTTAGGGTGACCCGATTCTGCCCATCTTCGAACTTAGCCTGTCGATTGCCAAGACAGATTTTTCGTGCAAATTTGAACTTTTTATCTCAATTCTTTCGAGAGTTATCGTCTGGAATGACACATACATATATAAATATATAAATATATAAATATATATATAAATATATAAATATACAAATATATATATATATACATATAATTTTTGGTGTCTTTCGGCAGGGAATTCAGGATGGTCTGAAACGGATTTTGGTATAAAAATCTTTCGGAAATTCGAGTTTTAAAAATTTTGGACCGAGAAAAAAAACCAGTCATGCAGCATGACTTAATGAGCGAATTTTCAAAGAAATATTCGAATTAATGGCTATGGTTTTGTTTTGCTTCGAACTCTCGTCTTCAATTAATACTTCTCACATTTTTCAATCTGACCACTCTAAGGGGGTGGGGGGGGGGGGGGGTAAGAGTTTAAAGATTATCCTAGTTTTGGGTAATTTTTGCGCACTTTAAATGCTCTAATTTAAGAACGGATTTAGATATCTAAAATCCGATTTCACCATCGTGTTCAGCGTGCAAAAACCTTTAAAATGAGGGGTCACTTGTTAGAAAATAACATTTTGGGGATTTTTGGGTAATTTTTGCGCACTTTAAATGCTCTAATTTGAGAACGGATCAAGATATCTAAAATCCGATTCCACCATCGTGTTCAGCGTGCAAAAACCTTTAAAATGAGGGGTCACTTGTTGGAAAATAACATTTTGGGGATTTTTGGGTAATTTTTGCGCACTTTAAATGCGCCAAAACCCTCCTTAGGGTAGGCCAATTTCGCCCATCTTCGAACTTAGCCTTTCGATTGCCAAGATAGATTTTTTGTGCAAATTTGAGCTGTTTATCTCAATTCTATCGAGAGTTATCGTCTGGAGTGACACATATATATATATATACATATAAAAAAGTGTTAAATTTCAGGAATCGTTTTAGAATGGTCTGAAACGGATTTCTATGAAGAAAATTTCCAAAAATTTATATTATTTAAATTTCGAAGCCATTGCAATAGCTTCATTTTCTTTGAAAATTCGCTAAAATAGCTTCCTTTTCTTCGAAAATTCGCTAAAAGTGAGTATACCTACGGATACTAGTATACCTACTGAAGCTGAATGGATTTCGCGTTGTGCTAAGTTAAGTGACGTTACTTTTTAATTCACTCCTACCCCCACCACCTTCTGTCAAACCGGACTTATTGGTTAGCATCCAAAGGCTGCTCGCCTTAGATGTGGCCAAAAGATATGGCCGTTCCCTAATGAACTTATCTCTTAGGAACTCTCTATTATAGAACTCGCCATCAACATATGGTTGCTACAACAGAAGGTAGTAACTGTGTAGTAACCAATGAAAAACGTAGCTATTGACTCTTGTTTCATTCGAGTGCGATATTCTTTATGGTTGCTACAACAGAAGGTAGTAACTGTGTAGTAACCAATGAAAAACGTTGCATATTTGCGTGTCGGAATTCACAGAATGACCCCCAGCCCTAAAACATTAAACATGTTAAAAGAAATTTATATTCTGCCCTTTGCTATCAAACTGCTTTTCAGAAGCCTGGTCTGTGGTAACGCCGCATGCCCTCGATGTGAAGTAAATACAAATAAGAATAACAGAAATAATAGTAGGATTGTTCCTATATTTTTGTTCAATTAAGAGCTTCTCTCGCCCGAACACGACTCAGCTCCATTGCAAGATGGATCCCTACTATATTATAAAAACGGATCTCTGTCTGTCTGTGAGTCTGTGTGTCTTTCTATGCACGGCCAAACGGCTCGACGGATATCGACCAAATTTGGCACGAATATCCGGTAGGCTCCCAAGTTGTGCAACGTCGCATTTTTAATTCCCTGACCATAGCGGAACTATGGTCGACCATGGTCAACTCCTGAATGGCTTGACGGATATCGACCAAATTTGGCACGAATATCCAGTAGGCTCCCAAGTTGTGCAACGTCGCATTTTTAATTCCCTGACCATAGCGGAACTATGGTCTACCATGGTCAACTCCTGAATGGCTTGACGGATATCGACCAAATTTGGCACGAATATCCAGTAGGCTCCCAAGTTGTGCAACGTCGCATTTTTAATACCCTGACCATAGCGGAACTATGGTCGACCATGGTCAACTCCTGAATGGCTTGACGGATATCGACCAAATTTGGCACGAATATCCAGTAGGCTCCCAAGTTGTGCAACGTTGCATTTTTAATTCCCTGACCATAGCGGAACTATGGTCGACCATGGTAACTTCGTTGATTGAAATGGTAACCCCTATTTTTTATCGCGTATTCGTAATCTACGTGAAATTCTATCTACGATCGACCCTTCGGCCTACCCCCGCGGTCGACCATAGCGCATCCATGGGCCCCTCCATGGTCGAATCCCGAATTGCTCAACGGATATCGACCAAATTTGGCACCAATATCCGGTAGCCTCCTAAGTTGAACGTAGGCGCATTTTTAATTCCCTGATCATAGCGGAAATATGGTCGACCATGGTCAACTCCTGAATGGCTCGACGGATATCGACCAAATTTGGCACGAATATCCGGTAGGCTCCCAAGTTGTGCAACGTCGCATTTTTAATTCCCTGACCATAGCGGAACTATGGTCGACCATGGTCAACTCCTGAATGGCTTGACGGATATCGACCAAATTTGGCACGAATATCCAGTAGGCTCCCAAGTTGTGCAACGTCGCATTTTTAATTCCCTGACCATAGCGGAACTATGGTCTACCATGGTCAACTCCTGAATGGCTTGACGGATATCGACCAAATTTGGCACGAATATCCAGTAGGCTCCCAAGTTGTGCAACGTCGCATTTTTAATACCCTGACCATAGCGGAACTATGGTCGACCATGGTCAACTCCTGAATGGCTTGACGGATATCGACCAAATTTGGCACGAATATCCAGTAGGCTCCCAAGTTGTGCAACGTTGCATTTTTAATTCCCTGACCATAGCGGAACTATGGTCGACCATGGTAACTTCGTTGATTGAAATGGTAACCCCTATTTTTTATCGCGTATTCGTAATCTACGTGAAATTCTATCTACGATCGACCCTTCGGCCTACCCCCGCGGTCGACCATAGCGCATCCATGGGCCCCTCCATGGTCGAATCCCGAATTGCTCAACGGATATCGACCAAATTTGGCACCAATATCCGGTAGCCTCCTAAGTTGAACGTAGGCGCATTTTTAATTCCCTGATCATAGTGGAAATATGGTCGACCATGGTCAACTCCTGAATGGCTCGACGGATATCGACCAAATTTGGCACGAAAATCCAGTAGGCTCCCAAGTTGTGCAACGTCGGAATTAAGTACGATACTGCGTACAGCGAATGCGGTCATGCTAGTATTACATAATATCCACCAAGCTGCACTCCCATTTGGTATTACAACGTTATCTGCTCGTTTTAAAAACCTTCATAGTATCCATTCTGAGAGCAGATGGTTTGTTAGGAAACTTTTAAAAGTGAATCTGAATGGTTTCAAGTGCGGAGACGAATGAAAAGCCTCGATACTTCCCACCAAATCTCTAGAGCAAAAGGAAGGTTAGGCCGAAAGGGTTTGAGATTGAGATTTTGTTTTTGTCATGTTTGTTGCGCCACATCTCGGGTATTTTATAAGTCTCTTGAATGTAATTTATATTTATTTATAAATATGGAGAAATGCAGTTGCATTCTATGCAGTTTCCTCCGTAAGCCATTCGGAACGTGTAAGTTGGGTGAAAAGCGCTCTTTTAAGGACAACTTGATTTATCCATGGACACAATTGATCACATATACAAATCACAGTGGTGGTATGTGTCGAGTGTCAACATTCTCTGCCTTCTTCTTTTCCTCTCTGTTTCTCTCCTCCAACTAAAGCATCTCTGAAAACTTGGTTCTTCTGTAAGATCTGCTGCATTGTCCACTGTAGGTATATATTCCAGTTTTAAATTCTGAAACTTTATCAAGTCACGGACGAAATGGTGTTTGATATCTTTGTCGGATGTGTCAATTGACACTGTTCCCTTTCGCAAAGTTTATAGCTGATTGATTATAACATTTGATAACGGGATCCGCCAGCATCGGGTACATTAATTCTTTCAAAATATATTTTAATCAAGTGATCTCAACGCAGCACGAGGCTAATACCACAAACTCTGCCTCCACAGTCGATAGGGCCACTGAATTTTGCTTATTACATTTCCAAACAATAGATGTTTTCCCAGTCGTATTACAAACCCTGTTGTTGGTCGTCTACCGTCAGCTGAACCTGCCCAATCGGAATTTCATAATCCGACTATCTCCTCAGCATTTCTGCTTATTACCAGGTCTTGATCTGTTTTACATTTCAAGTAGCTAAGAACTCTTTTCCCTGCCGCCCAATGTAATTTGCCAGGACTTGCTGCAAACTCTCCTAAGGTGGACACCACAAATTCCAGATCTGGCCTAGTGGCCACCAATGAACCACGCGATTATTCTGACGATGACATTACGATCGTCGAATAAATCGTGAACGGCTTGTCCCTCAAAATTCGTTTTAGTACGGTTGAAACCGCCGTGAAAACTTCTTTTCCGACAGCACCCCCCTTATTCTGGCTTGGGCTCGAGTGATCCGCGACGTGGGCTCGACTATTGCAACCAAAAGCACGAAAGCGTCGTTAGGGGCGGCTAGGAATACGATCAAAGATAAGGACTGGAGGGTCGAACAGTAGCCCACAACCTGGCTCGGAACTCGCTGATCACAATTAGACCACCCTCACGAAAGTCCGTTCAGCCGTTTGGCCCTGATGCCGCCTCACACAAAAAACTTGCGAGTTATATATACGCAATACTAGCAGGAAGACCCGTTGCACTAAATACAACTCTCGGTAGGTACGTAATAGTTTTCTTCCTGGCATCGAAGATAAGCCACAAAAAATCGCACTTGATAATTGCTGTTGCTGTTTCACAAATTTCTCGTAGATACGAACCTGTTGCATAATGTACTTAGTCTGTCTGTGTCATATTTATGTTCATAGGGAAAATGATGAAACCGTGTTTTATTGATAAAAAACATGTTTTGTTACCTACTGAGTTTTCCAGTAATATGACAACTGAGTAATGTTGCATAGGAACGTGAGATATGAATATTATGGACTTTATTAATTTATTTAATTAGCACGGGACATAGCCCAATTAAAATGAATTTTGATGAGTTTCAATGGTGTACATAAGTATAACCCAATTAAAATGAATTTTGATGAGTTTCAATGGTGTACATAAGTATAATAATATCAGTTACAGTTTTTGAAGTTAATTAGATATTTATTAGATACCTGTATAGATGATGAGGTAGGAGGTATTCACTTTAAAACGTCAAAATTTTTCTAAATCAGTTTCTTGAAGGATGCGTGAAAAAGGTCAACTTGGGCTCATGTTGGAGAAATAAGTTTGTTTCCCTCTCCATGAGGGTCAAGGGTCGATGTCGTATGTAATTTGTTGCAGCATACGAGACTGATGTGATTGTGTGAACGGCTGTTGAATTGGGGTACGCTGTGTGACAGAGTGTGACAGTGGGGGTGGACCCTGGAGAGTCCTCCTAGACCAGCGAGATTATCACCGGTTAAGAAGGGATATCGATAAGGCTTCCCCAAGCGACCCCGTCTCCACCGGAAGAAAAATTAGCTCGAGAACAGCCACACTGTTACACTCCTCCCCACATGACATACTTCTGGGGAGCAGAAGTATGAGAGGGAAAAGGGGGAATGAAAAGTAGTATGAAGTTCTGGTTCAGGAAACGACATCTGAACAACATCAAGGTGACTATAACCTCCATCGTAATGGTACTACCTCATTAATGTTTTACTGGTGGAGAACAAAGTTCCTACATGCGAGTATTGGCGGATAATGTTGTCTGAGGTTATTGTCCAGTGGATTGTGTTCATCTGGGCAACCTCTAGGTGATCAACCTCCATCGTTGGGATGGAACAACAATTGGGACTTGTCAACTGGGACACGGCATCAATCGCCTTCTAATGAGCTCAGTATATTTTAATTGTACTGACAGTCTTAAGGGGGGAAGGGAGTGGGGGGGGGGGGGGGGGTACTATCAAAGGGACAGGTTGTTAGTAAAGGAATCCTTCTGGGAAACCCAAAAAAAGTGGATGGAGTATGGTGAAGTGCTCAGCGCATACTACCGAACCACGCTCTGCTACCATGCGACAGAGTTTGGCAGTGGGGGTGGACCCTCGAGAGTCCCCCTCCTAGACCAGCGTGATTATCACCGGTCAAGAGGGGATATCGATTAGGCTCCCCAAGCGTCCCCGTCTCCACCGGAAGAAACATTAGCTCGAGAACAGCCACACTGTTACATCTGATGCCAGTCTTCTTGAGGAGATACGGGCAGTCGATAGAGCCCTCAAGTATCTTGTGGAATAAACACACGCCCGTAACAAGTCGTCTTGAATTCATTCACGGAATTAGCCCAAAATTCCAATAGATGCCACTCTTCGAGTCGGTTTGGCCAGATTTTTCCGATTTGCTACCACCTGCGATGGATTGATTACGTGAACTTGATTTCTCGCGTCGGTGTAGATTGGCAGGAGACCAGAAAGTTCGGAAATGGAAATCTGTTAGTCATCAATACGTAAATAGTGACGTCACGGCCGATCCCCCTTCTAGTGCCCTGACCTGCTCCAATAGCCAATCGAAGGGTTGGCTGGAGGAAAGGGTTGGGGAGCTGCGGCCCTGGGATGGAGCCACACTCCGGACGGGGCCTGCAAAAGTACTATTGGAGGGTCAGGTGAAGGTTGGGGTCTGGATCCCCACCGACTTCCTTGACCGCTCCGATGCTAGGAAGCTAATTCCCTTGTTTGAGATCCAGAACCCTGGACTCTCAACAAAGGAATGGCGACTACTGAACAGCCGAGCAGACGAGAAGGGGATGGAACTTGTGCTGACAGTAGACAAGGACTCTCTGGAATGGTTGAAGGGGCATAACTTCAAACCCCACTTCCACACCCGGAGAGTCACCTTCAGGCAGCTGTCCACACCACCAAGTGATGCTGCGGGTCATCCAAATAAACCTGCAGCATAACAAGGTGGCAACAGCCGCCCTGTGCCAGCTGCTTGCAGCTGGCAAATACGACATCGCCTTGATACAGGAACCCTGGGTCTACCGGGGCGAAATCAGGGGCCTCAATAACGCAGGAGGTAGGTTAATCTATAAACGCAATTGCGTTGATAATGTACGTGCCTGCGTATTTGTCAAAAATGACATCAATTCACTAGCTATGTCTGAGTTCTGTTTCAGGGACTTAGTAGCGGTGAAGATAACCCTCTCTGAAAACGGCCAAAGGGAGCACATAGTAACTGCCTCAGCCTACTTTCCAGGGAACTCATCTGAGGGGCCACCACCTGCAGAAATGCCGGACCTCGTTGAAAAATGCCGCGCAGACAACGTGCAGCTCCTAGTCGGCGCAGATGCCAACGCCCACCATGTTGCCTGGGGAAGCACTGACACCAACACCAGAGGTAAATGCTTGTTTGACTACCTGGTAGCGAGTAATTTATACGTAGCAAACCGGGGAAACAAACCAACATTTGTCACCACCAACAGGGAAGAGGTCCTTGACATTACCATTATTACCCCTCCACTAGATCAGAGAATAAGGAAATGGTTCGTATCCGATATCCCCTCCTACTCGGATCATAGGTACATTGTTGTGGAAATCCAAGGCGTGGGTAAAACACAGCAATCTTACCGCAATCCACGGAAGACGAACTGGGAGGCATACAGGGAGGAAGTGGAGGGCTGGTTGAGAGGGACTCGAACCAAGTTGCACAACATAGACGATATCGAGGCAGTAGCGGGAGAACTGGAAGAGGCGCTACTCACCTCATTCAACAATCACACCCCTATGACAACTAAACTCTCAACCACCGGGGTTCCCTGGTGGAACAGGGAGATAGAGGTCGTAAGGCGTGAAACACGCAAACTATATAATAGGGCGCAAAAGACGGGCAACTGGGATGCTTACAAGACCAAGTTAGCCCAACTCAGGAGCCTTATAAAGAAAGCAAAACGGGACACGTGGAGGAAGTTCTGTGAAGAGGTGGAAAACACCTCAGAATGTGCAAGACTCCAAAGAGTCCTATCTAAGGCTCCTATCAATCCAATTGGCACATTAGTTAAACCAGATGGAAGCTACACCACAACAGCTGGGGACACTCTAGTACTTTTACTGGAGACTCACTTCCCTGGCTCAGTGGTGACCGACGTTCAGGGACCTTCACCTCACCCACCAACCGGGGCTCAGGGTAGGAGAGCGACCAGAGCAGACTGGGAAGTGGCAAAGGGTGTAGCCTCCATGGAACGAATCAAGTGGGCCATCAGCACCTTTAGCCCATACAAATCGCCTGGCCCAGATGGCATTATCCCCAAACTGCTTCAGGAGGGGGGCCATGGGGTAACCAGGATACTGAGTGCTCTCTTTAGGGCTTGCCTGGCAACAGGTACAATACCCCAAAGATGGAGCAAAGCAAGGGTCATCTTTCTGCCTAAGCCAGGGAAACCTTGGTACAACCAGGCAAAGGCTTTCAGACCCATCTGTCTAACGTCCTTCATCCTGAAGACATTAGAAAAATTGGTTGACAGGTATCTGAGGGAAACCTCTCTCTCAGAGAGGCCTCTACACACCAATCAGTTTGCCTATCAACCGGGCAGATCCTGTGAGGCAGCACTGCACCACCTGATATCACGGGTGGAATCGGTGCTAGCAGCTAAGGAACTTGCCATTGGTGTATTTCTGGATATAGAGGGCGCCTTTGACAACACCTCTATAGACTCAATTATAAACTCAGCGCGCCAGCATGGAACAAACGACACCCTGTGTAGGTGGATCAAAACCATGCTGACAAGCAGAACAGTAGAGGCAGAGCTCCTTGGGGAGTCCGTGGAGATGTCTGTGGCAAGGGGTTGCCCGCAGGGCGGGGTACTGTCCCCCCTTCTGTGGGACCTTGTTGTGGACTCTCTGCTGGAGAAACTCAGCGGTCAAGGCCTCTACGTACAGGGCTATGCTGACGATGTGGTGATCCTAGTTAGGGGTCCCTTTGTCGGCACAGTCTCAGATCTGACACAATCAGCTCTGAAAGCAGTGGAAGACTGGTGTGGCACAGAGGGCTTAAAAGTAAACCCAAATAAAACCACGCTGGTTCAATTCACAAGAAAGAGGAATCTGAGAGGTCTCTCAGAACCCCAGTTTTACAATTCAAGGGTACCGTTTCAGCGTGGGGTGAAGTACCTGGGCGTCTACCTGGATGCAACACTCACCTGGAACAAACACCTTGAATACATAGCAAATAGGGGCAAGGGAGCCCTTATGTGCGCAAAACGCACATGCGGAAAAACATGGGGCCTACAGCCGCGGATGGTCCACTGGATCTACTCCGCGATAGTACGACCCATTCTTACGTACTGCTGCGCAGTGTGGTGGCCAAAGGTCAGTCAGGTAGGGGCCTGCCAAACCCTCACCAGTGTACAGCGACTGGCCTGTCTAACCATCACAGGCGCTATGCATGGTACACCCACTGCAGCCATGGAGATTCTACTGGGCCTACCCCCAATAGACATCTACATCAAAGGGGAGGCCGCAATGGCCTCCCTGAGGCTGAAATGGAATGGTACCTGGCGGGATACACCCCACCCAGGTCACACCAACATACTAAAGGCTATACAAGAACCACTGCTCGACATGGTGGCAGATGTTATGCCAAAAATCCTACCTCAACCACGCCCATATGCATCCGTGCTGATGTGGGCGGGGCATGGCTGGAAAAAATGCTGCTCCAACGATATAATCTGGTACACAGATGGATCAAAAATGGATGCAGGTACTGGTGCTGGAGTGTACGGAGCAGGACCCAGGTGGGAATTTTCCACCCCACTAGGGAATTACACCTCCGTTTTCCAGGCAGAAATATTGGCAATTGATGCTGCCGCCTCTGAGAGCTTGAGGAGGGGACATCGTGGATCCCACACCCGCATACTCTCGGACAGCCAAGCATCGATAAAAGCACTCACAGCCCCCACTGTCTCATCCAGAGTGGTCTGGGACTGTATGCAAACTCTCAACGCCCTGGCGAAACACAACAGAGTTACTCTGGAGTGGGTGCCAGGCCATAGAGGAATCACAGGCAATGAAAACGCCGATTCTCTCGCCAGAAAGGGCTCTCAAACACCCTTCACTGGCCCAGAACCGGCGGTCGGCCTATCAAAAACCACCATCAGAGGGGCCATCAACCGGTGGGTCCGCACTCAGACCACCAAAAGATGGTCACGTATAGATGGACATGCTCATAGTAAGCGGATGATGGCTAGACCCAACTCCAATGCTACTAAGGAGCTTCTCAGATTAAACCGCAGAGAGTTAAGGCAAACAGTCGGCTTCTTAACCGGCTTCCTCCCCCTGCGCTTCCATCTAAGTCGCATAGGGGTTACACAATCAACAACCCAGTGCAGATTATGTGAGGAGGCAGAAGAAAAAGTATCCCACATAATATTTGAGTGCCCAGCACTCGCCCAGCGCAGGTACAACCTCTTTGGGGCCCCAACCCCAATGAGGGAATTTCCCAGCGAAAATATAATCAAAAACCTAACAACCCTCACCAGGGGCCTGGGGTTATTTGATTAAACTGGGACACTCAGGAAAAGTACAATAAGCCAATAGGCTTCCGTGCTTTGGGGCAACCAATCCCCACCCCTGAGCGATCCCAAATACAATCTACAATCTACAATCGACAGTCTTAAGGGGGGAAGGGAGTGGGGGGGGGGGGGGTACTATCAAAGGGACAGGTTGTTAGTAAAGGAATCCTTCTGGGAAACCCAAAAAAAGTGGATGGAGTATGGTGAAGTGCTCAGCGCATACTACCGAACCACGCTCTGCTACCATGCGACAGAGTTTGGCAGTGGGGGTGGACCCTCGAGAGTCCCCCTCCTAGACCAGCGTGATTATCACCGGTCAAGAGGGGATATCGATTAGGCTCCCCAAGCGTCCCCGTCTCCACCGGAAGAAACATTAGCTCGAGAACAGCCACACTGTTACATCTGATGCCAGTCTTCTTGAGGAGATACGGGCAGTCGATAGAGCCCTCAAGTATCTTGTGGAATAAACACACGCCCGTAACAAGTCGTCTTGAATTCATTCACGGAATTAGCCCAAAATTCCAATAGATGCCACTCTTCGAGTCGGTTTGGCCAGATTTTTCCGATTTGCTACCACCTGCGATGGATTGATTACGTGAACTTGATTTCTCGCGTCGGTGTAGATTGGCAGGAGACCAGAAAGTTCGGAAATGGAAATCTGTTAGTCATCAATACGTAAATAGTGACGTCACGGCCGATCCCCCTTCTAGTGCCCCTGGCTATTTACTACACGAGCGAAAGAACCCTCGGGGGCGAAGGTCGCGTTCCAATTTAGAAACGCGATCAGCGGGGGAAGCCTTCCTCAGGCTCACCAATACGTCAATCATCGCCAGCAGGCGGGGGCTCGACCTCGATTGTTCCCGTTCAAAAAAAACAAAAAAGAAAAAAAAAAGAAGTTCCAGCTGCGTACGTTGCGATCATATTAATTTCACATCCATCACGAGCAGTTCGAGACCACCGGAGATCGCAATATCTGTTGATGGGTTTTTGCGATGTAGGCGACTATTATTCGAGTCGAGGCTCCGATTACTCTGTTGATCAGTCGGAAACAAACGAATGTTGTTTCATTACATTCCGTAGAGATTTATGGACCGAACTGAGCGTGACATTGCTCGCCACGTACTAAGTAGGCTCGAAATTCGAGTAGAGATGTTCCAGTGACACTGTCGAATAAAGCTAGCGCAACCATTTCTTAACGTGGATCTTGAAGTACGTAGGGCCTGCCCCTTCCTAATTAGGAATTTGTGTGAATTTTTGTTGTTGAAAAAAAAAAGTCAGAATTGGAAAAATAGTAGTTTGAAACCCGTTTTCAAAAAAAAAAGCTCTAAATTATTACACAACGGTTTATGTTTACTTGTATAGCTGCCCCTTCTGCGTAGATCGCTGTTTTCTTTGGTCAATACCAATCCCCCCCCCCTCTCCCTCAGCCCTAGGGAAAGCCCTAAATCGAGTACTGGAACCAGCCCAGGAATCAGTTTCATAAAAATGCGCGCGATTCAATAATTCAATCATTAATTATTCGTTGTTATTCATGAAACATACGGTAAATAATAAACCGTTGTGTAAGAAAAAATTGTGTAATAATTTACCTGTATAAATGCCCCTTCTGCGTAGATCGCTGTTTTCTGTGGTCAATACCCACCCTCGTGCTCCCCCCAGGAAAGCCGTAAATCGCGTACTGTAGCCGACCTGGGACTTATGTTTCATAAAAATGCTCGGAATTCAATAATTCAATAATTAATTATTTTTGTTATTCATGAAGCATAACGTTTGTGTTCAAGTTACAGAAGTACCTAACAACAAAATCCAAAAGAGCCATCGTTCTTCAGATGAAATAATATCACGAACAACCAACTCGACTTCATACAGCCATCCGTGATTGTAATCTGGTGCTCCCTAGCAGTGATATCCGGGCCGGATTTATACCACTTCATTCACGATCATGTTGACGAAGCTTTTTGGTGCAAACGAACGGCAGGACGTACAACCACGTGCTCCGGGTGGTCTCAAAAAATGCTTTAGTTCAAGTTCAATTTAAACACATGAAAAAAACGCTGCAAATCCCTGCACAACCCGCTGTTGCAGAGCACAGCTCTCTGTATAGATAACCCGTCTATATTACAAATAATGTACTATTCTATACATCCTCCGTAGGGTAGCACCTAACCCCGTACACGTTACTAGGTACCTACCTAAATCACGAGTTAAATGTTGCTAAAATAATTCTGTCGATGACAAACAGTACCTACCTAAAACGGCAAAAAGAAACACACATAATGAAGATCTGAAGGGAGATCGTTGATGTGGAGTGAAAATCTATGTATAGATAACCCGTCTATATAATATGATATATGTACTATTCTATTATATACATATTATGTAGATCGCAGACCCTCCGTAGGTTAGTACCTAACCCCGTACTCGTTACTAGGTACCTACCTAAATCACGAGTTAAATGTTGCTAAAATAATTCTGCCGATGACAAACAGTAGGTACCTAACAAAAAGAAACACACATAATGAAGTTCTGAAAAGAAATTGTTGATGAGGAGTGAAAAAAGTTGCAAAAGTACCTACCAACAAACTCCAGCCCCTTCTACGTAGATGGTATAATGAACCGTTGTGTAATAATTTACCGTTGAGTAATGATTTACCGTAGTAATAATTTACCCATCAATAATACTTCAACGTTTGTCCAAGTTTCACTACCTACCAACAAACTCCAAAAGAGCCATCATTTTTCAAATGAAATAATATCACAGAACAACCAACTCGACTTCATACTCCGCCAATATAATCAGGTGATCCCTAGCAATGATTGGCCGTATTCACAAATTCCTATTGTGGGCGCGTCTCTGGTTACGAGATTTGGTTTGAATTGTATACAATTTCATTCACACTGGAGTCGAAAATGCCTGTCGGTGCAAACTTCGGGGCCTTACTGTGAACGAACGGCTGGACGTACGATGCTCCGGATGGTCTTAAAAAACTCGCAAGTTCAAGAACTATTTAAAACCGTAAAAATATTCACGTAAAAAAATGGTATAGACGTTTTGAAAATTTCAACCCCTATTTTGAACCCCTTAGAGATGACTGACACTAACGTCGAGCTTCGAGGACCAACTATACCCCGAACGGAACCTATAACCCGAATTTCATCAATTTTCTTTCATGGTAACTAAGAAAAGTGGCCCGTACGGCGGACAGACAGAAATATTTTTATTGCAGTTTTGGATTCTACATACCTTGAAACGTAAACCATCAAATTTTGAGGGGGGGTAAGCATTTTTTTTTTTCATGCTCGATTCCAATGGTTCATTATTGAAAATAATAAACCAAAACCGTACTCTTCTATTGAAAGTTTTCGAGATACGGCGTTCTGAAAATTTCAACCCCTATTTATCACCCCTTAGAGGTGACTGACAGTAACGCCGAACTTCGCGGACCCAACTAGACCCCGAAGGGGAACTACGAACCAGATTTCATTAAATTTGTTTCATGGTAACTAAGAAAAGTGCGAAGTACTGCGTTCAGCGGACGGACAGAAATTTTTTAATTCCATTTCGGATTCTGCATACCTTGAAACGGAAACCATCAAAATTTGTGGAGCGGAGGGGGGGGGGGGGGGAGGCTTAACTTTTTTTCTCACGCTCGATTCCAAAGATTCATTATTGAAAACAATAAACCAATAAGTGATATTTTTTAAATGAGGGTGATTTAAAGTAAAAGTGCGGCAAGAAGTGACGTATCAGGTCTATTGACATCTGATTGGCTGTTGGCCCAAGGAGGCGGAGGGAACATTAGAAGTGGCAAACCTTACTGGCACCCTTCAAGGAGAACCTTTGCAGTGACTTTTTTTAACCTCCCCTCAGTTTAATTTTGAGAATTTGTTTTTTAAATTTATTTATAAATTTGCGGTTCCATCCATCCATCAATCTGTTGCGGTTCTGTACATTGTTTAAAGTGATGCACTAGCACTCTAAGCGGGATATGAGTTGAACTACTGGGCAATTTATTACCTGATACTTTATTGACATGGATATGTCTTTTGGCTGGGGGTCAAGGAATTTTTAAACGACATATTTTTCGCGACACGAAATTCCGCGACATGGTAGGAGCACTTTAGATTATTATTAACTCGAAAAGTGAAGGCTAGGTAGATCCACCCTATTAACCGTAATGCACAGGGTCCAGATCAGCTGAGTGGCTCCCAGATCTAATTTCCACCGTATTAACCGTAAGAAGGTGAAATTCGGCATGTAGCCTCCTTAGGACGTCATCCTGACGATGCACAGGGTCCAGATCAGCTGAGTGGCTCCCACATCTAATTTCCGACCTATTAACCGTAAGAAGTGGAAATTCGGCATGTAGCCTCCTTAGGACGTCATCCTGACGATGCACAGGGTCCAGATCAGCTGAGTGGCTCCCAGATCTAATTTCCGCCCTATTAACCGTAAGAAGTTGAAATTCGGCATGTAGCCTCCTTAGGACGTCATCCTGACGATGCACAGGGTCCAGATCAGCTGAGTGGCTCCCACATCTAATTTCCGCCCTATTAACCGTAAGAAGTGGAAATTCGGCATGTAGCCTCCTTAGGACGTCATCTTGACGATGCACAGGGTCCAGATCAGCTGAGTGGCTCCCACATCTAATTTCCGCCCTATTAACCGTAAGAAGTGGAAATTCGGCATGTAGCCTCCTTAGGACGTCATCCTGACGATGCACAGGGTCCAGATCAGCTGAGTGGCTCCCAGATCTAATTTCCGCCCTATTAACCGTAAGAAGTTGAAATTCGGCATGTAGCCTCCTTAGGACGTCATCCTGACGATGCACAGGGTCCAGATCAGCTGAGTGGCTCCCAGATCTAATTTCCGCCCTATTAACCGTAAGAAGTTGAAATTCGGCATGTAGCCTCCTTAGGACGTCATCCTGACGATGCACAGGGTCCAGATCAGCTGAGTGGCTCCCACATCTAATTTCCGCCCTATTAACCGTAAGAAGTGGAAATTCGGCATGTAGCCTCCTTAGGACGTCATCTTGACGATGCACAGGGTCCAGATCAGCTGAGTGGCTCCCACATCTAATTTCCGCCCTATTAACCGTAAGAAGTTGAAGTTCGGCATGTAGCCTCCTTAGGACGTCATCTTGACGATGCACATGGTACAGATCAGCTGAGTGGCTCCCAGATCTAATTTGCGCCCTATTAACCGTAAGAAGTTGAAGTTCGGCATGTAGCCTCCTTAGGACGTCATCTTGACGATGCACAGGCTCCAGATCAGCTGAGTGGCTCCCAGATCTAATTTCCACCGTACTAACCGTAAGAAGTTGATGTGATCTTCACGAAGATTAAATTTTTCGCGTACATTAAATTCCGCTTCAATAAACGAAGTGCTGTGACGTCATCATGAGAATGGACAACAATGCAACTAAATGATAATGTGTTTATGTTAAATAAATTACATCTGTACATTTTTTTTTTAAATATCTATTTTTTTTATTAAAAAATTTTTTTTATTAAAATTTTTTATCAAAATGCAACGCTAACTTCAGATTATTATTAACTGGAACAGTGAAGGCGGTTATTAAAGAAGTTAGGTTCTACTGCAATTTACTTATACATAATATGCATAATCAACTGATCTCATGTGGTACAACATGTGACGAATGAAGACACCATACAACCTTTTGCGAAATTGTCCAAGTTCGGAAAAATGTCGAGCACGAAACACGCGGCGCGTACAACGAAGTGACGTAGGGAGGAATCTGTGGAACCAACTGCGGCAACATCGGCCGATGATAAACCGCCAGGAATACCTCCGCTACAGACTGAGCATAACCTGATGGATTCAGAGGAAAATGCATGCTACTTCTTGGATGCCTTCGACCAATCGACGTGGGTCAATCAGAAAGTGAGTAGGTAATTACTATGAATTATGATGAGTACAAAACAATGAAGATACATTGTAGTAACGTTCTGTATTATCAGTTCAGTAGTGTAAGACGTGGGGGTAACTTCTGCTCCACAGCTTGTCAGTACTTCGTTGTTGGAGGACCTCAGGGATAACCTACAAAAACAGCGGCTAGAAACGGAGCAAACGGTGAAGAATCAAGACAACCGCATTGCCTCTTTGTGCTCCTCCCTCGCCAAAGAAAGGGGATTAAGGGCTCGGGCCCTTAGAATGCAGCGCTCCGCGGAATCTTTATTGAAATCACTCAACGACCATTGTCCTTAATTATTTGTTATGTTACATGAATGTATTTAATAAACCTATAGATTGTCAAGTACAACCATTGCGTTACTAGGCAAGTGTACCTACCTTAGTTTTCATAGCCTTTACCTACCTTAGAAATTAGCCTAAGTGTACCAACCTTGGAAATTAGTTTTAGGAGCCACTCACCTGATCTGTACCCCACGTATTGTGAAGAAGAGGTCGTAAAGAGTATTCAAATAGTTGAATGCAACCCGAAAACTGAAGGCGATTAAATTACTTGGGTATTTCCACCATATTAACGATGTTTTTAAAAGTGATCATGACATTATGTGAGGGAGAGTTTCTAACGGGAACTCAGAAATTCAAATTTAACACTCGTTTTCTGCCTCTGCTTGACGTAAACACCTCATTATTATGGTCAGCATATTGTGTTAATTTCCGTTATTGAACAGAATTTGGCCCAAAAAATGAGAATTTGTAACCCAGGAAAATTGAGAGAGCTACGAGAGGCATACATAAGAAATTCATGCCTACTACATTATTACTTTCATCCATCCTTATCCGGCCTTTATCCTTTACTTTCAACTCCCGTATAGAACTTCATTTTTACACTTTATAAAATTCAAATTTGCTTCCGAGTCTGCGAAGCAGCGGAAGCCTTGTGTTCACTTTCGTGAGCCAAAAAATTTTTGTCTTCAGAAATCAAAATTTCCACTTGCATTTTGCGTTTCAAAGCCTACTGAACAAATTTGGTTCCGTGTCTGTCGGTCTGTGAGTCTGTCTGTCCGCATTTCCTTGTTACGGCCATAACTTCCACGATTTTGAATTGATTCAGCTCAAATTTTGAGGGATGGTGCGGATAAGGCCCCTTGAGGTCCTATACAAATTTCAACATGATTCATCCAGCGGTACGCCCTGCGCATGCGCTAACGTTAAATTCAACAAACACGCATAACTTTCACAATTTTGATTCAATTTCGCTCAAATTTTTTGTTGTTGTTTGGACAAGGCCTAGTGAGTTCCAGTATGAATTTCAGCATGATCGGACCCTCGGTGCGCTCTGCGGATGCGCTGGCGTGAAATAGATTCAATTTCCTGTTACAGCCGTAGTAACCAAAGATTTCACCCAATTTCAATGTAATTCTCAGGGATTAAGCGGGTAGGGCCCGTTGAGGTCCCATATAAATTTCAACATGATAGAGCCAGCGGTTCGCCCTGCGCATGCGCTAACGTGAAATTCTTCAAACACGCATAACTTTCGCAATTATGTATAATGGACGTAATGTTATGTAATATGTATATTTCATGTAATGTTATGTTATGTAATGTAATGTTATGTTATGTAATGTAATGTTATGTAATATGTATTTTTCACGTTATGTAATGTTATGTAATGTAATGTATAATGGGTCACTCTGATTGTGACGAGGAAGCTCCTGTGCCATCACCTTGGCAGTGTATTTGTGTTTTATCTTTACTACATTATTTCAATATTCGATTTATTATTATCGGTAATATGTTATTCGCACCTCTGGATGTGCATATAGAAACCTGTTCGTTCCCCCCTCTGTTATATGTGCGTTTAGGGACCTGTTCCTTCCCCCTCTGTTGGATATGCGTATAGAAACCTGGTGTTTCCCCCAAATAGTGTTAAAAATCACTTCCTTAGAGCATAAAGAATGTGTGCAAAATTTCACATGACCCGTTTTGTCCGTGGGGCTGTAGCCCTGCCAAAAAAGAACATCAAGAAGTAGAAAAATTTGAAAAATGGCGATTTTAAAACTTTTCGTAACTCTGGTAATTGACGGTCCCGAGGGTTGAAATTTTGTAATCATCCTCGGGGGCACCTCGAGAATGGGTGTACGAAAAATAAACACCGAAGACCCCCAAAGGGCGGATTACATGGCGATGGCCGGGGGGGGGGGGGGGGGGGGGACCATACGTGTTTCGTCGTGTAAAGAGTGTCCTTGGTCGCTTTGGAGGTTTCGGCGTTTCTGGCGGGCGGGAAGAAGCTCCCGCATCACTAAATAACCCAAATGAAAAGAATTATTATTTTCTGAACGACCATCTGTTTGTTTGTTTCAGTTTTCCCGCTATCATGTGTCAAGGTGCTGAACATCATGGTGTTCTTCGGCTTCATGGCCAACTACATGCTGCGAGTCAACTTGACCTTAGCCATCGTTGCAATGGTCACTGATGGAAACTCTACAGCTGTCAATGCAACAGGTGTCAACGGAACTCTGGCTGACGACCATCCGTATCCTCCGGTGAGTTAATTGTGATGATCAGTGAGTTGATGATTGTGACGTGAAACCATTGGTCTAGTTCCACCCCGGACTTTAGTTGTCCGAATTAGGTTGATATATTTTACGAGATAAACGACATGATTGCCTAACCACGCTCAACAGTAGTGTTATTGCGGGGATATTAATTCACACCCCACAGAGACATCGATACGGAAATTCATAGATGCTAAGCATTCGTAAGAAATGGTCTGGAAGGCCAGTCTGATGCAAAATGCAAATCTTAGAGGTAAACAATACCCCCTAGAGATGACCCCTTAGAGATGAATGACAGTAACGCCGAGCTTCGAGGACCAACTTGACCCCAAATGGGACCTACAAACCAAATTTCATTAATTTTGGATCATGATAACTTTGATTATTCAATTTTCGAACTCTACATATACCTTGAAACGAAAACCACCAAATTGGTGGGGGGGGGGGGGGTTAAAATTGTTTTTTCATGCTCGAATCCAAAGGTTCGTTGTTGAAAATGCTAAACCAAAATGTCTGTCCGTCTGCCGTACTTCGCGCTCTCCTTAGTTATCGTGGTCGAAAATTGATGAAATTTGGTTTCTGGGTCCCGTTTGAGGCCTGGTTGGTCCGCGAAGCTTGGCGTTACTGTCGGTAGTTTCTAAGGGGTAAAATATAGGGGTTGAACATCTCAGAACGCCGTAGATTGAAAACTTTCAGTAGAAGGCTATGGTTTTAGCGAATTTTCAAAGAAAATGAAGCTATTGCAATGGCTTCGAAATTTAAATAATATAAATTTTTGGAAATTTTCTTCATAGAAATCCGTTTCAGACCATTCTAAAACGATTCCTGAAATTTAACACTTTTTTATATGTATATATATATTTATATATATATGTGTCACTCCAGACGATAACTCTCGATAGAATTGAGATAAACAGCTCAAATTTGCACAAAAAATCTATCTTGGCAATCGAAAGGCTAAGTTCGAAGATGGGCGAAATTGGCCTACTCTAAGGAGGGTTTTGGCGCATTTAAAGTGCGCAAAAATTACCCAAAAATCCCCAAAATGTTATTTTCCAACAAGTGACCCCTCATTTTAAAGGTTTTTGCACGCTGAACACGATGGTGGAATCGGATTTTAGATATCTTGATCCGTTCTCAAATTAGAGCATTTAAAGTGCGCAAAAATTACCCAAAAATCCCCAAAATGTTATTTTCTAACAAGTGACCCCTCATTTTAAAGGTTTTTGCACGCTGAACACGATGGTGAAATCGGATTTTAGATATCTAAATCCGTTCTTAAATTAGAGCATTTAAAGTGCGCAAAAATTACCCAAAACTAGGATAATCTTTAAACTCTTACCCCCCCCCCCACCCCCTTAGAGTGGTCAGATTGAAAAATGTGAGAAGTATTAATTGAAGACGAGAGTTCGAAGCAAAAAAGGGGGAGAATATGAACCCACAGCGATCAAATAAATAAGCACTTAGTACAATTACGTAATAAACAAACGGTAGAATCAGGATGGACAAAACGTACAAATTAAAATAAATACGAAGAGAATATACATAGAAAACCAAATTTTAGACCGAAGTTTTCCTTTATTCAAAACCATAGCCATTAATTCGAATATTTCTTTGAAAATTCGCTCATTAAGTCATGCTGCATGACTGGTTTTTTTATTAATTCATCGAATTTCTTTATGCACCTTATGTGGTAAGCCATCTTGCAATGTAGAATAAACAAAAAATAAACCTTTCGCTTACCACAAATTTATTCAGTACAAAGCTTTTCACTCAACTTCTGAGCTAGATAAAATACTTTTATCTGTGTTTATGAGAGTACCTACCTGATGATGCTCATAAGTTGAGTGAAAAGCTTTGTAAAGCTTTGTACTGAATAAATTAGTGGTAAGCGAAAGGTTTATATTTTGTTTATTCCACATTGTATGGGTTTTATTATTTTTTTTAGCGTTTTTAAATTGATCTCGAACTTAGGCAATTTTTGATACTACCCAGAGTATTGTACGTACGTCCTGCCGTTCATGTACACGAAAAGCTTCATCAACATTTATCGTGAATGAAACTGTACACATCCAGCCCATATATCATTGCTAGGGAATACTAGATTATAATCACGGATGGCTGTATGAAGTCGAGTTGGTTCTTCCGTGGTATTATTTCATTTGAAGAATGATGGCTACTTTGGATTTTGTTGATGGTTACTTTTGTAACTTGAACAAGCGTTATGCTTCATGAATAACAACAAATAATTAATGATTGAATTGAATCCACCGCATTTTTATAAACCTGTAATTGCCCGGTCGGTTCCAGTACTCGATTTAAATTGCTTTCTTCGGGGGAGAACGAGGGTAGGTATTGACCACAGAAAACAGTGATCCACGCAGAAGGGGCATCTATACAGGTAAATAATAAACCTTTGTGTTATAATTTGCAGCGTTTTCTGAGTGGAATGAAATTCCGATAAAGGTACCTAATGTAGGTTCTGAAACCTTACTGTGGCTGTTTCACTTTAGACCAGTGGCAATCCGATCGTAGAACTCTTTTCGTACTGTTTAGGTGGGCACGATTGTGTAAGGCAATGAACCTAAATCCATCCGTTTGATCCGTTAGTTTTTAGATGATATCAGTGTGACCCAAATTGATACAATCCTCTGAACATTCGAGCGATTCACCTAATAAGTGTGTTTCAAGTAGGTATTGACTTAGGTTTAAAAACTAGTGAAGAAGTATTATATGAATAGCACCGACCCGCTGTAATTCGTCATTACCATCGAGGAGAATAGGGGGAGGGCAGAGGGCGAGGGAGACGTGGAAATGGGCACCTGAAATCTATTCCTGCAGCTACCCATGATATGCCTTGCGAGATCTCCCAAGTAGCCAATCAGCAAGGGCTATGCTACAGCTACGGGCTTCTTTCAAATGTGACTGACTCACTGGTCGATATGAACTGCCACTTACCTACTATCAATTTTCATTGAACGTACACCTCCAACTCACAGCCATATTACTACATCATGGTTGCCACTTGTTCGGCTTATGGATGTACCAGCAATTAAAATTTAATGCTGATTCCAATGGTATGCTTGTTTCTAATTTTAAACTTCACGTTAAGGGATTTATGGCCGTTTTAGTGATATGAGATCGCAAACACAAAAAAAATCTTAATACTGAAAATAACCTAAAGAAACAAGGGGTTTTCAAAATATTTCTGTGAGCAATTTATTGTTGCAAATTAGTTCTAGAATTGATCCCTGAAGTCTTACGGTTCTGAATGTATGACACCCTGTACCTATAGCACTTTCAAGGTGTTTTAAAGGTGTTACAATACTTTCAAGGTGTTTTAAAACAACAAAATGCATCTAAGGCGAATCCTGGAAGGTTAAGTTTTGGTATTTGATCATTTTCGTGCATGGATTTCTTCTAAAGCGTTCAATATCGAAAGTCACACCTGTGAGCTAACGGTAAGATGTTTCAACATTTTTTCAAATACCTGGTGGGCGGGAGCCCTGGGGACACCATTTTCCACTCACCAACTCTCAAGGTCAGGTAGCCCCCCTCGCTGTACTACTCTTATCTCTGGGTCATTACACACACATGGCTTACCTTATTTTACCTGTGGGTGCTTGGTTAAATGGCATTATATTAGTAGGTACATAGTGCACACATTGAATAAAAGAAGGCTTTTACGGAGCTTTTTTCCGTTGTCTTAATACCATGCTATTCTTACAAGTAGTTAAATGTATATCTTCCTGGTTGTCGGCTGTGTGAGGCTATTTTTTAAGACCTAAAGTAGCGAACAACTAAGTAGCTGTTATCTATTTCCTATGCAGTCTACAGCTGTAAACCACACTACTAAACTGCTGAAGATTACAACCAAACTCGTTCCCCATAATGTTCCGGATACAGATCGTTAATTTTTATCGACCAAACTAATTGCCTTCAGCCTACGGTTTTTGGTGGGTCAAAGATCCTTGAGCGACTCTGAAACTTCCATATCTTCGACAAATATTATGGGAGTATATTTTGCCCCCAGAAAATTTCTGTGAAGTGATCCCATATATAACCTTTGCCACGGTAAGCCAACACTGAGGCATCAGTGACCCAAAGCGATTAGATTTGAAATGGAGAGGTGTAACACTGTGACGTCGCTTGAACACAGTATAAAAAGGAGATAACGTAGCAATCTTACAAAACAACATGAACATCATCTACGTAATCAATAACTATTATTTAGAATTCATTGCGTATTATTTTCAAATTCAGCGGGCATAGAAATTCAGGGACGGTCTAGAGTCTAGACCCAGCTATTAACGAAAGTTTTAACAATAAATTAGTACGCAAAAACTGCTGCTTTTCTGTAAAATAAATTCGAGACTTTTTGGTTATGGATAATCCGAAACTGTGACATATTTAAAACGCTGCAAATTATTACACAAAGGTTTGTTATTTGCCGGTATAGATGCCCCTTCTGCGTAGATCACTGTTTTCTGTGGTCAGTACCTACCCTCGAGCTCCCCCCAGGAAAGCTCTAAATCGAATCACTAATTATTCGTAGTTATTCATGAAGCATAAGGTAAATAATAAACCCTTGTGTAATAAAACGTTGTGTAAGAAACGGTTGTGTAATAGTTTACCCATATAGATGCCCCTTCTCCGTAGATCACTGTTTTCTGTGACCTACCCTCGAGCTCTCCCCAGGAAAGCCCTAAATCAAGTATGGAGCCGGCCCGGGAATTAAAGTTTCATAAAAACGCTGCAAAGTCCTTGTCACATGGGGTTTATTATTCTACAGAAATGTTGGCTGTACATTTATTGTTTGTTTCATGTGAAATAATTGAAATAGCTATTTCTGATGGTTTCCACCAATTTTGGCCCCCAAAACACAAATTAGGTAGGTACGATCTTTTTTTTTTTTTTCAAATTATCTTTGATCATTGGTAGTGCCATCATTTAATCGTCTTGATCCACTTTTGGTTTATTATTCTGTGAATAATACACCTATGTAATCGCTCAGCAAAAAATTTTTATAACACCCCCTCAAAATTTTTTCTTTTCCGTTTCAAGGTACGTAGATTCCAAAAATGCAATGTCCGTCCGCCGTCCGCCGTACGCCGTACGCCGTCCGCCGTATCACGTGTACAGGCTTCATTTTCGGTCTAAAAAAATCGTTCTTTCGCTCACATGCTCCATTTGGGCCCTAGTTGTGTCCCGAAACTTTTCAGCCCGATCGGAATATACACAGGGGTGTTATGAGTGAAAACGTGTATAAATACACTGCCAAGGTGATGGCACAGGAGCTTCCTCGTCACAATCAGAGTGACCCATTATAAAATAGAACAGACTCGGAATCAAAATAACATTACATTACATTACATTACATTACATTACATTACATAACATTACATAACGTTAAATATACATGTTACATAACATTACATTACATAACATAACATTACATAACATTACATGAAATATACATATTATACATAACATGACTTCCATAATACATTACGTCCATTATACATAACTAGCCTGACCGCTCGCTTCGCTCGCTATCCGAGATTCGCTGTACGCAGTATCGTGGAACCAACAAACGACGGAAAAATCCCATACCCTACCGGGTATTTGTGCCCAATTTTATCAAAATCCGTCAAGCCATTCAGGAGTTGACCATGGTCGACCATATTTCCGCTATGGTCAGGGAATTAAAAATGCGCCTACGTTCAACTTGGTAGGCTACCGGATATTGGTGCCAAATTTGGTCGATATCCGTTGAGCAATTCGGGATTCGACCATGGAGGGGCCCATGGATGCGCTAAGGTCGACCGCGGGGGTAGTCCGAAGGGTCGATCGTAGATAGAATTTCACGTATATTACGAATACGCGATAAAAAATAGGGGTTACCATTTCAATTAACGAAGTTGACCATGGTCGACCATAGTTCCGCTATGGTCAGGGAATTAAAAATGCGACGTTGCACAACTTGGGAGCCTACTGGATAATCGTGCCAAATTTGGTCGATATCCGTCGAGCCGTTTGGCCGTGCATAGAAGGACAGACAGACAGACAGAGCGCATGCGCAGGGCGAACCGCTGGCTCTATCATGTTGAAATTTATATGGGACCTCAATGGGCCCTACCCGCTTAATCCCTGAGAATTACATTGAAATTGGGTGAAATCTTTGGTTACTACGGCTGTAACAAGGAAATTGAATCTATTTCACGCCAGCGCATGCGCAGAGCGCACCGAGGGTCCGATCATGCTGAAATTCATACTGGAACTCACTAGGCCTTGTCCAAACAACCCTTGAAAATTTGAGCGAAATTGAATCAAAATTGTGAAAGTTATGCGTGTTTGTTGAATTTAACGTTAGCGCATGCGCAGGGCGTACCGCTGGATCAATCATGTTGAAATTTGTATGGGACCTCAAGGGGCCTTATCCGCACCATCCCTCAAAATTTGAGCTGAATCAATTCAAAATCGTGGAAGTTATGGCTGTAACAAGGAAATGCGGACAGACTCACAGACTCACAGATTCACAGACTCACAGACTCACAGACTCACAGACCGACAGACACGGAACCAAATTTGTTCAGTAGGCTTTGAAACGCAAAATGCAAGTGGAAATTTTGATTTCTGAAGACAAAAATTTTTTGGCTCACGAAAGTGAACACAAGGCTTCCGCTGCTTCGCAGACTCGGAAGCAAAATAGGTACTTTTTGCGTTTTAGCAACATGTTGGTAACATGAGGTTTTGAGGTATCGTTTTCCATGTTTTTGGGGACGAGAAGACCGAATATGAAGTCGATTTTGACCAAAGACGCGGAAATTGAGGTTTCACCAAAGGTTCAGCTCCCAAAATGGTTTTTTTATGAGTCAAAAACCTGGAAAACTGTCTGAAATCACCATCAATGTGTACCTATAACATTAGAAAATGTGTAAACATGTGAATCAAGACCATTAAATGGCACTACCAATGATCAAAGATGATCTGGAAAAAAAAGCGTACCTATTTCATGTTTTGGGGGCCAAAATTGGTGGAAATCATCATAAATAGCTATTTCAATCATTCCACATGAAAGAAACAATAAATTTAACAGCCAACAAGAATCTCTAGAACTCCAATAGAATAATAAACCCATGTGACAAGGACTTTGCAGCGTTTTTCGTTATTCTACAAATTGATGGTGATTTCGCAGGTATTTGACTCATAAAAACGCTGCAAAGTCCTTGTCACATGGGTTTATCATTCTATTGGACATACCTACAGAAAGGTTGGCTGTTCATTTATTGTTTCTTTCATGCGTAATAATCGAAATAGCTACTTCTGATGGTTTCCATTAATTTTGGCCCCCAAAACACAAATTAGGTACGCTCTTTTTTTTCTTTTTTTTTAAACTATCTTTGATCATTGGTAGTGCCATTTAATCGTCCTGAACCACGTCTTGACACTTTTTCCAGTGTTATTATACAAACTGATGGTGATTTCAGACGATTTCCCAGGTTTTTCACTCATAAAAAATCAATTCTGGGAGCTGAACATTTGGTAGAACTCAATTTTCCACTCTTTGGTCAAAATCGACTTCATATTCGGTCTTCTCGTCCCCAAAAACATAGAAAACGATATCTCAGAAGCTCATGTTACCAATATGTTGCTAAAACGTAAAAAGTACCTATTTTCACACACATTTTCACTCATAACACCCCTGGGTATATTCCGATCGGGCTGAAAAGTTTCGGGACACAACTAGGGCCCAAATGGAGCATGTGTGCGAAAGAACGATTTTTTTAGACCGAAAATGAAGCCTGTACACGTGATACGGCGGACGGCGTACGGCGGACGGACATTGCATTTTTGGAATCTATGCACCTTGAAACGTAAAAGAAAAAAGTTTGAGGGGGTGTTATAAAAATTTTTTGCTGAGCGAATACATAGGTGTATTATTCACAGAATAATAAACCAAAAAATCAATTTTGGGAGCTGAACATCTGGTACAACCTCAATTTTCCACTCCTTGGCCAAAATCGACTTCATATTATTCATAGCTGAGTTACTTGTATCAATTACTGAATCATTTGTTTCTTTGTCATTGCTGACGACCTGTCATTGCCCAACGGCCTTATCAGGTCGAATAAACCGGTTCCCGTGATATCACCGAAGTTAAGATACCTCGAGAGTGGTTAGTACTTGGATGGGTGACCGCCGTGACACGTGGTGACACGTCCAAGTATGACCCATGTAGCTGTTGGGCGAACCCCTATCCACGCAAGGGGGGCGAGGCAATGAGTAGCCAAGTAAAGAGCGAAATGATCAGATCGAATTCTGATCCTCTCATTGGAGGACAGCTGATCACGTCCGCGACGCCGGCAGGGCAGTCGGACGAAAAGCCCCAGCCTGAAATGGCTGTTACTTTACTTTACTTTTACTTTTTTCGACTTTATATTCGATCTTCTCGTCCCCAAAAACATGGAAAACGATACCTCAAAAGCTCATGTTACCAAAATGTTGCTAAAACGCAAAAAGTACCTATTTTCACACACATTTTCACTCATAACACCCCTGGGTATATTCCGATCGGGCTGAAAAGTTTCGGGACACAACTAGGGCCCAAATGGAGCATGTGTGCGAAAGAACGACTTTCTTAGATCAAAAATGAAGCCTGTACACGTGATACGGCGGACGGCGGACGGACATTGCATTTTTTGAATCTACTCACCTTGAAACGGAAAAGAAAAAAGTTTGAGGGGGTGTTATAAAAATTTTTTGCTGAGCGATTACATAGGTGTATTATTCACAGAATAATAAACCAAAATGCGCGGGGAATTTTGTGAATGAATTGATTGAATGAAATCGCGGACCATCTTCTTCCAATGAACTTATGCCAGTTTATTGGATGCAATTCATTGAAAACCATTGAATTCCAACTGAATTCCAATAAACTGATTGATTGAAATCCAATTCCAAGTGAATTCCAATCCAATTGAAATCCTGTTCCAATTCTCGGAAAACACTCGTGTTATGCCTGGACTGTCCGACATAAGCACCTCATTACGTTGTCAGTAAGTTTTAATTTCCGTTAGTGAACAGGATTTGACGGATAACTGACAGTTTATAACCCACGATAATTGCCCATTATCAAGTAATTAGGGGTGGAGTGGGAGGTCACGTTCAATCTCGTACATGATGAAACATCCAAATTTTGCCAAAATGTTTCTTAATTTGTTGTGTAATTCCAAAAGAAAGAATGGGATCAAAGGTTTATGGAATATAATATGTCCTGTTATCAAAATATATTTGCCGAAGTTATCGGTTTTACTCATGACTTCACGTTATTCTTGTACAGATAAATTGCCTATTTCCCCTATGTCTCACTGAACTAAGTAGGTAGGTTATCTTCTAGACATTTCGCTACCAAAATCGGCTTCATAAATAACACAGATAGTGTGAGGTGAGGTGAGCGCAAGGTAGGGTTTGGTTTGGTCGCAGGAGAGACCGGTAGAGGAGTCAGTGTAGCGGTACTACCCATCACTGTCGAATGGGTTCTCACAACATGAATGAAACGGCTGTTCATGTCCTCCAGGTCTGCCCTTCTATGGAGCGACCAAAGTGTGCCTGTCATAATGCTGCCCTGGACCTATTGCATGGTTATGCACGACGCAAAGGATGGCCGGTGTGGCTTGAGCCCCACTTCAACCTAGTGGAGCGGAGCTATCGACCAGATCTCTTGGTGGTGACACCGAGAGGGGCCTTCATCATTCATGTCTCTGTGGTCTCTGGATCCGGACCGCGGTCCGCGGTTTTCACCACTGCGAGTGATAGTGGTCATGGCAGTACCCCGCGGTTTTCACCACAGAGTATGCGAAGGAAAGGGTCGATAGAGGAGGTGCAGGGTAAGAGAGAGAAGTCGCAGGTAGGAGTCGAGTCGGTAGAATGAGGAGCTGGGTGAGCTAGGCGCCTTATAAAGGTGCCTCCACCTCGTCCCCCGTCGACCAACGACCGTTGGGAAACATTGGGAGTAGATGAAGCGGAACCCTTCCCGGCTTCCTGGAGGCTTCGCTCAGCTCTTCTTTCTCCTTGCGATTTATTGGTTGAATCTTAACATATTTATATTGGAGTGGAATGGGGGTACCGCAACGTAATATATTAATGGAAATTACTAGGAAAACTTTTTGTCACTCAAAGTTACTCAACGATCACTCTCAAAGTGGTTATGGTCATCAACTTTTCTGATAGGTAGTTTATGTCTACTTTTGTACGCAGGCAGACGGTAAGTTCGAGTGGGACACCTACAAGAAGAACCTGATTCTTGGCTGCTTCTACTGGGGGTACATCCTCACGGAGCTGCCAGGAGGGAGGATGTCGGAGGTTTTTGGACCGAAAATCGTTTTCGGCGTCAGCATCGGAGTCGCGTCGCTCGCTACGCTTTTAACCCCCGTCGCCGCTTACGTTCTGGACTTCTACGGAGTTATCATTCTCCGAGTTATCGTTGGCTTCATGCTTGTAAGTTCCTACCTCTCAAAACACATAAAATCATATCGGTCATCATAATATATAACATGGTTAGTCTCAGAATAGGGTGGTCCAGAATGAATGTCAATGCTTGGAAGTTTCTTCTTGTTGAACACGAATATAACAATACTTAGGTACCAAGTAAAATGAGATACTTCAGTACATTTTTGCAAAACTGCTGTAATCCGATGTCTCGCAGAAAATATACGTGGGATGAAACAAGATTAGGATCTTTAGGTAATATAGTTTCGATTTTTGATGAACTTTCAAAGCTTTATAAAAAAATTGGGATGATTTGAATTTACCTTTCTGTTTTTAATGCAAATATGAAGAAATCTGTCTCCATACTCCCAGATTTTCATTTCTTAAATGCACCATTTAAGCACCGTATGTACGGTACAGTCCATTGGGGTCCTTCAGATTGTTATCATGTAGCCAAAGAAATAATAAAAATCTAGTTTTTCTCATTTTCTGTGAAAAGTTCATCAACAGTTGTTAATTGGAGAGGTACTTGATAGCTGAATTCAGTCTTGAATCTGTCAAATCAAAATAGTTATTATAGTTGACCAGTGTCTATTAAGAGTACACCTATAACTACATTTGACACTAAAAATTTGTGTTCAGATTTGAGCATTGGTAAAAGCACTTCAAACGTAGGTTACTATCTACCCAAAACCTCGAATGTAGTACGTTTCCGTTCTACTATACCAGTTGTAATTATTACTTCCGATTCGACTATTTTAGTTGAAACCCATCTTCACCCTGATTAATTTAAACCAATGTCTTTGGTATTTCCTTTGTAGTAAGTAAACAACTTTGCCCGCACATCACGTCACTACCAATGGCCCTTGATATCTTTTTGATCTCAATGTTGACGAAACGTCTCCGAAAATGCAACTTATGAGAGAGTTCCTAGGAGATACGGTCATACCAATACCACCTCTGAGACATACGGCTTTTAGGGCGAGCTTAACCGTTGCCATGGGTTACGAGAGACAAGTGAGCATGATAGACATATTTCAGAGTGACGTCAGTTCCTTGCTGTGTCTTGGAAAACCGCGAATTCTACCGCTTCCATCTCGGAAGACAAAGCAACTACACTCAGACATAAAAGACACCACTACCAGCTCTTAAAATCGTTGTTATCAGTAGGCCAGCTGCAAATCCAGTCCAAATGAAAATGAGAAAAATGTGAAAAACTGGTAGAATAGAAACCGTGAGATTGAGCTACCATTTTTCTTTAGCAAATAGTTAAGGAATTTAATAACAGAATTGGCCTGTTAAATTTGAACAGCGTCCCGCAAAAGTCAAATTAGTAATTGCAAAATCAAAGTAGGATATAGGTGGTTTTGCAATAGTTAGGTATTTGGCTGCTCTTACAACTGATATAAAAGTGTGTGCGGTTGCAAAACCATATATAAACTTGTGAAACTAGGTTTATTATGTGGGAAAAATAGGTCTAAACCTCTAAACAAAGAAAGCTAAAGTATTTGAAACCATTTTATTTTTAGGTTAAGAAAAAACTGTACAGAATAGTAAGCAATAACAAAATGCTTTGCAATAGAAAACAAAATACTATCAAATGGGGCAACTTGAATTATTTAAATCAACTCTTCACACTCCTCTCCAGTAAAAACCGAAATGTATGTGTTCCGGTTCAAATTGTTGATCTTCTCCAGTGATGTGTGTCTCCATAACAACTTCTCTTTTCTCTTGATTCTCTTGGGCAGAAACGGCTTGAAAGGAAGGTAAGTAGGTATTTGGGTTCCTTGAAGATACCGTTGCTCAGATGCGTGGGCCGTATGTCTCAGAAAAGTGTTCTGCGCATGCGCCAAATGGTTGACGTATCATACGGTTGACGTATTTGGCCGCATACATACGTCACCGCCCCTCGTTCCCGAAACGTAACGACTGGACCGCTTGTCAAAGTAACCTGACATGTTGAAAACCGTAACAAATGCTCCGACCGCGTGCTGTGGTGAAATCGTGACTGTGATGAACTTTCCTATCACAAAAACTTTTTCGCAACCCAAATACGAGAATCAACGAATCAAGAGGAAACAGAAGTTGTTCAGAGAAGCACACACACATCATTGAAGATCAACAAAATTAACCACAACCCATAGATTTCGATTTTTGTTGGAGAGAGAAGATGAAAAATTGGTTTAAACTTTCTTGCTTTACCCAAATTTAGCAACAACGAAAAATGCAGTACCTAGGTAACTTCCTTCCTTGAAGAACTTTTTCTGATTACCTGACTCAAGTTTTGCCCATTTTTTCATGTTTTTTTTAGTATACCTACTGTAAAATATTCTGTTAGTAGGTACCTACCTACTATTGTATACAGTTTTTTCTTATCCTAAAAAATAAAATGGTTTCAAATGCTTAACCTTTCTTTGCTTAGACCTATTTTCCCCTCATAATGAAACCTAGTTTCAAAAATGTATTGCTGGTTTTGCAATTGCACACACTTTCATACTAGTTGCAAGAGCAGCCAAATATCTACCTGTTGCAGAAGCAAAACCAGCTATCCTGCTTATTTTTGCAGTAACTAATTTGACGTTGATCTGATCGTTGATCTATTGTTCAGATTTAACAGGGATCTATTTTCTTAGTTATTAGTAGAAGAAAAATGGTAGCTCTATCTCATAGTTTCTTTAACTACCAGTTTTTTCGTTTTTCTAATTTTCATTTGGACTGGATTTGAGCTGGCCTACTGATAACAACGATTTTAAGAGCTGGTAGTGGTTTCTTTTATGTCTGAGTGTAGCTGAGTATTTTGAGATGGAAGCGGTTAGAATTCGCGGTTTTTCAAGATACAGCAGGAAACTGACGTCACTCTGAGATACTGGCGGTGCTGGTATGACCGCGTCTCCTAGAAACTCTCTAATAACTTGTCTGTGGTACCTACCTACTTTTAAGCTTATGAGTTGTAAGTAGGTAGGTATCGTTTTCCTACCTCACAGTTCCACCAGACCGCCCGCTTAGTAGAGACATCTAAGTTGTAGTTTCTTTATGTATCTGCTCACATACAAACGCATCAACATATTTTGAAAAACTGTGTTGAATAAAAATATATTTAAGTATGTAGGCCCGCTAGTATGTAGGTCTGCTTTACCAGAAAAAAATTTCAAACTCTATTATTCTTGTTAATTTGCAACCAGACTTCATGATACAATTTACCAGGCTCCGAAAAGTAGTTAATAATGTAGAAGGTCGCTAAAGAAATTCTTCCAAAAGATTTTGGGTACGCCAACCAGCTACATATGGGAGTCGATCGAACTTCCACGAATTTCGCTCACTTGGCATTGTATTCTGGTCGCATAGGGCGTTGTTATCGACGATACAATATTAGTAGAAATGTAAGTAGTGTAGTAGAAAATATTAGTAGTGTAGAAATGAAGCTTGAAATGAATGATGAAATGTGTGAATGAAATACAGCGATCAGCATTGTACCTCTAAAAATTGCTGCATCCTGTTCTGAGTTCATATTAAAGAAATATATATATGCATTAATTTACATGAATTGTAACAATGGGCAATTATCGTGTATGAGAAAATCCACTATCTGCTGTCTTTTTATTGTTATTTGGAATAAAATAACACGGTTAAAACGAAGAAAAATACACTGCCATGGTGATGGCACAGGAGCTTCCTCGTCACAATCAGAGTGACCCATTATAAAATAGAACAGACTCGGAAGCAAAATAACATTACATTACATTACATTACATTACATTACATTACATTACATAACGTTAAATATACATATTACATAACATTACATGAAATATACATATTATACATAACATGACTTCCATAATACATTACGTCCATTATACATAACTAGCCTGACCGCTCGCTTCACTCGCTATCCGAGATTCGCTGTACGCAGTATCGTGGAACCAACAAACGACGGAAAAATCCCATACCCTACCGGGTATTTGTGCCCAATTTTATCAAAATCCGTCAAGCCATTCAGGAGTTGACCATGGTCGACCATATTTCCGCTATGGTCAGGGAATTAAAAATACGCCTACGTTCAACTTGGGAGGCTACCGGATATTGGTGCCAAATTTGGTCGATATCCGTTGAGCAATTCGGGATTCGACCATGGAGGGGCCCATGGATGCGCTAAGGTCGACCGCGGGGGTAGTCCGAAGGGTCGATCGTAGATAGAATTTCACGTAGATTACGAATACGCGATAAAAAATAGGGGTTACCATTTCAATTAACGAAGTTGACCATGGTCGACCATAGTTCCGCTATGGTCAGGGAATTAAAAATGCGACGTTGCACAACTTGGGAGGCTACTGGATATTCGTGCCAAATTTGGTCGATATCCGTCAAGCCATTCAGGAGTTGACCATGGTCGACCATAGTTCCGCTATGGTCAGGGAATTAAAAATGCGACGTTGCACAACTTGGGAGCCTACTGGATATTCGTGCCAAATTTGGTCGATATCCGTCAAGCCATTCAGGAGTTGACCATGGTCGACCATAGTTCCGCTATGGTCAGGGAATTAAAAATGCGACGTTGCACAACTTGGGAGCCTACTGGATATTCGTGCCAAATTTGGTCGATATCCGTCAAGCCATTCAGGAGTTGACCATGGTCGACCATAGTTCCGCTATGGTCAGGGAATTAAAAATGCGACGTTGCACAACTTGGGAGCCTACTGGATATTCGTGCCAAATTTGGTCGATATCCGTCAAGCCATTCAGGAGTTGACCATGGTCGACCATAGTTCCGCTATGGTCAGGGAATTAAAAATGCGACGCTGCACAACTTGGGAGCCTACTGGATATTCGTGCCAAATTTGGTCGATATCCGTTGAGCAATTCGGGATTTGACCATGGAGGGGCCCATGGATGCGCTATGGTCGACCGCGGGGGTAGTCCGAAGGGTCGATCGTAGATAGAATTTCACGTAGATTACGAATACGCGATAAAAAATAGGGGTTACCATTTCAATTATCGAAGTTGACCATGGTCGACCATAGTTCCGCTATGGTCAGGGAATTAAAAATGCGACGTTGCACAACTTGGGAGCCTACTGGATATTCGTGCCAAATTTGGTCGATATCCGTTGAGCAATTCGGGATTCGACCATGGAGGGGCCCATGGATGCACTATGGTCGACCGCGGGTCGATCGTAGATAGAATTTCACGTAGATTACGAATACGCGATAAAAAATAGGGGTTACCATTCCAATTAACGAAGTTGACCATGGTCGACCATAGTTCCGCTATGGTCAGGGAATTAAAAATGCGACGTTGCACAACTTGGGAGCCTACTGGATATTCGTGCCAAATTTGGTCGATATCCATCAAGCCATTCAGGAGTTGACCATGGTCGACCATAGTTCCGCTATGGTCAGGGAATTAAAAATGCGACGTTGCACAACTTGGGAGCCTACTGGATATTCGTGCCAAATTTGGTCGATATCCGTCGAGCCGTTTGGCCGTGCATAGAAGGACAGACAGACAGACAGAGCGCATGCGCAGGGCGAACCGCTGGCTCTATCATGTTGAAATTTATATGGGACCTCAATGGGCCCTACCCGCTTAATCCCTGAGAATTACATTGAAATTGGGTGAAATCTTTGGTTACTACGGCTGTAACAAGGAAATTGAATCTATTTCACGCCAGCGCATGCGCAGAGCGCACCGAGGGTCCGATCATGCTGAAATTCATACTGGAACTCACTAGGCCTTGTCCAAACAACCCTTGAAAATTTGAGCGAAATTGAATCAAAATTGTGAAAGTTATGCGTGTTTGTTGAATTTAACGTTAGCGCATGCGCAGGGCGTACCGCTGGATCAATCATGTTGAAATTTGTATGGGACCTCCAGGGGCCTTATCCGCACCATCCCTCAAAATTTGAGCTGAATCAATTCAAAATCGTGGAAGTTATGGCTGTAACAAGGAAATGCGGACAGACAGACTCACAGACCGACAGACACGGAACCAAATTTGTTCAGTAGGCTTTGAAACGCAAAATGCTAGTGGAAATTTTGATTTCTGAAGACAAAAATTTTTAGGCTCACGAAAGTGAACACAAGGCTTCCGCTGCTTCGCAGACTCGGAAGCGAAATCTTACATCGCTCTGGAGTGGAGATGACGGACTAAAATCTCAGTCGTCTGAAAAAAAAGGCGGCATCCTGAATGCACCTGAGAAATCTTTTTCAATGTTACAAGAAAAGAACAGAACCACAAGAGAGTGCGCTGTTATCGCGATAAAAAACGTCTGCCAATTCGAGTTGGCAGTATAGCTTCCTCACTTGAATTACATCAACGTATAGAATAGTTGGGTAGGTTCATTTTGATACGGCACCATCTGCGATTCAACCCTCGTGTGCCCTCAAAATTTCAGCTCTCTACGACTATTTTTCGCGTTGTTAGAAACGTTACAAGAAAACGGGCAGCATTTCGTGTTCGCGCATGCGCAGAGGAGTGATATTCTTATGGAACTATAAAATAATTATTCTTGATCGACCGACCAAATCTGAGCTCATTTCAACTATATTTAAAGTAGTTACGGGCGTTTCAAGTAGTATTTCACGTTTGCGCATGCGCAGACGGAACAATTTCCATGATTTTGATACGGGACCAGTTGCGATTCAACCCGCGTGTACCCTCAAAATTTCAGCTCTACGACTGTTTTTCGCGTAGTTAGAAGCGTTACAAGGAAATGGTCAACATTTCATGTTCGCGCATGCGCAGACGAAAGTTACTGTACGACTCCAATGAAATTCATTTGGAACTATCAACGCATCATTCCTGATCGACCCTTTGTTTGAACTCATTTCAACTATATTTAGGGTAGTTATGAGCTTTTCAAGTATTTTACGTTTGCACATGCGCAGCCGAAAGATACAGTATTTTTCGATGATTTTGGTATGGGACCGTCTGTGACCCAACCCGCACCTACCCTCCAAATTCCAGCCCATTTCGACCATTATTTCGGGTAGTTATGGGCGTTACAAGGAATTACCACAGACAGACAGACATGGAACCAAAAATGTTCCTCGATGTCTGAAACGCAAAATGGAAGTGGAAATTTCCATTTTGGAAGACATACTTTTTTTTCAACTCAAATCATTTAACATGTTTTTGGATAATAATTATCAACATTGCAACGATGGTATTGTAGTAAGAATAGTACTTCACCACTAGTCATTTCATCACCCTTTGAGGATCGTGCTGTTGAATCCATCCAGCAGCACTGGCAACCGTGGTCCAAGATCCGACCCTGGACAATGGGGAGGGCGGCAGGTCTTCAGTTGACTTGCCGCCCAGCTGATGGAGGGAGGAGGTTTGGGCCTTGTCTGGCTGTGCCGTCAGGCGGCTTCTCTCCTCCCCATTGAAGGTTTGAGTTCAGCTCCGGGCCCCAAGGCACCCCCATGGTCGGCCGGCCACACACTAAGCAGCCGTTCTCCTGAATGCAGACCATATTTAAACACTCCTCCTGTTAGGACTCGCGTGGTCATCCATTCAAGTATGAATTCTGGGTAGCCCACCCTTTTGAGATTTGCTACTGACCCACTATGTCACACACCGCGCCAGGTGATGGTTGCGCCAATCACCTTTATCTGGCCAGCCCGGATGTCTGCCAGTCCTGCTGCTGCTTGTAGCAGCTCATCCACCTGGTACTTACAGATCTTGGCAGTATTGACGTCAGCGAGGGATCGGGATCCAGAGACCACAGAGACATCAATGATGAAGGCCTCTATTGGTGTCACCACCAAGAGATATGGTCGATAGCTCAACTCCACTAGGTTGAAGTTGGGCTCAAGCCACACCGGCCATCCTTTGCGTCGTGCATAACCATGCAACAGGTCCAGGGCAGCATTATGACAGGCACACCTAGGTCGCACTATGGAGGGGCAGACCTGGAGGACATGAACAGCCGTTTCATTTATGTTGTGACAACCCATTCGACAGTGATGGGTAGTTCTGGTACGCTGACCCCTTGAATGCCTCATTCTGGTGGGCAGAGAACCAGAGTGAACCTTCACCAGACCTAGGGATTTCCAGCCGTGCATTCTTGCTGACGGTTTCCTGATCCATACAGTGCTGGCTCTGGTGTCCCGAGATCTCACCAATTCTGCTCCATCAGTGGTGCTATGAAGCCGCTGTGCTCTGGCAATCCGACGGTCGAGTCGTGCTGACCATTGCTGTTGCTCACTAGTGTCCTCAAGGAGCAGCGTGCGGACATTTCCTAGCCTGTTAGACCTTATTGCAGGTATCTGGGTGAGCAGCTCCATCACGCCCATGCCCCCATCACCTACCGGTCCGTGGATATAAGCATTAGCAGAGTCGAATGGTAGTCTCAGCCATTTTCTGATGTGGCCTCTGATTGCCACATCCATTTGCTTAAGGGTAGCAAACATTGTATTCCCCAGTACCAGTTGATGCGTCATTGATGGAATTCCGTGATCCTACAAGATCACCAGCTTTTGTAGAGGCTTCAGGGGGGCTCTGTCAATTCTCTCAAGCATAGACGCTACTTTGCTGGCTGTATTGCGACATACACCCTGGGCTCCAAATGGGACCCCCAGATATGTCCATAGAATATTATGTGGAGAAGCTCTTAAGTATTCAACATCAACGTCGATGGCTAAACCTTCTGTCTGCCGGCACCACTAGTCGGCCACCTCTTGGCACCAGGGGAAGGTACAGCGATTTTCTGAGATTGAGGTTTAGTCCCATCTGTTCCAAGGCACCATGACGAATCCAAGCCTTCCCTACCTTCGATAGTGAGGAAGCAACAATAGAAAAAAAATAAAATAAATTTCAACTAAATCGCATCATGGTCGCAGAGGAAGGATGATGGTCGGCGGACACGCAAATTCAAATGGTTAACAAAACCTGAAAAGAAGACTAGTATAAGATTAGCACAACTCCGGCACTTTTCGGGCTTTGTTTTGCGTGTTGTTCGGTTGGCCTCATTGTACAGGTTGGCCAGTGGGAGACGACACCCTTTTCTGCATTTTCTGTAATTAAGACGCATTGTTTTTCTCCTTCGACTTTTTGTCCTCCACTTTAAAAAATCGATAAAACTGTCCATTGTTACTGGTCAATCCGTGCTTCATAATATTGATTGTGCTTTTAGCATAACTTGTGCACTATTCGCATATTGAGTTCTTACTTTTGAAAGTCACCTGCCATGAAATTTCAAGTGGCAATACGTATGGGCGTCCAATTCACGCTTTTCCCTACAGAATACTTCGATAATCCATTCGTATAATATATAATTCTCTAATCACATATATTCGTTCGCAGGGCGTCACGTTTCCAGCGATGCAGCCTATCGCGTCCAAATGGATCCCACCTAAAGATAGGACTAAATTCGTTTCAAACATGATGGGTAAGTTTGTTATCTGTTTTCAGGGCCCTAGAGATTTTATTTGGTTGGAATATATCAACCAGGAATCGTTACGAAGTCGATAATTCTTATTGAGAACCCCCAATAGTATCTCGCCTGTAATGGAAATCTGTTATTTATAAACAGCTCATCTCTCACCGACGCGTAACGCATATGTGGAGTCTCCTCATTTGTCTTAGCATCAGCAAGGCAGGGACTGAAATACGTCGCCTCTGCTTGCACTGAGGAAGCGTAAAACAGCAGATCATATCTTTCAACAGTACAATTATTGTTGGAATAGTTTGCTATTGAAGAACCCCATACGTAGTCCACAACTGCCTGACTATAAATAGCATGTTTCAGCGTATCATATTTAATAACAAAAAACGAAAACAAAGACTTCAAAAAAAGCGGTGTAAAATTAAAAAAAACCACAGTCATGCAGCATGGCTATAGGAGCGAATTTTCGAAGTTTTCGGCATCTTCCTCCTCCGCCTAAAATTTTCTGAAAATTAATTTTCGGCCAATGTTTTCCCAACTTGATACCATACAAAATTAAAACAGGAGTCGTTTTACGCAAAGTAAAATTTGGGGTGGAAGGAGGGGGAGGTGGAAATCAAAAATGTTTTGAATACCAGAAGAGTAGGTATTGGGTACGTAACAAATTTTTTGTTCCATTTTTTGCCGAGTAACACCTCAGTTTGTAGATTTTCCAACGCTGAACACGATGGTGAAGTCAGAATTGCGATATCCCATTCCGTTATCAGATTAGAGCAGACGAACCAGGAAGAACATCTCAAGAAATAACCACGTTCCTTCATCTTCAAAGTGCTCCAGTTTGAGAATGGAATGAGATATCGCAATTCTGATTTCACCATCGTGTTCAGCGTACAAAAACCTTTAAAATGAGGTGTCACTTGTCAGACTTTTTCATTTTGGGAATTTATGGGTAATTTTCCCCCCCTAAAACTCCCCAAAACTCCCCCTTAGGGTGACCCGATTCTGCCCATCTTCGAACTTAGCCTGTCGATTGCCAAGACAGATTTTTCGTGCAAATTTGAACTTTTTATCTCAATTCTTTCGAGAGTTATCGTCTGGAATGACACATACATATATAAATATATATATATATATATATATATATATATATATATATATATATATATATATATATATATATATATATATATATATATACACATATAATTTTTGGTGTCTTTCGGCAGGGAATTCAGGATGGTCTGAAACGGATTTTGGTATAAAAATCTTTCGGAAATTCGAGTTTTAAAAATTTTGGACCGAGAACAATAGCTTCCTTTTCTTCGAAAATTCGCTAAAAGTAAATAATAATTGTTTATGTTGAACCGATGCTGAATGCAAATCCAATACAACAAAATTTTTGAAGTCGGGCCAAATTTCAGCTAATATGTATAAAAACAAGGGATACAGTATGATGGCTATGTGGGGAGTTTTAGTTAAAATCTGGCGCAGACTTCAACAATTTTGTTGTATCGGCTTTGGGTAAATTATATTACGTTTTTTCAACATGAAAATTATTACTTAGGTACTTTAGTTTTAAATGGTTTTTTAAAAAGTTGGTTCTTTAAAATGTTTTTATTTTGGTTTATTATTCTCTGCATGATACTCCTATGTATTCGTTGCGGCAATTTTTTTTTGGAACACCCTCACACGATTTTTGGTGTGATTTTTGGCATGGTTTCTGTGAATAATACACCCATGTATTCGCTCAGCAAAAAATGTTTTCTTTTACGTTTCATCAAAGTGCGTAGATTCAGAAAATGCAATGTCCATCCGCCGTATCATGCATCCAGGCTTCATTTTCGGTCTAAAAAATTCGTTCTTTCGCACACAGGCTCCATTTGGGCCCTAGTTGTGTCCCGAAACTTTGCAGCCCAATCGGAATATACACAGGGGTGTTATGAGTGAAAATGGGTATAAAAATAGGTATTTTTTGGGGTTTAGTAACGTGAACTATTGAAGTATCGGTTTCCGTGTTTTCTGGGACGAGCAGACCGAATATGAAGTCGATTTTGACCAACGAGTGGAAAATCGAGGTTCTAACGAAGTTTCAGCCTTAAATTTACGTTAAATTGGTTGGTCTAAAATCGTCGTTCTGTCGACCACAGATTGGGTCCCCATTTAGGAACACATTTGGGTCCTAGTTGTGGTCGAAATATGGGTTTTCGAGGGATTTTTGAGGTGTTTAGTGAACATGAGCTTTTGAGGTATCGTTTTCCATGTTTTTTAGGACGAGAAGACCGAATATGAAGTTTATTTTGACCGCAGAGTGAAGAATTGAGATTGTAACGAAGGTTCAGCTCCCGAAATTAATTTTTTATGAGTCAAAAACCTGGGAAATTGTCTGAAATTACCATAAATTTGTATAATAACACTAAAAGTAGTATTAGCAGGTGAATCAAGACAATTAAATGGCACTATCAATGATCAAAGATAATCTGTGAAAAAAAGCCGAGCATAATTCGTGTTTTTGGGGGTCAAAACTGGTGGAAACTATCAAAAATAGCCATTTCAATAGTTGCACGTGAAAGAAACAATAAATGAACAATCCAAATTTCTGTAAGTAGGTATGTCCAGTAGAATAATAAACCCATGTGACAGGGACTTGGCAGCGTTTTTGGAATATGCGCACCTTGAAACGTAAAAGAAAAAATTTTGAGGGGGTGTTATAAAAATGTTTTGCTGAGCTAGTACATAGGTGTATTATTCACAGAATAATAAACCAAAATAATATGGAAACGGGTCGAATTTAGAACATCCTTTGTAGCCGGTTAAAAACGTAGGTATATCAATAAATCTTGTGGTTAATAAGTTGTACGACAGTATTGTAGTGATGAAGGTTAGCTTTTCAAATTGGTGTCAGTGGACCATATCCCGGTTTCACACTTCATGTTGCTGCTCTAAATGCAACCACCTGAGGATATCGTCAACCTATAAGGACACCGTTGTAATGGCATGCAGCAGACAGTCGTCGTGAAACAACACCACGGATCGGCACATACCTACTCAATGCACACCCGGCGATCGGGATCGAACGTCAACGGTGACCCTCATGTTGTTCGACACAAGGTTACATTTTACGGCGAGAGCAAACGCTCCGCCACTGAGAAAATATTGACTTGTTTGCACTTTTTTTAAACTGAATGAGGCTCTAATGAAATGAGATGCCGTCAAAAACACTCGCGCCGCCGATCCCGAAAAAAAATGTGTTTTTTTATCTCACAGCGCCTGAAAGAGGCTAATTGGACAGTTGAAGCCAATTTTTGGAAGAAGTAAATAATGAGTGACCTATCTTAACATGGTCGGTAAAACAGTTGCTGTTTTTCCCAACAGAAATTCAGGCTGCAAAAAATACAATTTGAGCTGATTATTTTGAAATTATGGATGTTTTAATGCTGCAACGAATCATAATATTATATATTTACGACGAAAAATACGAATACAGTTTTGATAACTTGGCCTGCAGTTAACTGAGTCATTGGATGGAATACGTAGTTTGTGGATGTGTCCAGTTGGACTGCATAAAAATTCAATTCATCGCAAATTCTTCCATTACGACTAATTTATTAGTTACTGCCCAGATCACTGTTCCGCATTGCTGAGCTGAAGTGTTATAGTAGGTATTCAGATTGGTCCCCAAATGGTGTCATATTCATGAAGAGTAATTAGGGAGTGGCCAACTGATGGGTTCCTCGCTTAAATTGGAAGTTACTCATAGTTATTAGCGGGTCCAATGGTTTTTCTGGAGGCACCAGTTAGCAACCTACATGGCCAATTTCTTTCGAGAAATACTCGAACCTCCCTGATATAATATTAGGCATTATTACCTAATGTAATATTTTATTATAATAAATGTTATAATACACCTATATTTTTATAATAATCTATGAATTAATACGCTTCGGTGCCTTCTTTCCGTAGACACGAAAGGTATCATAGAACAAGGAACAGTTTACCGCAAAACCATGAACGATTTGACTCAAGCTTTCTTTCAGTGAACATTTATGCCAGTTACAGATTCGGAGCCACCAACCTGGTTTACATAAAACGTCAAATTTTTAAGGAGAGCTGTTACAAAATTTTGTTTCACATTTGATTTCAAAGATTCATACCAAGTGACTGCAAAGTTAACTAAACCAACACATACCTAAATACCATCCTAGATATCCACTTTTTTTTCAAAGGGAATTTACTTACATTTACTAGCGTCCTTGTAATACCCAACCGTGAACACAGTGAAATTGGCATTTTTATTTCGTAAAGCTTATATTTATGTTGTAATAAAAATTAATAAAAGATTAAAAATATTGCTGTTCATTTGTTGTTTAATTCATGATGTGCAATAATTAATAACACCCCTGGGTGTATTCCGATGTGGCTGCCGAGCCGTTATGAAAATGATGTTATAAAAATCTTTTGCTGAACGAATACACAGGTGTATTATTCACAGAATAATAAAACAAAAACACCGATTCTCTTGGAGAAGTATTGATAAGAACCTCAAAATTAACTCATAAAAAATTAACGTATACTGAACACGGTTGGTTTGTTCGGATAGGCAGTCCTGGACCAGTCCATGATGGAACAGCGTTCTGAAAATGAGGGGATAGAATCGTCCAGGATTGAGTCTAGAACTGTGTCTGTCAGAACGCGCGCTGATGATTCTGAACGGATCCTGCACCATTGTAACCTTCCACATAAGCTGAAGGTAAAAGCATCGAGTGCGCATGTGCAGGATCAACAGTCCTCTAAAAAATCCAGGACTGTTCGAACTAGTCCCAAAGCTCCTGGACTATCTGTCCAAACAGCCAACTCTCGATCCAGGACCAGTTCTGGCGCTGTCCGAACGCACAAAAATGGGCGTGGCTTGAATAGAACGGTCCTGGAATGTCTGTCAAAACAGCCAAACAGCCAACTCTCAATCCAGGACCAGTTCTTGCACTGTCCGAACGCACAAAAAGAGGCATGGCTTCGGCAGAACGGTCCGGAATGGTCCAGAACTTTCTGTCTGAATGAACCTAGTAAGTACCTTGTGGATTTTGAGGAGGAGGATTAACTACTGAAAAAAAGCTGAAAATGTGAGGGGTTGTCCAAATAGTCCCATATAAATGTCATCAAATTTCTTGTGTAGATGACTAGAGTAGTCAACTACACTAGAACAGGAAGAGTTCCTGTATCGATTCTAGTTTAAGGTTAGTTTAGTTGTAATATTGGAAGCCTGATTCCAGACTGAGCCTATTAACCCATCGATTAAACTAGACCAAATGCTTTGTTTATTTTTTACCTTTTTTTCTGGAGAATGAAGGATTCAGTGTGGCACAATTAGACACCGACTTGAGAGCTTGAATGATGAAATTTTGCTGTTGCAGCATCGTCATTGGGTGCAGCAGTCACTTTGCCTGTTTGCGGCTTCCTCATTGCTGCCTTCAACTGGGAAAGCGTCTTCTACGTCACCGGTGTCCTGGGGCTCCTGTGGACGCTCGCCTGGTACTTCCTGATGTACGACTCCCCCGGACAGCACCCGAGGATCAGCAAGAAGGAGAGAGAATACCTGGAAGCCTCAATTGGAGCGTCCAGCAAACAAAAGAAAGTGAGTAGGTACATACCTGAATTTTTTGTAATAATCCCAGGAGGCGGAAAATCACTTGCTAAAAGGAATGTCACCCAAGATGACGACATGGATGCATACTAGGGATGGAAAATCGATATAAAGTATCAACTTTTTGAATCGATTCAGAATGGGACTCAAAAGATCGATTCTCAAAAAATCTGCCATGTGAATAGGTATTGATTTTTCACAATATCTATACTTTTTTCAATAAAAAGAAAAGTTGAATGTCATATCTAACTAATTAAACTATGACCGTCTAAAATATTACGCTAAAAATATAATTGTGTGCTCGAAACTACCTTTTAACAGGGGGGTAGCAAGTGAAACAAATAATATTGCTGAAGAACAAACCGTGTTCTTAGCTCTTCTAGAAAATTAGCGGTTTTTCAAACTATTAAGTACATCATGAGTGGAAAACCTTATTCAAACGAACAATTTACAGTGTGCACACCACAAATCTTCAGCAAACTAGAAAAACCGAAAACACAAAGAAATTTCGTGTAGGGCTCGAATGGACACAAGGACGTTGAATTAAATTGGAAGTTTGGAAAGATACGAGAACGAGGGGTCCACCAGAAGTGGAAGAAGGGACTTCCACGGTAAAGGCTGAAACTTCCTACTCCCATGCTAGGATGGAACAAGAACACTTCTAGCTTCATGGGATGGAATGGACTTCCAATTACTGAGGAGATTTTATTCATTTTCACGTTTCAAAATGATTTCAGATTCGCATTTTATTTATTTCCGCAAGTTTAAGAACGATTTATTGAAAAATCAGAAGAAAAGTATGGATTCACAATTTTTCAAAAATCTGAGGTACCTAATATCGATTCACGATTTAAATCGGAGCTTGAAAATCGACCCAAAAAAATAAATTTTTCCCACTCAAAAATATCTTTTATAAAAAATCGACTTCCATTCCTAATACATAGGTACACCTTGTTGTTGGTGTAGGTGTATACCTACATTGGTGAAGGCAGAACAGGAAAGAATATGTACATATAGCTGTCACAATTCCTCATTTTCAACTTGAGTTACTTCAAATGTAAAGTGCTGACCCAAAAAGACTCAAAATTCTGGAACATTTTTGGGTCTACCTAATTACGTAGGAGTGTAGGTATTTGTGAACGTTACTGTTATCAGCGATGATCCTCATCTATTCCATCTACCCTAAGTAAATGTTGGTACGGGTGGAGGAGACTTGCTTCTGTGTATAATGTGCTTCTTCACTTAGTATAATTGAACTGCGCCCTAGTTACTTTTTTCTTCCTTCTCTTCGAAATGTCAAGCGCTCGTCTTGTGACCATCACGTGCCACAATTATGAATCAACTTTTGCGTTAAACTAGCTGTACGTTGTGCGGTGAAAAGGAAAGAATTTGGTCTTAGAGCTCAACCAGCTGATCAGGGCGGGAAATTCATCTAGCCCTGTTGTATGTTCGGAAAAGCAGTTCCGAACCGTTCGTAACTGACCACGCCGATTTTTGGCTGTTTGGACAGCATCAGAACTAGTTCTGAAAGATCCCGAACCAGAAGCTCGATATTGGGACAAAGTAGTTCGTAACCATTCAGAACTAGTTCGAGAGGTTCTGGATTTTCTTCAGAACTGGGAGTTCGCGGCATGCGCAGTAGACGTTTTCACCTGCTGTCGTTTAAAGATACGTAGAATCCGAAAATCGAATCCACTGTCCTTCCCTTTTCTCCGAAACTGTTACCTAAATTAATGAAATTTGGTAGGTACATAGTAAAATATACCATTGGGGATCCCAGTGCTCCTCGAAGGTCGGCGGACTTTTAACTAAGAAGTGAAAAATAAGGGTTCGAAATTCTCAAAAATTAATAACTCGAAAACTTATAATAGTTACAATAGGTATTTTTTCGCCCAGTATTTCGAGACTGATGACGTTTTTAGTCAACATTTTGACCAAAAATCACGGTAAATAAGGTTCGGGTGGCTGTAAATGACCCCTATGTGCTTGTGCAATTAATAAAAAAAAACAGGTATTTTTTAAAACTTTAGGTGGGTAAGTATTGATAGGATACCACCTACCTACTTAAGGTAAAAGCACTGGTATTGGCCACAGTTAAGGAAATTCTCGATGTTTTTCATCCATTTCAGAGTATGTAGGTACCTGCGGTTTCGAAAACCCAATCAGTATTTAGCCCAACTCATCCTCCAGTTATTTTTCTCCCCTTATAATGACTAGTTTTAGACATGGTAGGTAGAATGTGATAACGCGCGCTAGTTATCATTTATGAACTAGCTCGAAAAGCGTTTTACGGACAGAGAACTAGAAGTTCTGAACGGTTCTTCCCCCCCCCCCCCCTCTCAGTTCATAACTGGTTCGATTCCGAACTGATTCAGAACTGCTTATCCGAACATACTTTATATATGTTACTTCCCGGTGTTTGAAGAGCACGCCGGAATAAAACCCATCAAGATCCGTTCAGCCGTTTGGCCATCCACTCGAGAATATACATACATACACACAACCAAACTTCAAGTTTTATAGATAAGATTCTACAAGTCCGAGCTATTTCGGGAATGGGGTTTAGTCATAATAGTAGGGAGTATGTCTACTCATCTCGATACCTGTTCATCTTCTTATCTTGGTGTTTAGAAAATATCGTTGTACAGACCGTAGCAATAGGTGATAATATTTTTTCTTTGCTTTACACATTAAATAAAGTTCCGGAGATAGTAGTAAACCCAGGAACTCAGAAGTCATATTTTTTGCTGTCAGTTAGCCAAATCGAATGCGATCGAGTTCAAAAATGAATAGGCGTGATCTAGACATCCTAAGGGCATTTTGGTAACAGCCGCTCCAATTTTGGTCCGTTTTTAGGACAGTTATAGTGGAAAAACTAGAAAACCCGTCATAACTCCATTATTTTTCCACATAGAAAGCTCGTTCTCATCTCACATTGAAAACAAGCTAAAAAAAAAACCAAAAAGAAAATCTGAAAAATACCGTATTTTTAGGAAGTCATGACCATTGGAAGTTGCAACATTCATACGTCCATTCTACATACGTACGGAGCGACGTCTAGCGGAAAAGACCTATTTTTGACTGTATCCATTCCCGTACACTAGGAACATGGAAGTAAAATGATGGATGTCAGTCGTTGTTAGCGCTATACGATGGTAGTACAACGTAAGACGTAGGGAATCCCGTATATTATGGTGATTCATACTCTAAAATTAATACTGATGCGATCTCGTTGTTACCCATTTTTGATACGTCCGGACTGGTCGCACTATGAGATTTCTTCTCTGCAGTTCGCTCAACATTAATTTGATAGGTATGAGTGAGTATAATCTACAAAACGGAAATTGTCCGTCCGGTGCGACCGTTTGATAAAGGAACGTTATTGTTCACACGAGCCTTTTATTGAATGAATTGCATTAATAATTTCACCATGGGTCTGTCAGGCGAACGTTTTACCTCAGTACGAGTCCAACAGTAATCAGTTTTTACATCGCCGTCCAACAGATAGCTTTGATAATGATCAAATTAACGTGGTCGCTCCAAATCAACTCAAAGTCGAATCAGTAAAGAATAGAGAGTTTTCGCAAAGTTTGGCTACCAGCCCGTTGACGGGCTAAGGCCTACGTACGAAGAAAAGTGCGAACTGTGCATGCGCACGTTTGGGTGGGAACGACCTAACTTAGCTCGTCAACGTTGGATGCCACCAGTCTACGTAAATGACCTAGCGCTAGGTCGTATGGGCCGTTTCCCGTACTAACCTTCCACCAAGGAAACCTCATGGCATGGATTGTCTTCTTCCATGGCATTTTTGATTATTTGTTTGTGTTGTATACGTGTACCTGATAGCGTGCGTCTTTTTTCTCTCGATTTTCGGTTTTTCTGCTGTATAAAAACCCTTCATATCTATATTTTTTTGAAAACAGTATTAGGAAATATTTCTGTGATCCTTGAAGACTGGAAAATGTCAATAAATTGTACCTGGCTAATTTCTCTATGTCTATGGACAACCTTACAGTTTTTTAGCTAATAATGTCTACTTATTAGCCACAAATTTTTGCCAAATAACTTTAATTAGCCAAACCTTTAGTTTTTTGGCTAATTTGTCTCGTGTCTATGGGCAACCCTACATTATTTTCCATTTGAAAATAGTAATAGGAAATGTTTCCGTGATCCTTTAAGACTGGAAAATCTTAATTAATTGTACCTGGCTAGTCTATGAACAACCGTATAATTGTACTAGCGAGATGAAAACTAAAAACGGCTTTTTAAACTGAAATCTTCAAGTGATGAGAATATGATGAGAACAGTTCAACGTTAACGTTAGCGTCACCCATCGAATCAGCTTAGATCGTTCACGACCTAAATTTCACGACCTTAGATCGTTTCACGAGGTTAGCATCCAGTTTTTTTCCCTTAGATTGTTAGCCTGGAGGGCCTTAGTCCGTCAACGACCTAGTGGCCAAACTTTTGTGAAAACTCTCTAATAAATCGTGACTGAAAAGAAATAAAAATACAGGCAAGGATTTCAGCACATTCCTACCACCATTTCTTAAACAGATTCTTGAAAATTGTGTGGTTGCTTGTATGCTGGTGTGCCTGTATCAGTGGTCGCCTGACGCGGGAAACCATTTGATGATTTGGCAGATTTAAACCTCCTTCAAGTAGCTACTTCCGTTTTTTGTAACAATTTTATGGCTGACGCAAATGAAAACGCAACTTATACACAGACAATGCATGATCGCAGTAAACGCAATCATCGTGTGCGTCAGTCACCACCACTGCTCAGATTAATATGAGAGCCAGCCCTCAAAATTCGAACAAAATTGAAAAGTCTTGTTTCAAGTTTAGAGGAGAGGCTCCCCCATAGAATGGACGTTTGATAAATCACTATTGGTTTGTTATTTTCAATAATAAACCATTGTAATCAAAGATTTTTGAACCCCCTCTAAATCTGATGATTTGCGTTTCAAGGTAGGTACGTAGAATCCTGTGTGTGTGTTCGCTTGCATGGGTAGGGCCCTGATAGAAATTACGTTCTGTAGGGGAAAATAATAAACAGTTGTTTAATAATTTGCAGCGTATTTATTCCATTTTTTAATTCTACGTACCTACCTTGAAACGCAAACCATCAAATTTTGAGGGGGTTGAAACAATTTTTCGAAAAAATGGAATAAAAACTCCAAATTATTACCTACACAACATTTTATTATTTTCCCCAATAGAAATAAATTCATATTAGGGTGCTACCCACGCACGCGAACACATACACAGGCACGACAACAATGCCACCAGATATTAAGATTTCTATAACGTCCGGAATTTACAGTTACGTACATGTGTACGTGCATTTTTTCTACCCCCATGTAACTCGCCATTTCGGCCCCGCGAACCACCCCTGTCGTGAAGCAGTGGTTAATAGTTAATTCACCACTACCACGAATTCTTTAAACCTGTCTAATACGTGAAATTCGCTATCTTTGAGTGACGGATACTCCTTCTAATACGAGTGGACTGTTATTCATCACTAGGACTGGTTTCACTTATAAAAACTAGGTACCTACTCCTTCAGGGCTTGACTTGCCCTTAGCAGCCTCCACCACCCCTTACAGCTGCCCCTTTCCACACAACTTCACTCAGTGCACCTCATGTGCCTGTACTAAAATCAGATATAATTCCTGTCCCAGGGAATGGTTGGAATTTCCACTGTGGCCTCAGGTGCCCACTCTTAGGCATGCTTCTCTCATGAGAAACCTGAGAGCTAGGGGCCTTTACACTGGCCTGCCATCGCCTCTCTATTGGGGATGTCAGATCATGAGCTTAATCAAGTCTGAACTTTGGGCCAAGTTCATGGCAAACGGGGTTGTCCCCACAGAAAGGCACCTGGCACTCTTGCTATCTCGAAACAGTGCTTCTCCTTGGAAGAAGCCCGAGAACTAGGGGCCTTTACACTGGCCTGCCATCGCCTCTCTATGGGGACGTCAGATCATGAGCTTAATCAAGTCTGAACTTCGGGCCAAGTTCATGGCAAACTGGGTTGTCCCCACAGAAAGGCACCTGGCACTCTTGCTAACAAGGATTGCACCATTCCCTCGAGACTTTCTCGTCAACACCAGTCCAATCATATTATGAGACTCATGTCCCATACAAGAGTGATATCGAATCTCAATTTACTATAATAAATCACTGGATAAAAGAATGTTATTCCTAGTATTTTAGTAACTGGTAATACTGGTACTTCGCATAAGACTTAAGACTGAAGAAATTGACTTACCCTTTCGTCGATCTTACTCCATTCTGTTACCCTTTTTCTCCAGCTCTATCCCCACCAAAACAAATTCCCCACTTTGCACCCACCTCATCCCGTGACGCCATTACCTCTTTGGCTCAAGGGATGTATATCTATGACAACTTAATACGCATATCCTTATCCTGAATTCATACTTGAACTCGCCGTTCGCGACACTCCCCACTAAATAGAAGTGTCCTGCATATTGTAGGACACCGCTCACCAAGCCAGAATAACTGAAACAGGCTGAGAAATGATCAAAACAGTATTATGTTTCAAGAATATGTACCATGTATTTCCCAAACAAGTAATGAATGAACCGATAGAAAGGGGGGGGGGGGGGGGACGTATATCAATTGGCCAAGTTAACTAGCTGCTGGGTCCATTTCCGAATTTTCTCACGTGCAAGTTGCGCAGCTGTTCTCGGTTGACCACGGCCTGGTCCATCCGACTCACTAGGTGGTTGTCCTTCTATGTTACTGCGGTGGGAATCGTCCTGGGTGTGGCTGGTGGGGTTAGGGCTGCTAGGGGTCGCTGTCAAGGTAGATCGCATTTCAGGATCTGCTGGTTGGACTGTTGCAGGGGCTGGCTGTGATGGGGACTGGGTAGGAGAAACGTCTTCCACTTGTTCAGGAGTGGTGTGACGTGAATTCTTAGTACGGTCCTGTATTTCTAGGGGATATAGGTGAGATATTGACCTGGTTAGTGTCGTTCCTGTATCAAGAGTAACTTGAGCTGATCGAATATGGTCATCTGTGCCAGGGTATAGAGCAGTTATTTTACCCAACCTCCAATGGGCTCTGTTGTTTGTATCACCTTTGACGTGTACCACATCACCCACCTCAGGGGTTCTTCCGGACACAATTCGAGGTTGTTTGTGATCCTTGACATGTCTCTCTCGTAAAGAGACCAAGTACTGGTTAATAAACATTGAACGAAATTCATTGAGCAAAGTGCTCCCTTTCGTCCAACCTTCAACCAATTGTCGTTTTGTGACAGTGAACGTATCAGTGGGATCCACCGGCTGAGATTCCAAAATTTGGGGACCACAAGCAGTTAGGAAGTTGAGAGGAGTAAGAACATGACTCATATCAGAGTCTACAACAGTTAATGGGCGTGAATTGACAACAGTTTCAATTTCTTTCAGGACAGTGTGTAGTTGACTATCAGTAAGGATCGATTTGTCTAGAGTCCGTCGGAGGGAATGTTTAACTAGCCCAATGAGACGCTCATAAAACCCGCCCTGCCACGGAGCAAGTTCTGTAATGAACGTCCACTCGAACTTTCCTTGCTGGTAGAGATTTGATGTCAGTACATCCGATGTCAACTTGAAGTGCGTGGCATTGTCAGAAATTATCAATAGCGGTCGCCCCCTAGATGCGACAAACCTCCTTAGTCCAAGAAGAAATTCGTCAGCCGATAAGTTTTTTACAATCTCAAGATGTACTGCACGGACTACCATGCAAGTAAAGAGACAACACCACCGCTTTTCTGTAATCCCATTATCTGAAACTGTTAGAGGGCCAAGATAATCAAGTCCTGAGTAGGTGAAGGCAGGACAATATTCAACTCTCTCAGTTGGTAGAGGGGGGATAGCCGGTAACCTATAAGGGCCCCCACCATACTTTATACACTTCTGACATCTCCGAATCACTTTCATCACTTGAGATCTTCCATGGGGAATCCAATACTTATGACGCACCAGTGATAAAGTGTGGTTTGTTCCAACATGGTAGTTGTGTTCATGGACATTACGAATAAGCTTGGTTGTAAATTCAGTATTTTTAGGTATCAGAATAGGGAATTTTTGGTCATAAGGAAGGGCTGCATTTTGTAACCTTCCCTGACACCTTAAAAGTCCATCTGCGTCAATAAATAAGCCCAAAGATTTGGAGAGGGCACTTGTACCCCCGTTCATCTCTAGTTGAAAATGAGTCTGTTGCAAGCGTCTGATGTCTTCGTTCGCCAAGTCGAGTAGAGCAATCAGTGTAGCATTCGATTGGGGTTCAACATTCTGCTTGGATCGTTCCAGGGCAACTGCTGTTGTGTCGCGGTTGGCTGGGATACGACAATTTGTAGTGCTGTTTTCATGAGATGAAGAAACAGTATCATCTGAGGGGATGAAACTGGTTACGTGTACCAAGGGCCACAAATGTGGCTGGGATTGAAGATATCCTGGTCCTGTAAGCCACAGTGAGGAAAGACAGTGATTTTCAGGCAAACGTGTGGCACAATCAGCAGGGTTCAAATCAGAAGGGACGTAGCGGAATTGTATATGGCCTGATGCCACTATTTCTGAAATACGTTTGCTGACGAAAGGAGGTAACAGTCTCTCAGACTTTATCCAACTCAACACCACCTGGCTGTCCGTCCAAAGATACACTTTATCCCACTTGGCTTTCAAGGATTTCTCCACATAATTGATTACCCTGACGCCTATCAGCACACCCATTAGTTCGAGTTTTGGAATTGTCAGATGTTCCTTTTGACGAATTGGGGTCAGTCGGGATCGTGACATAACAAAACTAACAGTGGTTTCACTATTCGACCTACAACGAAGATACACTACAGCCGCATAAGCGTCCTTGGAGGCATCAGTATAACAATGAATTTCTTGCGTCGAGTGATCAACTCTATGATTATTAGTGGTGGAGCACCGATAGTAGCGTGGTGTAGAAAACTGAGTTGTTGCTTTTAGTGATTCTAGGCATTTTGACCATGTTTTAAGCTTCTCATCCGATAACGGTTCATCCCATTTAACCTTATCTATCCATAGTTGTTGGAGGAACAATTTTGAGGGAAGCAACAGGGGGGCTATGAAACCACACGGGTCAAACACAGATGCCAGAGTTTTCAGTACGTCACGTTTGGTTTTGAATTGCTTCTCAAATACTGATGGGCTCACTGCTATTGACAAGGTATCAGTCTTGGTATCCCATTTGAGGCCTAAAACAGAAACCACTTTCTGATTACTTTGCTGTGTTTTAGGGATCATCTGCAGGAGTTCCCTGCAGTTGGAGTTCCAATCCCGGATGTTCATTGACAGTTCCTGAAAGGAGCTCCTGGTTTCTTGAAATAGAGAATCGGCTTGTTGAAGAGAATTGGCTCCAGTTACCAAATTGTCAACATATAAATGTTGAGATGCGTGAATGGCGTTAGGAGTATTCTTTCTCTGTAAATGAAATTTGACAGTAGCTGCAAGTAAGTAAGGGCTGGAAACAACCCCGAAGGGAACCCGACAAAATCTTAGATGCATCAAATTTTCGTCTGTAGAACCTCGAGCAATGTCTTTTATCCACAAAAACCTGGTGACATCTCGGTCTTCTTCCTGCAATCCCACTTGAAGAAAGGCTTTCTCAATGTCAGCCACTATCCCGATTGGGTACATTCTAAAGCTCAAGAGCAACATAGTGAGCTCTTCCAGCATCAGAGGACCTTTGTAGAGGAACTCATTCAAACTACAATGCCCTTTGACTTTGGCAGACGCATCATAAACTATTCTGAGTTTGGTAGATTTATTTTCCTGCAGAATACAGTGATGTGGAAGATAGTGGACAGGATGTCCTTTTGGTAAAACATTAGTAGTTTCAATTACTTCAATGATCCCACTCTCTAGTTGCTCTTTAAGCAAGGAGTCATACTGCTCAATAATCATAGGTTCAGTTCGTTTCAGCAGGGAATTAAGTCTACCCAATGCCAATCCAAAATTCACTGGTAGGTCCGTTGGGTACTGAACCCACGGCCACTTAACATAATAACGATTGTCCTGAAAAACTGTTGTATTGTTAAAGAACTGAACAATTTCATCTTGCTGTAAGACTTTGGGTGAATCGTTAATACCAATACCTTCAAGTTCCCAGAGGTTCTTGATGGGGTCATCCTGCAATGGTGGGTCTGGCATTGTGAAATAGTTATGGTTTCCACCCCCTTGAACAAATGTCAGTACAGTTAGTACACTCTCATTAGATGGTTTCTCATATCGTCCAGAAAGAATCTCTCCTAGACAAGATTGTACAAGGTATAGTGAATTTCTGACTTCCTTTATGCCACCACCAATGAAGGAACAGTAGTAGTCATTGCCAATCAGAAGGTCAGCAGGACAATCAACTGAAGAATCAGGAGCCAATGTTGAGTGTTCCAGCTGCAATTGCTTTTTAATAGCTGGAAATGCTGGAATCATACCAGTTATAGTTGACACCTCATATGCCGAAACTTCAATACACTCCCCAGTATTCGTTTCTATGCTTAGGGAAACAGAAGTAGTGTTGATTGTTTTCGGACTCATAGACCCGAAAGTATAAACTGTCAGTGTACTTTGTTCAATGGGAGCCAGTCTCAACTTTCTGGATAATGCTGAGGTAATATATGACTTTTGGCTGCCTGTATCAAATAAGATTCTGCCTTGTGTCAACTTAGATGGTCCCTTGAGGGTAGCAACAGCCGTTTGTAGGATAGTGTCCACATTCAGTTGGGAAAACAAGGTACTCGTTTCATGTTGGCGAGGACGTTCCAGTTTGGGGCATAGACTCCTGTTGTGGATCCCGGATGATCTACAGTGATAGCATTGACGCTTTACTGGACAGTCCCGTCTCATATGTCGCCCACTAAAACAAAGATAGCAACGTTTCAGTTCAGAAACTCGAGCCCTTCGTTCTTCCAGTGTCTTATACGTGGCACACTCGTCATTAAAGTGATCGCCTCTACAAAAGACACACTCTCTTCTAGGTCTCTTAGTTGGTGGTTCGCGAGAGTTATTTCCTCTAGTCCTGAATGTGGGTGCTGTGTCTCTTTGTGGAAGCTTTTGAGTTGAGATGAAATTGCTGTTAGAATTTTTTACTGAACCCTTTCTATTCTGTTTACTAGGTGGGCATTTCGGAGTACTAGAATTCTTATCATTCTTATGATGAGTTGGAGGGTTGGGCTTCAATATATTTCCTCCGGAATATAATGCATCAGTAGTGAAACTAAATTCGTTTGGCTGTATCTGCGTCTCTCGATTGCCTTTCAGGCTGGCTGACGTCTCCCTGGCTGAGATTATTTTTTCAAGAAATTTTCTAATTTCTTCCACTGACTGGTTCTCGGTGTCACTCATCATTCTGAAGTCATAGATAATTTCGTCAGGAAATTTTTCAAGGATAGTTGCACGTAACTGATTATGATTAATATTCTCACCAAGTGTGTTTAGAACACGCAGGTGTCGCTCTATCTCGTCCAAGGTACGGCGACATTCTCTTATGGGCTTGCTGGCTGGAGGTATTTTGTATAACGCAACATAGTGAGCATCAATAAGCACACCTCTTTTCCCAAACCTCTCTGTCAATTTGTCAACAGCAATTTTATAGTTCGCATGGGTAATGTCTAATCCTTGGACAGCCTGACACGCCTCCCCTTCCAGGGAAGCCACTAAATAAGCCAGCTTGTCTACATTGCTCAAGTTTTTTCTTTGGTCTATGCCTGAGGAGAAACGATCCCAAAATGCATGCCATTTGAGGACATTACCATCAAATTTTATCATCTCTAATTTAGGAAGCCGACTCGTTCCGACAGCATCATAATTTGCTGATGAGACGGTGGTTGTAGGCAAAACAGGGTTTTGATCTGATTTGGTCATATTTAAAAGTGCTTCAAGCTCGACTAGTAAATCCTCGGCTGTGATTTGCAACTTCGTGTATTCCTCAATTTTCATTTTGATTTCCTCACTGCCATTCTTCAAGCGACCAATGAAAATTTGAATCTCATTTATAAATCCGTGAACAGATACTCTAAATCTTTTGATTCTTATTTCTTCTTCTTCTGTGAAACCCAGTCCCTGCTTCGCCTGGTCGAGGAGAACGAGGCCCTCATCCACCCCCTCACGGACCCTACCCACCAAAACGTCAATCCGAATCAAAGAGGCAGCCTCCATTTGTGATTAATGTTAGGGATGAAATTCTCGTTGTCACTGAAACAACCAAAATATAACCTTTCGTTCACTTTCTCTGACGTATCCAACTATTATGTGGCTACCACTAACTGACTAGGATTGATTCTAAAGTCTTCATTAAAAGGTACAGGTTTGATTAAGCAAAATTACGCAATGCCCATTACAAGCTACTCTGTGAGCTTTTACCTAGTCGCTAGTCCCACAAACTGAGAATCACTAACAACTACACTAGCGCTTGCCCTTCTTTTCCATTATGGAGAAGTGTAAATAAACTCCATCTTATGGAACCTCAGTATCCACCTCCATGTCTCTGGATACTGAAACAGTATCCATGCCCAGAAACGTTGCATGGATGCGTGAGAGTATAGCATCGAGAAGGAATTGACAACCTACGAACACCTACACCTATTACCAACTGTACCACTTTTGTTATCTCCGATCAGGGTTTTTTGATATTTATCAACTGTTAGGTTGGTAACCTGGCAACACTTTAAACTAGTCATTATAACATCGAATTTCATACGAGAACTGACGCATTTCAATTACTAAATACGTAATCCCAGCATCTCCACCATGTCGTGAAGCAGTGGTTAATAGTTAATTCACCACTACCACGAATTCTTTAAACCTGTCTAATACGTGAAATTCGCTATCTTTGAGTGACGGATACTCCTTCTAATACGAGTGGACTGTTATTCATCACTAGGACTGGTTTCACTTATAAAAACTAGGTACCTACTCCTTCAGGGCTTGACTTGCCCTTAGCAGCCTCCACCACCCCTTACAGCTGCCCCTTTCCACACAACTTCACTCAGTGCACCTCATGTGCCTGTACTAAAATCAGATATAATTCCTGTCCCAGGGAATGGTTGGAATTTCCACTGTGGCCTCAGGTGCCCACTCTTAGGCATGCTTCTCTCATGAGAAACCTGAGAGCTAGGGGCCTTTACACTGGCCTGCCATCGCCTCTCTATTGGGGATGTCAGATCATGAGCTTAATCAAGTCTGAACTTTGGGCCAAGTTCATGGCAAACGGGGTTGTCCCCACAGAAAGGCACCTGGCACTCTTGCTATCTCGAAACAGTGCTTCTCCTTGGAAGAAGCCCGAGAACTAGGGGCCTTTACACTGGCCTGCCATCGCCTCTCTATGGGGACGTCAGATCATGAGCTTAATCAAGTCTGAACTTCGGGCCAAGTTCATGGCAAACTGGGTTGTCCCCACAGAAAGGCACCTGGCACTCTTCTAACAAGGATTGCACCATTCCCTCGAGACTTTCTCGTCAACACCAGTCCAATCATATTATGAGACTCATGTCCCATACAAGAGTGATATCGAATCTCAATTTACTATAATAAATCACTGGATAAAAGAATGTTATTCCTAGTATTTTAGTAACTGGTAATACTGGTACTTCGCATAAGACTTAAGACTGAAGAAATTGACTTACCCTTTCGTCGATCTTACTCCATTCTGTTACCCTTTTTCTCCAGCTCTATCCCCACCAAAACAAATTCCCCACTTTGCACCCACCTCATCCCGTGACGCCATTACCTCTTTGGCTCAAGGGATGTATATCTATGACAACTTAATACGCATATCCTTATCCTGAATTCATACTTGAACTCGCCGTTCGCGACAACCCCACCCGGTCACTTTTGAAATTCTGATGGTTGTTGAACCTAAGTAGGACCCTCGACATATTCCCAAATTTTCACCTAATTTGGATGATTCGTTTGGCCGTGGACTTGTAGGTACAATTATCAACAAATTGTTAACATTTATCATATTCCATGAAATAGTACGACGGAACAACAAACTCGATTTCATAAAGCCATGCGTGGTTATGGCCAGCTGTTCCATAGTATTTCATGATAATTATCTGGGCTGGAGTAAGTAAAGTAACAACCATTAAAGGCTGGGGATTTTCGCCCGTCTGCCCTGCCAGCGTCGCGGACTGATCAGCTGTCCTCAAATGAGAGAAAGAATTCGTTCTGTTAATTTCGCTCTTGGCTGCTCATTGCCTCGCCCCCTCCAGTTGTGAGGGGTCACACTTGGACGTGTACACTCCTGTCACCGCACTCATGTTGACGAAGCCGTCAACAAACTCCAGTTCCAACTCCGTTCAAACTTCAGGGCCTTCCTGTGAACGAACGGCCAGACCCTAAGTGGGACGTAAAAACCAAATTTAATTCATTTTGGTTCGTTGTAACTAAAGAGGGCGCCAAGAACGGCGTACGGACAAAAAAAGTTTCATTTTCGGATTCTACGTAGGTAGGAACCTTGATCAAATTTTGAGAGGGGTTACACATTCACTTCCTCACTACCGGAAGGTAGGGAATCCTTGGGTTCGTGGTCGAGTAAAAAGAAAAAAAAGTCCTCCAAAATGAAAATTTGCGTTTCATACATCGAGGAACATTTTTGGTTCCGTGTCCTCTGTCTGTATGTCTGTCCTTCTGTCTGTTGACCACAGTCAATTCCTTGTAACGCCCATCACCACCCGAAATATTGGTCGAAATGGTAGGTGTGGGTTGGGTCGCAGATGGTCCCATGACATAATCATTGAAAAAGTGCTGTAACGTACTTGTAAAATACTTGAAACACCCGTAACTACCTTAAATGTCGTTGAAACGAGTTCAAAGTCGAATGATCGATCAGGAATAAATACTTTCATAGTTAAACACGAATTTCATTTGAATCATACTGTCATTTGCGTCTACGCATGCGCGAACATTAAATGTTGACCATTTCCTTGTAACGCTTCTGACAACGCGAAAAATAGTCGCAGAAAGCTGACATTTTGGGGGCGCGCACGGGTTGGATCGCAGATGGTCACTTAAGATCTCGCAAATAAACTCAGAAGTGGGGACGAAAGGCGCAGGAGCACCGAGGAACCTAGTGGGGATCCCCACCATCCTCCACTAGCTGGAGGATGGAGAGAGATAGCCCTGCCATCAGGGCTATAAAAACTCGCCTCCTCGACTTTCTAGCCATTCTACCCTTCCTCTAGTCGCTGACTACTCATTCTCCTCACTCCTCCTCTCTCTCTCCTTAAACTAAAAGATCCTGGATTTGGTGACATCCTTTGTGTTGGAACCAACCAGGCAAACGAGCCCTAAAAGATCCCGGAATTGCTGACATCCACTGTGTTGGAACCAACCGGGCACACAACCTAAAAGATCCCGGAATTGGTGACCGCCTCTGTGTTGGAACCAACCGGGCACACAACCTAAAAGATCCCGGAATTGGTGACAGCCTCTGTGTTGGAACCAGCCGGGCACGCTCCCGAAAAGATCCCAGATATCATGGTGACATCCTCTGTGTTGGAACCAAGCTGGGCATAACCTAACGCCTCCAGTAGTGAATGCACGCTACCAACCATTCACTACACAGTCCAATTTAAAAAAAAAAAAATCATTGCTAAGGAACAGCTGATCATAATCACGCATGGCTTTATGTAATCCAGTTTGTTATTCCGTCACCATACTATTTCATGGTATATGATAAATGTTACCAATTTGTTGATAGGTACAAGTTCGCGAATCATTCAAATTAGGTGAAAGTTTTGGGATATGTCGAGGGTCCTATTTAGGTTCAGCGACCATCAGAATATCAAAAGTGACGGGTGGGTGGTTAGTGGGGCCGAAGTGGCGAGTTACATGAGACGGTGGAAGGGGGCTGTGGAAAAATTCATGTACATAATAATTATGTAAACAACTGTAATTGCCGGACGTTATAGAAATCTTACCCCTACTTTGAATCAGCGGCACTCTTATTCTGTGTGTGTGTGCGCGCTGTGCGTGCGTGGGTACGTAGGTGTCCACCGCAAAAAACGACTGCAAAATCAGGGTCTTACCCTAATCAGAATTCAGCGATCTACGGAGCAGTGGTAGCTTCCTATATAAAATATAGAGCAAAATGATAAGTAGTTGTGTAGTAATTTGCAGCGTTTTTACAATATGCTTGAGAAAAATGGGTGTTTTGTCGGCTTGTAATGCATGTGAGCTCACAACAGTGGAATTCACATATCCGATCGTGTTTAGACGGTTCCTGTAATATTGATCCTACCATATCTAATTTTTGGTTTATTATTTTCAATAATGAACCTTTGGAATCGAGCATGAAATTTTTTTTTTTTAACACCCCCTCAAAATTTCCGTTTCAAGTATGTAGAATCCGAAAATGCACTAAAAAAAAATTCTGTCTGTCCGCCGTACGCCGCACTTTTCTTAGTTAACATGAACCAAAATTAGTGAAATTTGGTTTGTAGGTCCAGTTTGGGGTCTAGTTGGTCCGCGAAGCTCAGCGTTACTGTCAGTCATCTCTAAGGGGTGAAAAATAGGGGTTGAAATCTCCAGGACGCCGTTACCTAGAATTTTTTTAGTTTTTAAATAGTTCTTGAACTTCGGAGTTTTTTGAGACCGCCAGGAGCATTATGCGTCCAGCCGTTTGATCACAGTAAGGTCCCGAAGTTTGCACCGACAGGCTTCGTCAACAGGTCAAATTTTATACATACAGCCCAGATATCATTGCTAGGGACGCCGCAACAATATTGTACCCAATGTTGGGGGGTTGTCCGTAGTTTCCAATGGTTTTCAATGGATATTTCAATTGGAATTGGATTTCTATCAATCAATCCGTTTATTGGAACTCAGTTGGAATTCAGTGGTTTTTCTATGGATTGCATGCAATGCAGTGCTATAAATCGGCATAAGATCATTGGAAGAAGATGGTCCGCAATGAATTTGAATCAATCAATTTATTCACAAACTTCCCCGCGCATTTTTATGCAACTAAAATTCCCGGGCCAGCTCCACTACTTGATTTAGGGCTTCACTTTCCTGGAGGGAGCTCGAGGGTAGGTATTGGCCACAGAAAACAGTGATATACGCAGACGGGGCATCTATACGGGTAAAACATTACACAACGGTTTGTTACATAACGTTTTATTAAACAACGGTTTATTATTCATGAATAGCTGCAAATAATTAATGCTCCGATTTAGAGCTTTCCTGGGGGGAGCTCGAGGGTATTGACCACAGAAAACAGCGGTCTACGCAGAAGGGGCATCTAAACAGGTAAATAATAAACCGTTGTGTAATAAATTGCATCGTTTTCCTTTGAACACAAAAATATTGAATAATATTTAAATCCGCCTGTGTATTTGGACAATGCTCTCAAAACGCTATTTAACGTTAGAGTAGCTTACCAGGGTATCTGATTTAGGAAAAAGATCATGATGTGCTTACGCGCACAGATTGCCCAGTTGCCCGCGTTTCATCGTTCCCTAGTGTGTGGCACAAAAAAGTGAGCCGAGGATAAAAACAACCTTCGACAGTTCGCCCTCCTCTTTGAAAAAGGAAACATCGCCCATCGAAGCTTCAGATCCCAAGGAGAGAGACACAAACAGTCCCCGATAGGGGATGGATGCACCAGTGCACCTAGCTCCTTATTGCTGTTCGTTTAGATCCTCCTTATTCCTGCATAATGTAGTAGCTGTTGTAATAAAACGTGTGCACCTCAACGTAGGTTTTATTCAGCGAAATTCTGCATACGTAATACAATAGGAACGGATTTTTCAAGAACATTCTAAAACAGCATGGTAACCAATAAATACTTAATTGATGGGGACTAGGGATAATTCAGAACTGTAGTTTTATAACATTTTCCCCCTCTTCATTTTGGAACGTAGTCGGCAAGATAGCTCGGGGGTTTCTTCACTCTGCTGCTCCTTCGAATCAATTGATTTTCCAAATTCGATGTCTCTTCAACTTGAGGTATGACTTCAATTGGTTCATCCCCACGTAGTGACGTAGGACTGGACTGGATGAGTTCCGGCGTTTCCTCTTCTACCACCACGTCAGTATGATTGCCTTTTCCTGTTGGAGCTAAATGCTGTGTTGATACAGTAGTCTCCCGTCCATCTGCTAATCGGATGTGTGCGTAATGTGGGTTTGCCTCTAGTAACTCGACTTCGTCTACTAATGGTTCATTCTTGCTGGGACGGACATATCTTTTGAGCAAGACCTTTCCAGGTTCTAGGAGCCAGGAAGGTAAAGCTTCACCACTTGGTGACTTCCTTGGGTGTGTGAACATGCGTTCATGCGGGGTTTGGTTTGTCGCAGTACAGAGAAGCGATCGAATCGAATGCAAAGCTTGTTGTAACACGTCTTCCCAATCTTCTGTGTTCAAATTGTACGTATGTAAAGCTAGCTGTATCGTTTTCCACAAGATACCGTTATACCTCTCGACTTGTCCATTGCTTTGTGGGTGATAAGGAGTGGTTCTACTAGATGCTATTCCACTAGAATGTAGGAAAGTTTTGAATTCGCTTGACATAAAAGATGCTCCTCTATCAGAATGGACGTACGATGGCATACCGAACACCGAGAATATTTGCTTCATACTTTGAATAACAGAAGATTGGGAAGACGGATCGCCTTGAAAATACCGAGGCTTTAGTTGAGCACATGTGTTACATTCGGACGTAGTTTTCCTGATTTCCTCCAACGAAAATGGTAAATTTTTGGTTCGAACCCAATGGTACATCCTGGTAATTCCCGGGTGGCATAAGGATTCGTGCAGTTTTCGGAGATCCCAACCTGACATAGATCCAGAAACCCTGGACAATGCATCTGCAACTGTATTATCTTTCCCGGGGCGGTAGATAATGTCGTAAGAGTATGCAGACAACTCCAGTTTCCATCTACAGATCTTCTCATTCTTCACTTTACCAGCATGTTTGGTATTGAACATGAATGCGACGCTCTGTTGGTCAGTGATGAGATGGAAATGTCGTCCCATTAGGAAATGACGCCACTTCCGAATAGCTTCAATGATCGCGTACGCTTCCTTCTCGATTATGGAATGATTTTTCTCAGAGCAACTGAGAGTACGAGTGAAGAATGCTATGGGCTTTCCAAGCTGGCTGAGTGTGGCAGATATGGCAAAGTCCGAAGCATCTGTCTCCACAGTCATTGGGATGTTGTAGTCGATAGCATTGACCACTGCCGTCGAAATATCTTGTTTGATCCCTTCAAATGCCTCACAGGCCTTAGCATTGAGAGGGAAAGATGTTGTATGAACCAGTGGATAGATTTTGTGTGAAAAATTTCTTACCCATTTAGAATAATGGGAAAACATCCCCAAAATTCTTTGCAATGAGGCTGGGTTAGTTGGAGGTTGGATTTCAAGAAATGGGCGTAGTCTCTCTGGGTCGGGTCTGATTTGCCCATTCGAAATTACGTAGCCTAGTAAGCTTATTGACTTCGACTTGAATGTGCATTTGTCTTTGTTGATGGTAAGGCCGTATTTTCTGGTCATTTCGAGAAAATTCTTCAGATTATTATCGTGTTCAATGTTATCATTACCGCATATGGTCACATCGTCCAAGTACACATAACAGCCTTTAATACGTTCGTTCTTAATAATGCCAGTCAAGAATTTCTGAAATGCTGGAACACCATTGGTAACCCCAAAAGGTAAACGAGTAAAGTGGTACAGTTGTCCACAGGCTTCGAATGCTGTGTAAATGTATTCCTCCTTCGCTATGGGGACCTGATGGTATGCGCTGGTAAGGTCGATCTGGCTGTATACTTTGTACTTTGCTACCTCTTCGACTATATCATCAATTCTCGGAATGGGAAAAGCGTCAAGTAACGTAAACTTGTTGATTGTCTGCGAGTAGTCGATGACCATTCGTTTCTTACGTGTGCCTGACACAACAAAGGCTTGGGCTCTCCAAGGAGAATCACTTATCTCTATAATTTTGTTTTTTAAAAGGTTTTTTATTTCATTTTCCATAAATTCCAGATCAATTTTCGAGTGTCTCCTCGAACGAACAGCAATTGGCTTGCAATTTGGAGTCAGATGTGAAAATATATGAATGGGTTGTACAAGGGCAGCCCTCACACTACCACAGATTTTCAAAGAAGGTCTGTTCCCTCCAAACGATATCTCAACTGAAGAGTGATTTTGTAGTACATCATGTCCCAGAATGATATCCGAACACAAATCATCCATGACATAAAGCTTAACAGATTCGTAAATACTGCCATTGATTTCAATAGGAACTTGACAATAGGATTTAATCTCTGTTGCTAGAGCTAAGGAAGCCATTGATATCCGACCTGAATAGGGGTGCGTTCGTAACGAGGTATTATGAGCTAATTTAGTACTCACAAAACTCAGTGAGCTTCCTGTATCGATCAGGGCCTCTGCAGGAAATCCGTTTATTTTGACAGGTATGGTCGACTTAGCTAGCGTAGGTGATGAAGTTGCTACTATGGTGGCTAGAGGACCAGCATCCAAAGACGCGTCAGATGCAAACTGGATGCGTTTCAGTACAAACGGCTTGGTTTCAGGAATTTCTTCATACCTAACCCGTACTGTTTAGAATTTCGCTGAATAAATTGTAATAAAACGTGTGCACCTCAACGTAGGTTTTATTCAGCGAAATTCTGCATACGTAATACAATAGGAACGGATTTTTCAAGAACATTCTAAAACAGCATGGTAACCAATAAATACTTAATTGATGGGGACTAGGGATAATTCAGAACTGTAGTTTTATAACAGCTGTACCTACTGATTGTGTTTCCATTAATTATATAACGCCCTAGCCTAATCAGAAGACCGGACCAACGGCCAGCCCCACCCAGAATTTACTTTCTGCTTTCAACGAATATAAAAATGCTTATGTTTGATTGCAGGCTTACGCAGTACCTTGGAAGGAGTTGGTTACCTCGCTACCAGTGTGGGCCATTGTCATCACTCACGGCGCGTCAGTCTTTGGCTTCTTCACATTCCTCAATCAGATGCCCACATATATGAAAACGGTTCTCAAACTCGATATCAAAAAGGTAATTGAAGAATTAGACAGCATAGCACACCTTTACACATCAAATCTTTAATCATCAATCGACTCGCTCGCTTGCCTCTGAGCCGGTTCCACTTGTTGACTGAGAATATTTTTATGAATAACATCACCCGTAACATTACCGTTCGTTCGGTTTGAGGTCGCTCACATCTGAAATCTGAAAGGCGATACTCATGTGATAATAGTGGAAAGGTTGGGTTCAAGATCGTTCCAACAGCAGCAAGTCGATGGATAGTTTCTGTTGAATTGGGTAGGCATCACGATGGGAATTAGGACCATGGGTCGGACATTTTTATAATTTTATTTAGCATCTATCGGGAAAAATCGAATGGGTTCAATAATATTTGTGGTGAACGGTTAGGTGTGTTTACCACTTGTTGTTAACGGTGGGTTTTCACGACAGTAGGTTAGAGAGTAGGGGTCACCAGAAAGTCATGAGTTAGTCATGAATGGATAGTAGCAGGAGAGAGATGGGAGTAGAGAGAAGATGGATGTGGTAGGATGGGCTCCTATGGGATCTTTAGACTAACTCCCCGTGGTTTTCACCAACAGCAGGAGATCTTTCAAGGTGTGCTCTTGCGGTTTTCACCAACAGCAGGAGATCTTTTTAGGGTGTGCTCCCCGCGGTTTTCACCAGCAGCAGGAGATCCTTTAGGATATGGGGGAGAGGACGAGAGAGAGGGTCGAGAGAGAGAGAAAGGTTCGAGGGAGAGAGGTTCGAGAGAGAAGTCGCAAGTCGGGGGTCGAGTCATCGAATCTGGGCCAGAAGGGCTGTTTTTATAGGGACTTTTCCACCCGTCCCCAGTCTACAATCAGCCGGATGGCGGATGGGGAAACCCCGGGTTGTTTACCAGCTCGACGTCTTCCGAGTTTACTTGGTAAAATCACACAATATTACAGGAGTGGATTCTGAGAGGGAATCACGACAATATTTATAGCCATTGTCCAATATTACCTACCTTCAAACTTATGACGTTACTTAACGAACATGTGATGAAGTCAACAAAACACTCAAACTGGTGGAAGTGGATGTCACCTGAGATCCATGCAGCTGCATGTCTGTCCCGCGCGTACGCTGCTGCACTCTTGTGGACTGTTTCCTCCTTGTTCTCAAACCGTTTTTCAGCCCCCTGCCTCGGGTAACGACGCTGATTTGCGATAACGTTGTCCATAGTTTACTAACTTGTAAATCACATCACTCGACTAGTGTAGTTACGCTCTGTATGTTTGTGTTCCTCAGTGCACAGAATACTGATACTAACATGGCTCAGTGCTTGTTACATACTAGGTACCTCATAAAAACTTAACCTTAGATTCTCCCATAAAATTCAGTCGTCACGTAGTTTGGATTATCAAGATAAAACCCCAAAACAATCTCAAAATCGACAGTAGATGCATATTTACGCTTGTACACCTGAAATATTTACGTGATGCATATTTACGCTCGTCTCTGAATGCAAGTGAACGAACCCCCATTCACTAAAAGAGATTATGAAAAGAGATGATCTATTTTGAAAATCTCGTGGGAGAGGTAGTCTCCTTCGGGAGGCAGTCTCTCCCAATGTCTGCAGGTTTCGTCTATTTTACTGAATCTCCCGTGGCCTACCTCAACCCGTACTGAGACGTTTGTATTCATGAATCGATAATATGCATATATTTTTAATGAACAATCGACTTACCTTTAAGAGAGGAAGATACACGAGATCACTGCAAAACAAACGAGAAATGAGAGACTCTCTCTTTCGAGAAATAATTAGGTGCCTGAAAGAGATCGAAAATGCAAGATGGCCGCCAACCTCTCTCTTTTAGAAGTTACAGAATAACCCTGACATGGATACTATAAAAATCTCTTTTGCCAAAAGAGAGAGTCGGACCGAAAAGAGGTGTCTCTTTTGCTTAGTGAATAGGCCCCCTGAAGTCAGAAAGAGGTTGGGCGGCTGAAGAACTGTTTGCACACTTCTTCTTCTCCCACTCAGTACTTGGGTACTTATTGCTAATAACAATCCATAAGCTTCAACCAAGGTTTTCCTTGATTTTTTCGAAGATAGGACAACTTGAGATGTTCTGTAAACAACGACGTCATCGTAACTTTCTGGTTTCAAAACGAAGTAGGAGCAGTCTCATCTCAATCACTACTTTCAAATGAAAAACTACGTAGATAGTCAGCACTTTTAGGATTTCCCCGTTTTTTATGTGGAAAACACAAATTGGGATACCTACTAATAAATCACGTCTTTAGTTTTCCACACAATTGCATTTTCGCCATAATTTACGTGAGAATCAGACAAAGACGATGCCTGATGATACCTTAAAATAAGACGAAACGGATTGCCACAATGAAGTGCAATTGGGTGGAAAACTAAAGGTGTAATTTATTCACCTCAAGTTGCATGGATGTAGCCACCGCTGCATAGTTTTGATTGAGCCAAAGTGCCCATTAAAATAAAAATCTTCCTTGGTTCCATGCAAAGAATTTCTTGAACAACATCTTTATTTTATAATTTTTACACATCTTCGCTAATTAAAATCAAACAGCAAAAACAGTTTGGTATGAATTTTGTTAACATCATCAAGCCGTTTGAGCGTGCATTAGTTATGTGCCTTCGTCATTTCACAGTACATCAATGAAAATACACTGCCAAGGTGATGGCACAGGAGCTTCCTCGTCACAATCAGAGTGACCCATTATAAAATAGAACAGACTCGGAAGCAAAATAACATAACATTACATTACATTACATAACATTACATAACGTGAAATATACATATTACATAACATTACATTACATAACATAACATTACATGAAATATACATATTACATAACATTACGTCCATAACACATTACGTCCATTATACATAATTGCGAAAGTTATGCGTGTTTGAAGAATTTCACGTTAGCGCATGCGCAGGGCGAACCGCTGGCTCTATCATGTTGAAATTTATATGGGACCTCAATGGGCCCTACCCGCTTAATCCCTGAGAATTACATTGAAATTGGGTGAAATCTTTGGTTACTACGGCTGTAACAAGGAAATTGAATCTATTTCACGCCAGCGCATGCGCAGAGCGCACCGAGGGTCCGATCATGCTGAAATTCATACTGGAACTCACTAGGCCTTGTCCAAACAACCCTTAAAAATTTGAGCGAAATTGAATCAAAATTGTGAAAGTTATGCGTGTTTGTTGAATTTAACGTTAGCGCATGCGCAGGGCGTACCGCTGGATCAATCATGTTGAAATTTGTATGGGACCTCAAGGGGCCTTATCCGCACCATCCCTAAAAGTTTGAGCTGAATCAATTCAAAATCGTGGAAGTTATGGCTGTAACAAGGAAATGCGGACAGACTCACAGACTCACAGACCGACAGACACGGAACCAAATTTGTTCAGTAGGCTTTGAAACGCAAAATGCAAGTGGAAATTTTGATATCTGAAGACAAAAATTTTTTGGCTCACGAAAGTGAACACAAGGCTTCCGCTGCTTCGCAGACTCGGAAGCAAAATCTACCAATAAGCGGGTAATTATACTCGGGAGCGCTGTTACTGGGATAGATGGTTTTATTTGGTCTGGCCGGGAGACCGAAATGTTTTCGATCTAATGACGCAAACGAAGTAAAAATTAAACTTGGCACAGCATCTGTTGGCTCAGTGGAAAGTGTTTTGAACTTCTAGAAATTGAACACGGAGTGTCTACACAGAATCTGCTGTTTTTATAGATAATTGCAATAGGGACCGCGTTATTGATGTCTGGCGTGTCCGCGTTCTTTTGTATCTAAATATTGGTTCACTGGACCTGAGCAGTGATCTAAAATGGCCTCTCTCAGCGTGAATCAACTATTTATAATATATGATGACGTTTGAACTTGACAAACGGATTGAAGATTTCTTTTAGGCTGCAGGATTTATTGATAACAGTCACACATCACCGCTTGTCCGTGTAAGATTAGGTACCTACCTATTTGTTAGAAGGTAATATGTATAAGAAAATGCTTGATTAATAAATCTGGAGGTCGAAGTAAGTAATTTGTAGTAACTGATTTGCCATATTTCATAAACATCTACAAAACCCACGGAATTTTGATTTGGGAATGTTGTTTTTGTGCATTTGCCACTAGTAAAAACAATCTGCAGAGATGGTTTTCTATCCACTAAGCCAAAATGAGGTCCAAAACTTTTCTGGCAGATGAGCGGATCATTAATTTAACGACCTACTTTCTTTTCAGGCAATAATTATTATTGTTTTATTTCTTTCTATACCGAAACATCAGTACTACATTGGCATTGTTTTCAAACAGGTCGATGTAAATAAAGTAGATTAATATTTCGCGATCGATTTATTTTCTAATATATTATTAATGTTCGTATATTTTATAGAACGGCCTTTTGAACAGTTTTCCTTACATTGGCAAATACGTGATGGCTCTCATCACTGCGTTCATCGCCGATTACATCAGAGGAACTGGAAAACTGTCTACTACGGCGACTAGAAAATTTTTCACTACTTTAGGTACGTACATACCTTCTCGTTCTTTGTTTTTTTTATTAATTTATTCAAGTAGTTAGGTCTGTAAAAAGTCTCAGTTTCATATTATTATCTTCCTATACCTGATTTTTTTTTAAATACCTACCATTGACCGCAAAATTGTAGACTTCATATATATGTAGTATCATGGTATGTAGGAATACAAGGCGAATACAAGTTGTAGCTCGAGTACCCTGAGATTGGTCTTGAAAACGTCACGTAAGTACACGATTCAAAACGTTTCGATTTTTCGCGTTTTATTTTTACGTTTATTTTTTCACGTTCTTTTGGTTTATTATCCTGCGGATAATACACCTATGTAATCGCTCAGCAAACAGTTTGTATAACACCCCCTCAAAAGTTTTCTTTTACGTTTCCAGTAGCATAGATTCCAAAAATGCAATGTCCGTTCGCCGTCCCCCGCATCATGCATATCTACTTCAATTTCGGTCTAAAACATTCGTTCTTTCGCACACAGGCTCCATTTGGGCCCTAGTTGTGTATCGAAACTTTGCAGCAACATGAGCTTGTGATGTATCGTTTTCCATGTTTTCTTAGGACGAGGAGACCGAATATGAAGTCGATTTCGACCGCAGAGTGGAAAATCGAGGTTTTAATGAAGTTTCAACCTTAAATTTATGTTAAAATTTAGTCTAAGATCGTCGTTCTTCCGCAGACAGTTTGGCTCTCCATTTGGGAACACGTTTGGCTCCTGGTTGTGCTCCGAAGCTCGGCAGCCCAATCAAAATACGGGTGAAAAATGGGTGTAAAATTAGAGTTTTTTTAAAAAGGTTTTAGTGAACATGAGCTTGCGAGGTATCGTTTTCCATTTTTTTTAGGGCTAGAAGATCGAATATGATGTTGATTTTGACCATAGAGTGGAGAATTGAGGTGTAACGAAGGTTCAGCTCCCAAAATTTATGTTTTATGAGCCAAAAACCTGGCAAATTGTCTGAAATCATCATAAACTTGTATAATAACACTAGAAGTAGTTTCAACAGGTGAATCAAGAGAATTAAATGGCACTATCAATGATCAAAGATAATTTGTAAAAAATAGGAGCTTATATCGTGTTTAATTGGTGGAAACCATCAGCAATAGCCATTTCAATTTCAATAATTGCCCATGAAAGAAACAATAAATGTATTTCCAGCATTTCTGTAGGTATGTCCAGTAGAATAATAAACCCATGTGACAAGGACTTGCAGCGTTTTCGGGTGTGGTAATTTGAAATGGGATGCAAACCCATTTCAAACAAATACCCGAGTTCCGAACAGCTGTGGTGACCCCATGTTTTCTGGAGGTCATCACGTTTACTCTTCAAATTACATACGTAACTATCAGTGGCGAATCTTGAGGATACAAGCAGAGCAAGCACTTGGTAGGGGTGGGAAAATTCACCAACTCTAAACATTATCTCTTATCAGTCCAGTATGTAGGTGATTAATAATGGAACATTTTTGTGGGTTACACAAATTCAGTGTTTTTGACCGAATTCTGTTCAGTAACGGAAATCAACACTTATTGACCACATAATGAGGTTTATATGTGTTAAGACCTAGAAGCTGGTTTGAGATGTTGTTGATGATTCGGGTTTATCGCCCTAAAAAACATGAAAAACATAGACCCGTTTTCTCCGTAAAAGAAACATTTTTGAGGGAGTGTTATAACAATTTTATGCTGAGCGAATACATCCAAAAATTGGCGGAAATGCCTTGTTTCACATTACATGAAGATAATCTCAACATGACGTTGACTTCAATTGATCATCTTCAATTGACGTTGAATATCACAAAAACTAACTATATGGTTTTTAGCCCGAGTTCGAAAACTGTGCCGGATGTTCTGCCAGGTTGGTGCTTCATGAAACATAATGCGATTTATCTGTGTGCCATACGTGTAAGGAAATTCGTCATGTGAATATAGCCAAGTACCTTGGAGTTTATTTTGATTCACACATGAAGTGGGATAAACAAATAACTGAAACGAATAAAAAATTAAGAAAGCTATTATAATTATGTATTCTCAAAACTGAGACGCTGCGTGAACATAAAACTCATGAAGCAAGTGTACTGTGCATTGGTTGAATCGGTGCTTACGTGCTGTCTGCCTGCGTGGAGTGGTGCTATATTACAGCTTACCAGCCGATAATTAAAACACAGAAAGCTGTAAAATTCGTATTATATCAAAAGCTGGATATAGGGAGCACACTTTTCGTCTCTTCAAAAAACTGCGAGTATTGTTTTTTGCGGATGTTATGGAAATTAGTCGAATTAAACAACTTGTGTAGGAGTAAACAAAGCTATCTGATTGTTTTACCATTGGTAAAAACTACCTTGGGGAAGCAATCTTATACATACCGCGGTGCTGTTTCCATAAAACGGGCTGCCGTTAGAAAATAGGGTTTCTTTGATTGAGGGAAACACGGAAATTTAAAAAAGAGCTGAATACTTTTGTTCTAGATCAAGGTATGGCGTTTAATTTACAAGAAAATATAACTTTTTTTTTTCAAATGCTTTGTAAATAAAATAATGCCATATTTTACACCATAAGGAAAATTAAAAAATACTGAAATAGTTTCACACAGGAAATAGTTAGGATAAACCCATATGTTTTAAACTGTACATTCGAAAAAGAGGTATATTAATTTTGTTTTGTCTTTGTTTTTGTATCAACGACTTTATTGTAATGGCGAAATACGGCCAGTGACGCTACTCTTCCCCTAACACGGGCAATTAGCCCATATTGGGGAATAATTTTCTGTACATGTTTTAATGAATGCCATTTATGTATTGTACAATATTAATGAGAATAAAAAAATTAAAAAAAAAAATTCGAGTCACGTCGTCCAAGTTGGCTGATTTTATGACAAAGACCAAACCTGACTCGACCAATCAAGGCTTCTAAAACGAACGGCATCTGCTTCATGTACTCATCGTTTTTTTTCTCTTGTTTGCACAGCTGTGGGCCTCCCGGGATTCCTAATGATCGCACAAGCTTATCTGGGGAACAGCACAGTTTGGACAGTGACCATCTTCACCATCGCCCTCACACTCAACGGCGCCGTCACCGCGGGCTACTTGGGCAACGGCCTTGACATCGCACCTAATTTCTCAGGTGAGTCAAGTGAAGATTTTCATTTGTACCTACGGGGTACACGCTGAGCTTACTAATGAGCCTCGAGATACATATAATCTTATAAAGTGTTGGGTGTAGAATGACCAAGTCTAGTCGTGGTTTTTAAGTTTTAATCCCGACGTTTCGGCACCTGAATTGTGCCCTAATCATGGGAAGACATATTATAATAAGGCTAGCTTCACACTTCCGAGGTTTCACGCGGCGCGGTTCAGATTCGGTCGATTTAGCGCGGTCGCCACTTCATGCCACCGCGGCTCGTGGGGGGGGGGGGGGGGGGGGCGTAATCCGGCGCCTCTTCGGTTCGTACACGGGAGAGGTTCGGCGAGGTTTCTCGGTTCACACATATCAGGCGACCGCGCTAAATCGGCCGAATCTGAACCGCGCCGCGTGAGACCTCGCAAGTGTGAAGCTAAGCCTAAGGCGTTCAAAGGCAAAGTGGTTACATAGAGTTGTTGGTCAGACAAATACTTGTGAGGAAAACTCCCAGAATGGGCTTTATTCTTCCCATGATTAGGGCACAATTCAAGTGCCGAAACGTCGGGATTAAAACTTCCACGACTAGACTTGGTCATTCTACACCCAACACTTTACATCACCCACTAGTCAATCAACTGCCAAAATATAATATTATATACCTACCAAAGTAACAATACCCACTGATGGGTCCGTTCGATTGAAAGTGAGGAAAAGGAACTTCACAAGGAACGTTCAGTAGACCTGATTCGGTCCCAAGGGTTGTTTTCCTACTTCGTATCGTGTCAGTACGAGGGGGTAGAACATTATTTATGAGCGCTTTGGGTGTTTTTTTCCCTCCTTCTCCACCCAGTAATGTAATTGCTCATTCTTATCAATTCAACCTGAGGGGTTTTGTCTGATAAACCGGTCTTAACTCGTAGCGTCTTTCAGGATTCAGGTTTCTGGGATCAGGAACAGGTTGCTGATGGGGTGGGTGTGTGTGTGTGTGTGTGTGTGTGTGTGTGTGTGTGTGTGTGTGCGTGCGTGCTTGCGTGCGTGCGTGCGCGTGCGTGTGACTATATTTAGCTTACTATCAGAATACTCAACATTTGGGAGGAAGGAAAAGGTTAGTAAGCGACAGGTTGTTGTGGTTAGTGGATAAAAAGTGACTACTTACCTAATTTTAATGTACTTTAAAAAAAAATTTAAAATAATGGAAATTTTCTGATGTTTCTCATCAGAGAATGATGGCGAGGATATTAACGTGCTCGCCCCTTCCTCGGCCGCATTCTTAAAAGATGAACCGAAGCCCCCCACATTGCTGCTCCACATTTGTTTTGTACAGTACATCTCTGTGGTATTAAACTACTTAATTCGGGAAAATCGAACAGTCCTTACAGTTGATGGGAGACTACAGAAAGAAAGACGGAAAACGGTCGAAAACTGATGAAATCGGAAGAAAACGATAGGAAACAGTAATGATAAACTGTAACAGTTATTGGAGGTTACTCCATAAAACGAAGGTTATTATTCAGAACACTCTTCGTTTCCAGTAGTACTGCAGAATGGGAGCGCCAAGTCTTTAGGAACCGAAACTTCTCCTACTTTTCATAAATCGCGAAGTGAAGTGTACAAATGAAGACGTGCAAAGTGAAATTGAAGAGTCTTTAGGAAAGGGCCCCTGGTCTCACAAATCCAAGATGGGATGAAGGCGCAAATATTTTTCTGTGTGAAGACTGGATGTAATTGAAGGGCCCCGGGAAAAAAACGATGAGGGTCCAGTTTTTCTTGAAATCGAGAGCTCAACACCATCAGTTTGCTACTGGGATGTACTCAGGTCGTTGATCAGGAAGAACGATGGGATACCATCAGAAAACGCGGTTAAAGCATTCACGATACTGGGGAACAACTATGAGAATCCACGTGGCAAGCATTGAATGGATGCTCGTCATATTAATATTGTTAATATATTATTATTCATGTTAGGCAACATTCTAAACCTTGCGAATCCATGATAGAGCATTCTCAAATCTTGTGATCCACATAAATCAGGAATGGACGTGGGTCGGAATTTGCTGGTTTTAACCTTAGAATCGGATTCAGCATCCTCGAAACCCCTGCGTCCCAATTTTCAGCTCTAAAATCCGAGTAGTTTGGTGGGGATAAACTAAAAACGTCAGCCAGTTCGAGTAGGCAGTATACCTTCCTCACTTGAATCACATGAACATATAGAATAGTAGGCTCGTTTTGATACGGGATCATCTACGATCCAACCCGCGTGTACCCTCAAAATTCAGCTCTCTATAAATATTTTTCGTGTAGTTAGAAGCGCTACAAGGAAACGGTCAACATTCCATGTTCGCGCATGCGCAGACGAAAGTTGCATTAAGATTCCAATGAAATTCGTACGGAACTATCAAAGTATTATTATTCCCGATCGACCCTCCAGGTTTGTACTCATTTCAACGATATTTAAGATAGCTATGGGCGTTACAAGTATTTCACGTTTGCGCATGCGCAGACGAAAGTTACCGTACTTTTTCAATGATTTTGGTATGAAACCATCTGTGACGCAACCCGCACCTACCCTCCAAATTACAGCTCATTTCGACCATTATTTCGGGTAGTTATATTACCCCTGACAGAAGACACGGAACCAAAAATGTTTCTCGACGCCTGAAACGCAAAATGGTACCTAGTGGAAATTTTCATTTTGGAGGACATTAATTTATTTTTAATTTTTATTTTTACTCCATCACGAGTCCAATCAATCGCAAGCTCGACTATTTCCCAGTTCATCTCAACGGTAAGACTACACCGCACGCCAATGAAGCCAAGTATCTAGGCATTACCTTGGATGCTAAATTGCGGTGGAAGTCGCAAGTCAAGAAAAAGAAGGCAGAACTTGTACTCAAGTTCAGAAAAATGTACTGGTTAATGGGTCGACACTCAAAGCTGTCGATCCAGAATAAATTGACTTTGTACAATCAAGTCCTCAAGCCTGTTTGGACTTACGGAGCGCAGCTGTGGGGCTGCACTGCTCAAAGCAACCGTGATGTTATACAGCGGTTCCAAAATAATGTACTGAGATGTTGTGTTGACGCGTACCGGTACACCAGAAATGTCCGACTACACAAAGAACTTCGTATCCCAACCGTAAATGGAGTCATCAAGACGCAAGCCATAGCCCATCACAAGCGGCTACAAGTTCACGTCAATGAAGAAGCTGTCCAGTTGCTCGACGTTGACAACCTACTCAGACGTCTCAAGAGAAAGAAGCCTCATGACCTGTGGAAGTGAGTGTGGGTGTTCTCGCGATAACTAAAGCCGTTCAGTGAAAATTCAGTGAACGTCGCACGTGCAACACTTAGCACTTCTAACTTTCAAAAATTTCAGGAACTTAGTTCAGTACTTAAGTTTCGTTATTTCAGAATCACATTATATGTCAGAAATATGTTGCTAATAAGTTGTTACTTGGTGCAATAAATCATTTTCAAAAAAAAAAAAAAACGAGTCCAAGGCTTCCCTACCTCTGTTAGGTAGTGTGGAAGCAAAAAAAGATTAGTTACTAAGTGGTGGTGGTTGTGAAACTTGCTTCTCAGTGTCTGAGAGCCTCAGAATTCTCAATCGCTTAATGTATCCCAATGGGTGGTAGGTGTACATATGGGCACATGAGTTGTATTTTTAGAACACAAAAATCTAAACCCCTGGTTTTGTAGCAGAAAGCATGACCTGCCTGATTGCCAAATGTCAGGGAAGCTTCATACTCAGACTCGTCCGATATTTGCGGGTGACTATAATAATATTATAGTCTATTACAGATTATAATAATATTATACTAATTTGTTTGAAATTAACATTTTTGAAACAGAATAAGATTATATACTATTGGTAAATTATGACGTTGAGGACCTGTTTTTAGCGTCCTAATATCATAAGATGAGGAACATAGGATGTTCCTATGTATGTCTTTATCACCTGTTTGAGTGCCAAGGACGCTACAAATAGGTCCTCAACGTCATAATTTAGTATGTAACCCAATAGTATATAATCCTATTTTGTTTCAAAAATGTTAATTTCAAACAAATTAGTTAAATATCTGTATAACTTTCAGGTATGAATAATGTTTAGTTCATTGAAATGATATTTATTAGTTACGTGGTGGTTGTTGACTTCTTCGGTGTGACTACCTTTCCATAAACGCTTGATCTCCAAGGATCGAGTAGCTTTTCACGGGGTCTGAACAACCCCACATCACTCGCCATCGCTTCCCAAAGTTACCTACTTTAAATTATTTACCTAGTTACTTTTACATTTTATTAGATGCGCTTTCGACATGGCCATTCTTATTTTCATCTCACAACAAAACTAGAATGCACGTAATTCAAGTTCGTGTTTTTGTTTCAGGAACAATTTTCGGTATGGCAAATACTCTGTCGTCCCTTGGTGGTTTCATCTCAACGGGGCTTGTTGCGCAGATCACATACAAAAATGTAAGAAACCAAAAGATGTAAAAATGTACCTAATGATTGAACAATCAACCTACCTGATGTGATAGTTTGATTATGATTATATTAGGTAGGGACGAGGTTTGTTAATAACTGGTAGCAGCTCTTTTCTGCGCTTAGAGCAACCTAGTTTGAAGGGAAAAATACGGAATTTTCTGTTTGTTACGTTGGCAGCCTGGCCCTCGTGAGCCCCTGGGCTGACCGACCTGTAGCCGCCATTTAGTTTGAAGGGAATCCCTGGTGGGTGGCTAGGGCTGGGAACGGTTTTTGCCAGTCAAGGCGTGACAACGCCCTCCCACCTCTGGCATAACCGGAAAAAACTGGGTGGGACATGATTAATCAACCTGTCCATCAGGTAGGTTGATTGTTCAATTATATTTCGGTAGTTAGAGATTTGTTAATAACTGGCAGCTGTTCGAAGGACCCATCCACCAGGCCTTCGAGCCCCCCGCCAGGCTGATGGGCCCACACGGCCATAAGCACGAGGGGCCACCGAGGAAGTAATGTAGGCGTGTATACATTCCGGGGCTGATCCCCCTTACTCCCCCTTCATCATGATCACCCTCCCACCGTTGGAAGTGAAGATCGCCGTAGGCTTCTGTCCATACTCCTACTATCGTGATGGACCTTCCGATTTATTGAACTAGCCATACCATACCATACTTATTGAACTAGCCATACCATAACATACACATTGGGAGACCAAACAGTCCCAACTGTCTTATATTACGTGCCCTGTAGGTTAAATCAAAACGAGACATGGCCACCTGTGGCCCCATGCCGTGCAGGTTAACATGCCCCGCAGGTTAAATCAAAACGAGATATGGCCACCTTTGGCCACCCTGGAACAACAATCCCCATAAACGTTCTGGCATAAAAGAAATATATGTAATATATTTAAATAATCCACTTACATGTAATCCATCAACTGACCATAGACTGAAATAGGTAAGACTGAGAGCGTGAGGTCGAGGACCTGTCCATCAAAGCCAACGGGCTAAATAGACAACCAAACGAATCATTAAAATTAGGTAAAACTGAATTAGACGAGATTGAATTAGGTACGACTGACCGATAAAGTTGAAGAAGAATCCATCAAAGTGAACGGGCTAGATAGACAACCTCAAGAATAAATAACACCTCTAAGACAGCTAACAGTTGAGTTGCTGTTAACGCAGGCCAGCGGTCGAGGTCGACGAGGCCGCTCCCAACACCACTGGGGCGGACGAGTCCTGTGAACAGAAGGGTCTGTGATACACCTGACAAAACATCTTGGAACGCGTTAACCATCCGACTACTGTGAAAATGACATCAGGACTCGGATCAAGCCAACAGGCCAACAGACTGAAGAAACATCCAACAGGCTATGGGAACAACTACCAACGTTTAAATACAAAATATCGTGCCATATTTCAAGCAAAAATATGTAATTCCCTTGCTATATGTGCACTCAATAAACTCGACTCGAACCAATCTGGCTGTCGAGACTATGAATTGAACGAAGTGAAGCCAACGGCTGAACACATGTCCCAATGAGCACATAGAAAATTGTAAATTGTAATTGTAATTTTTTATTGTCGATAACACCCAACAAATTTTATGAATGAACCTTGGTTCATGTCCGAGCCAATGGTCAAAATGGGAGCCAACTGGCTGCAAAGGTTGTGAATCGTGAGAACCCATAATCCACATTAAAATAAGGCCAACGGGCTGCTGCCCCTACTAAGGCCTGTATACATTGCCCATACTAATAACCCTGGGTTGTCAAAAACTTCTTGTGACGAGTAGGTATATGAACATCCAACCAACTTATGAATTAACAACCATGGTCCATGTCTGGGCGAGTGGTCAAAGTGGGAGCCAACCCGCTACGAAGTATTTTAAGTTGAGAACGCAGCCAACGGCTGTTAACATGATCAAAATTGAAATGAATTCAATGGACCATGAAATGTGCCATCCAAGAAAGTGTGAATCGGTCCCAAACAAAACAGAACGCAGAACACAGCCAACAGCAGTTAACATGATCAAAATCAAAATGAAGTCAGCGTCCATGAAATGTGCCGTCTAACAAACTGCGAAACAGTCCCAAAAAAAATTACGTTATTTATAACCAGGGTAATATCTCTCCAGAATCTGAAGCCAGTTCTTACTATCAAAATTTCCAATACAAAAGACTTTGTATTCCGAAAGTGCCCAGTTTTGAGCACATCCTTCTGTAATTACTGGTCTTGTATTCCCAAATTTTACATTGTGCAAACAATAGTGGGCAGTTCAGATCAGCGCCTCTTAATTTAATGCTGATTTCCCCATACCAGCCCAAATTTGGTTGACCATGGTCCCACCCCCTCTGAATCAGCTCCTCTCACCTTCTCCAGGGGAGATAAGGTAGAAAAAACTCGGTGAGGTGAATGAGGACAGACATTCACCACTTACTTGCTCCTCAGCTGAAAACCATAGAGATGAGTGTCAGCTGTCAATTGGCACCGTAGGTATATCCTTCTCAATGGGAAGCACCAAGGCGATGTTGAAACACCCAATAACGGCCGACATGGTTATCATGAACAAGAAAGGATCATAATGTCTATCATTCATATTGATGGCAATGTGCAAATCACTATCTGAAAATGACTTGGCTCTCCAGTGTTGTACCTCCTGAGCAAGTTATTCTTTCTAATTGGTCACACCAACTATAATGTAATTACCAGTCGAGAAGAATGATTGATGAAGCATGTGACAAAACGAAAACATAAGCAGTGAGAGATTTTTTGACAAAAATTGTTTAAGCATCAAACCGGGGACACAGCATGACCTGAAATAAGACCACTAGCTATACTTTAATCATTCCCTGTAAGCTGAGAGAAAATCTGCACCAAGGGTCAGCCTGGTGGTGTGTCTATTATACAAGGTTGCAAAGACAAGTCTAATATACAAGGTTTTCAGACCACATTTCCACCTTAAAAATTGTATCTTGGAAGGCTCCTGTTCTTGCCTAGTAGAGTGGGGCCTGATGTATCGGGCAATAGAGGGGGGAGAGAGTTGTTAACATAATCCTTGATGAGTGACGCTATACAGAGAAGCCGCAAGGGGAGCATAAACGGGGATATGAGGCATGGTAGGGGTTTGTGAGGTGCAGATGGCTCAAGACAGCTGGTGTCGAAAAAGTTTACCCCCAAATTAGTGAGTAATTGAATATCATAATAACTGAACTAAAAACTGAGTCCACCTAATGGAGGGTATTGTTAGCCCTTCGGAGCAGGCGATAGGTTGGACTGGTTGCGCACTACTGCGACATCCCTAAATTGGGCTTGTTTTCAGATAGCGTCATTAATCATCTTGTCCAGTATCAGTGGAATAGAAAACTCAAATCACCCCTAGGCACATACCTTTCTAGAAGGGTTTTGTAGTAATCCTGTGGAACTCCCAAACCCAAATATGATCCATATACGGCCAGAATTCGGTCATGGATATTAGGTACGGCCTCGACCGGTGCTTGACTTCATCTTGTCCGACGCTGAAAACGGCCGACACATGATCCTGTTCGACACTGAGAAACGGCCGATGCATGGGGGTGGCGATCACTTGGGATGAGCGAGCCATGAGGCTGGAAGTCAGCCTTTTCTACCAAGCGAAAATGCCGTTGAGGGTACTGAGGGGTGTCGAAAACGGGGTGACCAACCTTGGGACTGGTCACGGTCGTGCCTTGCCTGACACGATTGAAGAAGTTTCATCTTTAAAAAATATAATTGCAAATATTATAAAGATACACAACAGCCGTACGAGGCCTCTTCCCTCCTCCCGGCCCGTCATCGTCGGGGATAAAAAAAACGTCTTCGGGCATTTCTTCCGATCCGAGCGTCTCGGTGGTTCCGTCAAACGTGGCACCACGTCGCTGGCACAGCGTGGAGCGCCTCAACCGGTGGGCCCGGTTGAAGGACGGCCACCAGCCCAGGGGCTGAGGAGGGCCAGGCTGCCAACATAACAGACGGAAAATTTCGTCTTTTTACCTTCAAACTAGGCAGCTCTAAGTGCAGAAAAGAGCTGCTGCCAGTTATTAACAAATCTACCTACCGAAATATAATTGAAATTTATATACGCGTTTGAACACATTTGTTTTGAATGTTAGTTTCATGTTTCTCATTTCCACCAGTGTGGTAAATAGCTGTTAATTATACTTGGTAGTATTGCAAACAGTAATTTTTGTGTCAGAATGAATCGATATTATGTACTTATGTGCTAGAAGTTTTGTTACTTTTGCTGATCCAACCAGCTCTATCAAAACGTATTTTTCTGATGAGAATCGATTAGATCCCCGCACCTGGGAATCCTCTGGTCATACTTACATGATTTTCATGTGTATGTTATAAGTTACTAAGTTAGGTACCTATGCAGTTTGTTCTACCATGTCTACATACGTGTAGGTACCAAAGCATGATAAATATGCTTGTCTAGTAGTATGGTTGGGTGATGAAAATGTTCCTGTAATTGGCCTTTGGTTCCATTTTAAAATTTTAAATTTTGGTTGTTTTCAACGTTTCCAGGAGACATACGAGAGGTTCCAGATCATTTTTTGGATCCTAGCAGTGACCTACTTGATTGGCTCTTGTTTCTACCTCGTTTTCGGCACAGGCGTTCTCCAAGAATGGAACACGCCCAAGGAAGTTTCAGCTAATGGACATTCGAAAAAAGACGTTGAACTTGCTGAAAAGGAGCCATTGAAGGAGGCAGCATAAGTCCCTGGAGCACAGCATCCGGTGCACATGCGTACAAAAGCCTTTCTCGAAAGGTCTTTCCCATCTTTCTACTGTCAATTCCGAATGTTTAAGGATCCTTTGAGCGGCGTATCCGTTCAGAGCTATTTCCTAGGCCTTAGAGCTCTGCTCAGTCGAATACAGCAGCTCACTAAAAACGAAACTCCCAAGTTACCTTTGCTGTATTCGTCGTTGTTCCGCGATCAGCGCAAAATAAGGATCATACTTTTATAACATTAGGAAATTCTATGATGGTATAAGACTGACTCTGATGTAATTAATTTATACTCTCCCAGGAGGTACTTACTAGGAGTGTAGTGGTTGTTCCATCTCCACACTAGTGTATATTGGGCATTTTGAGTAGAAAATCCGTTGAAAATGGGCCTACCCTCAATTTGAAGTTCTTGGAGAGTAGATCTTGTTGGTTTGAGGTTGTATTTTAGTCTACGTAGGTACTTTCTCACTCTTTTTTTGTTAATTTTACTGATGCTAAAATAGCTGTATTATAATTTTTCACTTGAAAGTAGACACCGAGATGGTATCTACATATTTTTGATTTGGACGAGACATAATTAGTTAATTTTTAATTATAAATATGTGCAAGTTTCGATGACGTCATTGCCTTCCTGTGGATCCGTGACATTACTGTACTACTGCCCTAGAAGTCTGTTCTGCTATGTTATAGCGTGGAGGAAGAAGTAGTGGCAATGACGTCATCGCCGCTTTCCACTCAATCTTGGAGATTAACATGTTCCGGCGAACGGATTCGATTTTTCCCATCAACAAATAACAGAAAACGCAAATTCGGGAAAAATCAGTTCCAGAACCATGGGTATTCCCCATTGTGATACCTTCCAGTGTCCTCTGCACATCGGCATTGGCTATACCTACCGACATTGCTTGTGCTGTTACCGTTCGAGAATTATGGCTGGGTACGATTTCCCTGAGAGGTTGTGCGTTGCCAACTCAAAATTTGGAACTGATGTGGACCACATGGCCCAAAATACCTATCAAACCATCTGGTGATACTGCATTGCAACACTGGCAACGACACAGCAGAATACTTTCCCATCCTTGGAAACTTTTCAGAAATATCTATCGGTCAATCAATATCATCTCACTCTTGCTCAAACATCAACTCATTATCCGTCAAAATCAAGGACATATGAAAGCAATTCCTCATGCAGCCGTGTAAAATGTCGATTATTACTAAGGCTGTCATCACTAAAATCATGAGTACGTACACTCCGCAAAACATTCATGATTTGTGTTCCATTCCATAGATTTTAAGGAAACGTCATAAAAATTGTAAATACCTAAGTAAGATTATCATTGTTTGTACTAACGGATAATGGCATCCTCAGGAAATTCAAAGATTCACAGAAATCAACACACCTTCTCCACGTAACATTACCTATGGTAGCATTAGTACCCACCTAGGTTGGACAGAAATATTGGAAAAATGGTAGTTTGACGCCCTTTTCAAAAATAAGCGGTATTTTTAAAATGAGGGCGATGAAAAGTAAAAATGTGGCAAGAAATGACGTATCTGGTCTATCGAGAGCTGATTGGCTGTTGGCCCAAGGAAGTGCAGCGAAGCTTCGGAGGTGAAGGTTCTCAATGCTGCCAACAACCCAACATTACAAATGGCAAACTTTCTCAGCAACCTTCAATAACCTTGCTATGACCTTTGTGAACCTCCCCTCGGTTTGATTTTGAGGACGTTTTTTAAATTTATTTATGCATTTGCAGTTCCATCCATCCATCTGGTGTGGTTCTGTAAAGTGATGCACTAGCGCTCTAAGTGGGATATGAGTTGAATTACTCGGTGATTTACCTGATACGTCATTTCTAGTGGGAACTCAGAAATTCAGATTTCATACTCGTTTTCTGCTTAGGCGTTCCGACATAAACACCTCATTATGTGGTCAATATGTGTTAATTTCCATTATTGAACAGAATTTGGCAAAAAAATGAGAATTTGTAATCCACGAAAATTGCCCATTTAGGTACCTTTAACAGAGAGCAGTATTGAGTTCATGAGTATATCTGATTTCTCTGAGTAGGTTTTATTATTGGGTAGTACTCAGGCTGGACCTTGGTGCTACGACTCATTCACCTCACGTTAATTTCCGTATGGGCCCCACGTTAATGAAGTTAGTTAGCTTGGTACAACTATTGTTGAAAAGGGCTGCGATGAACAGTCATATAAATGAATAGATCTATACCCTACAGTGGTACCTACCTTTCTTATAAGTTAGGCTGTTTTGTTAGGATGGCTTATTGTTGGGGATTTGATCCCGCATGAAATAATTGTAAATAACTTGAAAGATCATAATAATTCACGTAACAAGAATTTCTCCACAAAGTAGAGGAAGTTCAAGTTTATAGATTACCTGTTGCGTTTGTAATAATAATAACTCATTACAATAAATATTCTTGTGTTGAACTAACGTTGCTATACAATGTTTTTGTACATAACTATAACAAATAACGAAATTTCTTTTATTTTATTAAAACGACTTCATAAATCATGATCACGTGATTAATTTATTTTGTCCCGTGTTCACTGTTGTATTCCGTGCACAGTTGACTTTCATTCTATGTGTACAATATCGTTGAATGTAAGCTGCTTAAGATTATGCCTCGCTGAGTACCTTCCTAGGCATGATGAAAGAGAGGTAAGGTCGTTGTTACTGGTGAGGATACAAAATAGGTAGAGATATAGTAGGTAGGTGTAGTAGTTACACTGGGTGTCCCAGAATGAAAGCGATATTTAGGTACTTACTTTTTTACTCCGCTTAAAATCCGACTTACTTCACTTTAACGATTTTTTGTGTGTTTTTGACTAAGTCAATAAAACAGCCATAACTTCCTTCATTTGAGGACTAAATTCAAATCTTAGGATATCGTTGGAAAGAGCAATAAATTTCCAAGAAGGTGTACGTACCCCCCCCCCCCCCCCATTGGCTCGAAAACTTTATCACACGTTAAAATTAAATCTTTAGAATGATAACAATCGCAAAAGTAACAAAAAAATACATCAATTACGTTAAATCAAACATGATTCAACAGTTAAATAATATTACGTTTATTTGATTACAAACGATCTGTCCCAAAAATTTGACCCACTGCACTTTTGACAAAAATTCTTATCAAAATAGTCCCTCACTGTCACCATCTCACACTTCATGTGAATTAATATTGATTACCAATTATTTACCCCCAAAAATCCTGATTAGACCCCTATTCTGTGAGAAAAACAACTGAAATGGTATTTTTCTGTCTTCAATCATCCTACCGTACCACTCTCAGTGATTTTATATATAAGTTTTAGCCGTTTTTACCAAATTTTGACCCAAAACTTAAATTTGATCCCTTCGATTTTTGAAAATTGCTCATCCTTTTGTTCGGCAATAAGAACATTTGGCGACATCTGATATCGTCTGGAGTGACACATAAATGAATATATATAATATACGTACAAATTTTTGTTAAAATCTAGGGATGAAATCAGGATACTCTGAAACGGATTTGCCTATAAGACAATTTCAAAAACTTATATTCTGAAAATTTTGAACCCATTGCAATAGCTTCATTTTCCTTGAAAAGGCGCGAACATTGTTGCCAAATAAATGTTTTATTTCATCAGTTTATCTTACCTAACGTTACCTGTAACATTTAGTGCTCTGTTAAATTTAAATTCAGCTTTGTTTGTAATGTCAAACCTTATTAGCGAATTTTCAAAGAAAATGAAGCTATTGCAATGGGTAACATTTTCAGAACATGCATTTTTGAAATATTTTTATAGGCAAATCCGTTGCGGAGCATACTCAGTTCATCCCTAGATTTTAAATTTATATTTATACGTATATGTATTTAAGTGCCACTCCAGATGATGTCCTTGGGTACGTTATAAAAATTGGGCTGCCAGAAGTCAACTAATGGCTCAAGAGCCGTGACTGATCGGCGTAGGGTTAAAAAAAAAAAAAAAGTTATAAAAATTCCAAATTTATCCAAAAAAACGTTTTTATTGCCAAACAAAAAGATGAGTTCGAAGATGAGAAATTTTCAAAAATTCCAAGGGGGTCGGAGTTTTTAAGGGGTCAAACGTCGGTAAAAACGGCTAAAATTTCAAACAATAGATGTAAAATCACTGGAAGTGGTATGGAAGGTTGAGTATAAAGACCGAAAAATACCATTTCAGTTGTTTTTTCACACAGAATAGGGGTAAAATTTTGATTTTTGGGGGTAAAAATTGTTATTAATGGCTAAAGTCAATATTAATTCACCTGACGTTGTGTGGGACTGTTAATCACGACGGAGGGACTATCTCGATGACCGCTTTTCTCAAAAACAAGTGGGTCAAATTTGACTTTATTAGGGTCAAATATCGGTAAAATTGGCTGAAAATCACAAAAAAAATATATAATTTGGAGAAAATTGGTATGTTTTCTCGCTATAACATCTTTTTACACAATAGCAAGAATATTTCTTTGAAAATTCGCTTTTATGCTGCATGACAGGAACTTTTTCTATTTCCGATAACCCCCCCCCCCCACCACCGGTTCAACAATCCTGGCTACGCCACTGGTATCCAAGGAGTTTTTTGAGCGCAAAGTTGAAAGATTGTCTATTACCACATATTTTGTCTAAATTCGATGACATTTTTATCATAATTCGAATTCGCCCATGCCCTATAGTTCCTGTCGATGGAAAAAACATTTGCTTTTCATCAGCATTCCAATGAAATTTTCGTCTAAATGACTTGAGAAAGGGTGCTTGTGGGTCGACATTTGCGAAATTTTTCATGCTGAATCGACTGGTGACACTCCCGGGCCTCCCTGAGCGGGAAAAAACTTCTGATAGAATTCAGGTCAAAGTACAAATAAAGGGAATCTGTTAGGTAGGTATCTTAGAAAATTAAAATTGTTACGTGGTCCAGATCGTAAATCTCATGTAGGTCTTGTGCAAGTGCCGACGTTGATTTCTTCGTAATTACGTAAGTTTGTTCGTAAGTTTTTTACAATCAATTTCGTTGTAAGCACGAAGTTCGTAAGTTATGTATATTCAATTTTTAATGTGAGGTTTACGATTATTTCTGCTTAGCCCTTCAGAATGGGTAGAAAATAGGGAAAAAACTAAGACGTAAAGGTCAAAAGTTTTGAAAATAATAATATTGTTATAAATTAAATGTGGGACTACCTGAGGGTATTTATTTATCATATTTTTGAAGGCTATTAAGTACAAGCGTACGATGTTGCGTACGTTTTTTCTGAATTATGACTAACGGTACCATTGGCACCTAGATACCATTGGTAGGTACGATTGTAAAAATTCAACTAGAACCCACCTAGGTAAAGGTATTCAATAATTGTTTCAAGGTAATATTCATAGCTAATGATATCCAGCATGATAAAACAAAATAGTAACGAAATTTGACCGTCCTGAGAAAGATTAAAGTGTAAATGTACCTACATACATGTAGGTACCTATTTCATAACATTGTTTCCCATAAAATGGTTCAAACTATTTTCATGAAACGTCCGATAGCCTTGGTTATAACTACTGAAACCTCTTCAAAGCAAATGTGGATTTTTCTACATTCTGAACAACGTGAGAACGTTTTTCTGATGCATATCTTGAAAATTCACATACACGTTTCAAGTTCTTATCGAGAATGACTGGTCAAATCATTTCCTTGGATTAAATCTGCGTAGAAAACGCTGCTTCTTTAAAATGACGAGCCGGTGTTTTTGAATTTTGGATTTAGACTGTAAAACAAATGCTGCTTTTTAGAGGTGGCTGTGTTAGATTTACTGTATGAGTACCTATAACAAGTAAGTACTTCATTTTGGTGCAAGTACCAATCGTGATCAATTAAGTCCATTTTTTGAGCAAAAAATTCCCAAATTTGGACGTACTCTGCTCAAAAAATGCTGCTTTCTACAAGTGGCAGAGTTAGTGTTTTTATATCACAATAATAAGTACTTCATTTTGCTACAAAAACCAATCGTGACGATGAAAGTCAATTTTTGAGCGAAAAATTTCCAATTTTGGACTTACTGTGCCCAAAAAACGCTGCTTTCTACAAGTAACAGAGTTGATGTTTTTGTATCACAATAATAAGTACTTCATTTTGCTGCAAAAACCAATCGTGATAATTGTGATGAATTTAGAATTTTCATCACGGTGGCGTGAAGGAGAAAAGTCGCAGGCGGCGGTAGTCCACCGATCATCTACGACTTTGGGAGGAGATAGAGGTGAGTGAGGGAATTTACCTAGGCGGCGGTAATCCACCGATCATCTAGGTGAGGAGAGGTGCTTGTCTAGGCGGCGGTAGTCCACCGATCATCTAGACAAGAGGTAGAGGTAAGAGGTAAATTCTCAGGCGGCGGTAATCCACCGATCATCTGAGAGGAGGAAGGTAGGAGAGAGAGAAGAGAGAGCTGGTTAGAGGAAGTGTCGAATGAAGCTAAAGCTCCAGGATCCAGGGTTATATAGGACTTGGAGGCCTCTCCCTCCAACTCCCTGTGGGGAGTTGGTGGTGGGGCTCCAGGTTGTGTTCCCTGGATTCTGTCGCCTGTCTCCCCACTCAGATGTTTATTAGCGGAAAGTAAGTTTTACATGAGGATATTGGTGAGAGCTTAAAGTTGCTGGTGGAGTGTTCCCGGGAGGGACTCACGACAGAGGTCCCCCCAGTTCGAACCAATGTTTGAGGAGCTGAAGGCGCAAGGTGACAGAGGCTGAGGGCTGCGGCAAACAAAAGTGGAGCTGAGGGCGCAAGGAGACAGAGGCTGAGGGCAACGGCAAACAAAAGTGGAGCTGAAGGCGCAAGATGACAGAAGCTGAGGGCTGATGCAAACAATCGGTGGTGCTGAAGGCACTTAATTTCTAGGAGGCAGTAATATAGGTGGTAGTAATATAGTAAGCATAGGTAGCAGTAACATAGTAAGTAGTAAGTAGGAGTAACATAGTATAGTAAGCATAGGTAGCAGTAACATAGGTAGGAGTAACATAGTAAGTAGTAAGTAGGATGAGTAGGATAAGTAATATAAGATATAAGTAACATACGTAGGGAACAAGTACAGTAGTGGTACAAGTACAAGTGTAGTATTTTCAATAATTAAAATAGTAGACTAATATTTACAAGTTTGGTATTTACAAGGTTGGTATTTACAAGGTTGGTATTTACAAGGTAGGTATTTACAAGGTTGGTATTCACAAGGTTGGTATATACAAGGTTGGTATTTACAAGGTTGGTATGTACACATTTGGCTAGTTTTTACAGAGTGGAACGGGGTTGGGTACAAACATGTGGTGTTGAAATTCGCCGTTCCCTGGGTGTGGGTAGTGTGTGGTGAAATGGAGTGAGTGTGGTGTAATGGTGTAGGGTTGATGTAGCGAAGTGTGTGGGTGGATTGGTGTGTTGGCTGCTGCGGTGAGGCGGCCACGGCGGGGCTGTGAGATTCGGTACAGAGCGTGTGGGAAAATAAGACACAAGCACTGTCCCCGAGATCTCAAGGCCCCGCCGTGATTGCTCAGAGCGGGGCGGAGGACTTGGCCGCCGGGACGCGGGGAATGCTGGGACGCTCCCTCCGTCCGTTTCGCCGCCCGGGCCGATTCGTCCCGGCGGAGACTATAGCGGATATCCCCGGCGGTGTTGGGGGGGGGAGGGGGTGTTGTGGGTTTGGTGGGTTGGGGTGTTGGTGGGGGAGAATTTGAAATTGGGGGGGTCGAAAATTGAAAATGGGGGGCAGCAAGAGGGGGTTGAAATTGGGGGGGCGGGGGTTTGTTGAAGACGGGGGGATTGATGTTTGGAAGGGGCGGTGGGGGTGGCATGAGTTGGGCGAGGCGAAATTCGTGGAGGAGCGGGGCCATGAGAGGGTCGATGGGGGTGTAGGGAGGGTGTACCCCGGTGGCTTGTGCTGCGCGAAATTCGCGCAGTATACGCCACTGGGGGTACTTCCACCGCCGGGGCCGGGGAGGTAACCCGGAGATCCTTGGCGGGAAAAACGGAAGCGATGATGTCGGCCCGGGCGAAGGGGGTAGGGGGGATAGCGGGTCCGGGACGAAAACGTCCCGGAGTATGGCCGCCATTTCCGGATCCGAATCGAAATCCGGAAACGGCGACGGGGGTGACAGGTGAGGTTGGGAGCAGTGGTTCATGGCAAACGGACGGCGGGAGACTGATGGCTGATGTTGGTTGAGGGAGGACAGGGGCGGGCTTGCAGCGGGCTAACGGTACGGTGTGGGGTTTCCCGTCCATTAGCAGGGTCGCGGTGGTCGGTGTTGTGCGGATGACTTGAAAGGGCCCGGCATAAAGGGGCTGAAAGGTTTTATGCATGCCGGGCTCTTTCAAGTACATGTGAGTGGCAGTGTAAAAGCGTTTGGGGTAAGTGGTGTCGTTTGTCGGTGTTGAGGTGTGGAGCGGTTCCCTGTTAATGGACGGGGTGTTGTGTGGAGGGAAAATGTCGGCCGGTAAACGTAGAGGGTCTCGAAAAGCGTGTTGTGCGGGACTTGTGTTGTCTGAAGGACGGGCGGAAGTGCGAAGGCTGAGTAATACGTAGGGGAGGGTTTTGGTCCATGAGGGGGATGTGGCTGATGTGGAGATGGCTTGTTTCAGGACCGAGTGCCACCGCTCTATTTTCCCGTTGGATTGGGGGTGATAAGGAGTGGTGCGGATTTTCTGGATCCCGAGGGAACGGAGGAGATCTGAGAAGTGGGCGGACTCGAACTGCCTCCCTTGATCGACCGTGATTGTTCGCGGACAACCGTAGCGGCTAACCCATTGGGTGAGGAAAGCCGTTGCGACGGTGTCCGCGGTGATGTGGGCGAGGGGAATGCACTCAACCCAGTTGGTGGCACGGTCGATCATCGTGAGGCAGTATTTCTTCCCCTCAGAGGGGGGAAGAGGTCCGACCAGATCGAGGTGAACGTGTTCCCACGGGAGGGAGTCGGGAATGGGTTGAGGAGGTACATGGGGGTGAGCCGAGACCTTAAACTGCTGGCACTTCTGGCACCCCAGAACCCAGGTACGAATATCTGTATTCATGTGGGGCCAGAAGTACCGCGTTTTGATAAGGTCACGGCTTGCCCGGATGCCGGGGTGGTGGAGGGAATGGTAGTGGAGGAAGAGTTGCCGCCTGAGGTCGGGTGGGACGTAAGGGCGCGGTGAGTCGGCCGTTACGTCACACCAGAGCTCGAGGGGCGGCAGCTGTTGGAGTTTGGAGGCGGAGATGAGGTTGGAGAGGGCTGGGTCGGAATCGGGTCGTTGATGTGATTTTAGGGTTTGTGGGGAAGGGAAAGGCAGTAACTCCGCCACCGGCGCGGGGGTGGGGCGGGAGAGTGCGTCTGCTACGCAGTTGTCGGCCCCCGGCAAATAACGAATATCGGACGTAAATTGTCCGATAAATTCGAGTTGCCGGAGGCGACGGGGGGAGGCGGATTTACGATTTTGGAGGAGGGCATGTGTGAGGGGTTTATGGTCAGTGATGACAGAGAACTGCCTGCCCTCCACGAAGTCACGGAAGTGCTTGATGGCTTCGTGGATGGCGAGGAGTTCTCTGTCAAAAGTGGAGTAATTTTTTTGAGTTGGGGACAGAGTTTTTGAGAAGAAACCGAGGGGTTGGGGGGTGGCGCCGGTGTGTTGGTGGAGTACTGCCCCGATGGCCCAGTCGGACGCATCGGTCGTGATGGAGAGGGGAGCATGGGGATCGGGATGGGCTAATAGAGCGGCGTCTACTAGGTCCTTTTTGCAATTTTGAAAGGCGGTTGTGAGGGCGGGGGTCCAGGAAATGGGGCGGTTATCGTTCTTTTTGGCCGGTTGCGGGATAGCGTGTATGAGTGGTTGTTGGTGTTGTGCTGCGTGTTTGATGTGTCTACGATAAAAGTTTAACATACCCAGGAAACGGCGAAGTTCTGAGACGGTGCGGGGTTGGGGGAAATCTGTGAGAGCGTGTACTTTGTCCGGGAGAGGCTTGATCCCGTCGGATGAGACTTGGTGGCCGAGGCAGCGGACGGAGGGCTGGGCGAGGACGCATTTTTGAGTGTTGATGTTGAGGCCCTCGGCGGAGAAGATGTCGAGGACTTGCTTGAGGTGTGTCAGATGTTCGTGTGGGTCCCGGGAGGCGATCAAGATGTCATCCAGGAAGCAAAATACGAATGGTAGTCCCCGCAGAATATTATCCATATAACGCTGCCACGTCTGGGCCGCGTTCCGGAGGCCGAAACCCATTTTTACGTACTCGAAAAGGCCGAAAGGCGTTATGATGGCGGTTTTAGGGACGTCGGGCGGGTGGATATTTATGTGGTGGAAGGCTCTGGAGATGTCGAGGGTTGAGAAAATGGTTGTGTTGTGGAGGTGTGAGGAGAAGTCTCGGAGGTGGGGGACGTTATATAGGTCTGGTGTGGTCTTGGCGTTAAGGCGGCGGTAATCGCCGCAGGGGCGGATATCCCCGTTGGGCTTCTGTACAATATGTAACGGTGAAGCCCACGGGGATTTGGAGGGGCGGATAATGCCATCCGCAATGAGATTATCAAAATGCCGCCGGGCTTGGGACAGTTGGAGGGGGTGGAGGCGGCGGGCTTTGGCTGAAATTGGGGGACCAGAGGTTTCAATGTAGTGTTGAATTTGGGAGATATGTGCTGAGGGGCGGCGCTGGGGTTTGTATTGGAGGAGGAGGTTTTCGAATTGGGTTGGGGGGCGATCGACCGTGTGGATAAATCCGGGGATTGGCTTCTGGGTGGAGGGGTCGAGCAGGCGCGCGTTACGGACGTCAACCTGGAGGCCGAAATAAGCGAGGAAGTCGGCCCCCAGGATTGCTTTCTCCACGTCCGCCACGGTAAATTCCCACTCGTACGCGAGCCCGCTCATGTGGATGGATGAGCGGTACGTCCCGTACGAGGGGATGGTGGTACCGTTGGCGGCGTAGAAGAGTTGCCGGTAACAACGCGCCTGTCGCCTGAGAATGTTGTTTGGAAAAATGGAGAGCGCCGCCCCTGTGTCGACGAGGAACGGGACATTTGTCTTTGTGCACTTCAAGAAGAGGCGTTGGTGAGCTGGGGCGGAGTGCGGTAAAATGGCGGAGGCGGTGGGGTCTGGCGGATGGGAGGGGCTAGGGCCGTCCGAGGTGATGGGCGGGTGCGTTGGTGGCGGTTGGTCCCCCGCGAAGGAGACACGGGGCGGTCCTTTGCCGTTCCGGAGAGGGGGAACGGTAGTGTCGACTGGGGGGCTGGTTCTCTTGGTGGTGGGCGGGGAGGTGCCGTTCCGGGGAGGGGAAACGGTAGCGGCGGCGTGAGTGGCGGCCGGGAGGGTGGGTGCCCTGGAGGCGGGCGTGGAGGGGCCGTTCCGGGGTGGGGGAACGGTGGCGGCGGCGTGAGTGGCGGCCGGGAGGGTGGCTGCCCTGGAGGCGGGCGTGGAGGGGCCGTTCCGGGGTGGGGGAACGGTAGCGGCGGCGTGAGAGGCGGCCGGAAGGGTGGCTGCCCTGGAAGCGGGCTTGGAGGGGCCGTCCCGGGGTGGGGGAACGGTTGATGGCGAGGTGAGGGTTTTGGCGGCGCCGGCAGGCGTGGCTGGGAGGTTGGCAGCCGTGGCGGCGGAGTAGGAGGGGTAACGAGGCTTCGTGGTGGTGGTGTGAATGCGGGCGGGGAGGGGTTGGTGGTGGTCCCCCCCGTGTTGGCGAGGAGGGGGGCCCGCCGGATTTACCGGCGGGCGTCCGCGTTTCCCTGCTTGGAGGTGAAGGAGCAGGGGGGCTGGCATTTTCGGGCCTCCCCACCGAAGTTAACGTGATAGAAACATCGGTGGGGGGGGTCCGCTGGGAGGTAGGCGGTCCTGGTGGGGCGCACGGAGGTGGAGGGGGCCGCTGCGGCTGGAGACTTTCCCCTGCGTTGCTGAGGGGGGGAAGTGTTGCGGCGTTCGGGCGAGCGCTGGCGTCGGTTGTCGATGGAGGGGGTCGGCCGGCGCTCGGTGGAGAGGGAGCGGCGCCGGTGGAGGGAGGGGGGCCGGCGGTGCTCTCGTGACGGCGTCCGGTCCCGGCGTGGGGTGGGGGTGCGGGGCGTGGTGACTTCCGTGACGCCGGCGGCTGCGGTGAGGTCGTGGACCGTATCGGCGAGACGTAGAAGTGGTTCGTCTGGGCCGTCGAGGTGGCTGGCGAGTGCCATTTGCATGGGGTGGGGTAGGGCCCGCAGCCAGAAGGTCCGCGCGATGTCGGCCGTCATCACGTCTTGCAGCTGATGACGCAGACGGCGGTAGAGGTGGGAGGGCTTCAGGTCGCCGAGGTGCTGTGGTTGGGAGAGCGCCGCGACACGTGCGATCTTTGATGGTTGGTACAGCGTGACGAGGCGGTTGCGGAGGTCGTCGTATGCGGCCGTGGCGTCGGGAGAGATGTCCGACGTCTGTAGGAGGATCTCGTATGGTAGCAGGGATATGATGCGGGAGTAACGGGTTCGCTGGCTGCGGATGTTGGCGGCAGAAAACGCAGCGTCGACCTGGAAGAACCACAGCGCGGGGTCGTGCGTGTTGAAGGGGGGTAGCGACAGCGGGAATGACGCCGAGGCCGTCGTGACGTCAGCGGCGGCGGCAGCGGCGGCGGCGGATGCGGAGGAGCCGGGCGGCGAGAGGCTGGTGAAGGGGTTGTCGGCTGCGTCAGTCGTCGCAGCGGTCGGCGGCTGCAGTAGGGATGGCCGGAGGAGCGGCGGCGTCGGTGAGTTCGGGTCCATGGCTGTAACCAAAATTCAAAATGAGTTAGTTTTGAATTTCAAATTCGCAACCGGCGGGAGCGGAGGTGCGTGTGGCGGATAGTTGAGAGCTGGAGTTGAGCGGTGAGGGTGGGCCAAAAATTGCGAATGTACACTGACTGTTTAAGCTGCATTTGAATTTAAAATTGGGGACACCGAACTAGACTGGGGGCGACACATGAGGTGGTAAGAGGGTAGAAGGTTGGATGAACGTCGGGTTCACCACTGTGATGAATTTAGAATTTTCATCACGGTGGCGTGAAGGAGAAAAGTCGCAGGCGGCGGTAGTCCACCGATCATCTACGACTTTGGGAGGAGATAGAGGTGAGTGAGGGAATTTACCTAGGCGGCGGTAATCCACCGATCATCTAGGTGAGGAGAGGTGCTTGTCTAGGCGGCGGTAGTCCACCGATCATCTAGACAAGAGGTAGAGGTAAGAGGTAAATTCTCAGGCGGCGGTAATCCACCGATCATCTGAGAGGAGGAAGGTAGGAGAGAGAGAAGAGAGAGCTGGTTAGAGGAAGTGTCGAATGAAGCTAAAGCTCCAGGATTCAGGGTTATATAGGACTTGGAGGCCTCTCCCTCCAACTCCCTGTGGGGAGTTGGTGGTGGGGCTCCAGGTTGTGTTCCCTGGATTCTGTCGCCTGTCTCCCCACTCAGATGTTTATTAGCGGAAAGTAAGTTTTACATGAGGATATTGGTGAGAGCTTAAAGTTGCTGGTGGAGTGTTCCCGGGAGGGACTCACGACAATAATGAAAGTCAATTTTTGGGGCAAAAAAAATTCCAATTTTGGACTTACTCTGCCCAAAAAACGCTGCTTTCTAGAAGTGGCAGAGTTAGTGATTTTGTATCAGATTAATAAGTACTTCATTTTGGTGCAAGAACCAACCGTAATCAAGTGAGGCTATTTTGGGCAAAAAAATATATAAATTTTGGACTTACTCTGCACAACAAACGCTGCTTTTTAAAATTGGCAGAGTTGGTGTTTTTGTTTCAGAATAAAAAGTACTTTAATGTGGTACAAGAACCAATCGTAATCAATTTGAGCGAAAATTCCCAATTTTGGACTTAGCTGCCCAGAAAGCGCTGCTTTCCAAAAGTGGCAGAGTTGGTGTTTTCGTATCAGAATAATAAGTAATTCGTTTTGGTGCAAGAACCAATCGTGATCAAGTAAGTCTGCTTTTGAGCAAACAATTCCTAATGTTCGGCTTTCTCTGTACAAAAACGTTGCTTTCTAAAAGTGGCAGAGCTAGTGTCTTTGTATCACAATAATAACAAATTTAATGTGGCCAAGAACCAATCGTGATCAAGTAAGGCTATTTTCGAGCAAGAAATTCAAAATTTTGGGCCTACTCTGCCCAAAAAACGCTGCCGTTTGAATGTAGCGGAGTTCGTGTTTTGGAGTCTGGGGATTATGTAAGTACTTTGATTTGGTTCAACAACCAATCATGATCAAATAAGTAGGTTTTTTCTTTTTTTCAACAGTTTTAAGTTGCCGCCATTTTGTAAAGCTGCGAATTTAGGACGGCAGAGTGAGGTAGATACGGTCCATGGATACTATTCACGAGTGACGTCAAAAATTTTAATCGTGTAAAGACAATTTTTTGTCACAGGCTCTTGGACTATTTCTATTTAATACAACACCGCAGTAAGTAGGTACAAACAGCTGAAGTTACTCATTTGCTGGTCGTCTGGAATCTGTCTTCGTGCCCGAGTTGATGGGAATAATGAAATTCCGACCTAAATAGCCAAGTACCAGCACTCGAGAGGATCTCAGCTAAAAGCTATTGGCGTCTGGGTGGTGGAAACGGATGGACGGTGTAAGTCTGGGGATATCTCTGAGACAATCGGTGACTTGGAACTCGTCCCTTCCCGTTCCTTTGGATTACTTCCGCCTATTAATTTCACCCAGAATATCGGACCTCGGTCTTTCCAGAGGAATCGTGCAAGGAAAATCGATCTCGAACGGGGAACGTCCCGAACTTCGGTAGCTTGATGTACTGATTTCTCGCAGCAACCGTTAGTTTCCAGGGGAAGTAGGGTACCTACCTATTTCACGTTTTCACAATCAAGCGGATTTCACTAATTTTGGTTTATTATGTTTAATAACAAAGCTTTTGAATCGACCATGAAGTTTTCTTTTGTTTAACCCCCCTCAAAATCTGATGGCTTACGTTTCAAGAGACGTAGAATACGAATACTTATCCAATAACAAAAATTTTCCGTCCGTACGCCATCCGCTGTCCGTGGCTTTTTTCTTAGTTCCCATGAACTAAAATGCACGAAATTTGGTATATGGGTCCCGTTTGGGTTCTAGTTGGTTCTTGAAGCTCGGTATTACTGTCACTCAACTGTAAGGGGTGAAAAATAGGGGTTGAAATGTCCATAGTATCCATATCTCGGAAAATTGTGTTTTGGGGTGTGGGTTTTCCCGCATTTTTAAGGTTTGATTTTTTTCTGAATTTTTGAGACAACCCGGAGCATTCTACGATGTTGCCATAAAATTTGCTGTACAATTTGCTCAGGGGCGCCATTTAAGGGGGGCCAAGGCCCCCCCCCCCCCCCCCCAAGGAATTGATAAATAGGTAATGAAAATGACTACTGGAGTTATCTAGAATATCATAGCCTTCTTTTAAAAAGGAATATTTTGAATGAATATTATTGGAATGTAGCAATGCTAATTTAATGAATTGAAAAAGGGTACTTTGATTTTGTTTGTATTTATTCTTTTATTGAAACTTTAAATATGTAAAAGGAAGCATAAAATTAGCCTACATCTAAATGTAATATTAATTTAAACAAATTTGCGGGGGAAAAAACCCTGGACCCCCTTTCCTTAGTAGATATATCATACCCCCCATACCCCCTGGTGTTTGCCCCCCCCCCCCCCAACAGTTTGGTGAAATGGCGCCCCTGAATTTGCTGAAAAGAGCAAAGAGCAGAGTGTATGCAGGCATCAGACAGTTGAGAGCGCACATAACTGGTCTCCTGCAAGCTGGACGGTATTATAGCTCAGTGGTCTTTTAAACTAACGAACTGGTCCGCTAAAGTTCCCGAGATCGAAACTCTACCGGAACTGAATATTTTTTCGCTCCACATTAACAGTTTCCCTTCAGGTCTTCAAAAGTAAAGTAAAGTAAACAACTATTCCAGGCTGGGGCTTTTCGTCCGACCGCCCTGCCACCGTCGCGGACGTGATCAGCTGTCCTCCAATGAGAGGATCAGAATTCGATCTGATCATTTCGCTCTTTACTTGGCTACTCATTGCCTCGCCCCCTTGAGTCGAGAGGGGTTCACCTCAACAGTTGCCCTTCAGAACTTCATTTGTGTTTCTTTTTGCCATTTTAGCTACTTTTTGTCATTGGCAGAATTATTTTAGCAACATTTAACACATGTGTGATGAATTTAAAATTGGTTCATCACGGTGGCGTGAGGAAGTGCGCAGGCGGTTATGAGCGGATCACCACCGACATCTGGAATCTTTTGGAGGAGGAGGTTTTGCCTAGGCGGCGGATATCCACCGACATCTAGGATCTTTTAAGAGAGGAAGAGAGAGAGAGCAAGGTAGAGGAGAGAAGAGAGAGCTGGTTAGAGGAAGTGTCGAATGAAGCTAAAGCTGCCGGATCCAGGGTTTTATAGAGAAGTGAGGCCTCTCCCTCCAACCCCCTGTTAGGGGTTGGTGGTGGGGCCCCAGGTTGTGTACCCTGGGTTCTGTGGCTTGTCTCCCCACTCGTTTCGTTTATTTACGGAACTAAGTTTTGCGTTAGAATATTGGTGAAGACTTAAGTTTACTAGAGGAGTGTTCCCGGGAGGGACTCACGACAGAGGTCCCCCCAGTTTGAACCAAGATTCGTGGAGCTGAAGGCGCAAGTTGACAGGGGCTGAGGGCCATAGCAAACATAAGTGGGGCTGAAGGCCAAAGGTGAGGAGGGCTGAAGGCGCAAGGTGACAGGGGCTGAGGGCCAAGGCAAACATAAATGGGGGCGGAAGGCCAGAGGTGACAACGGCTGAGGGCCACGGCAACAGGTTGGGTGCTGAGGGCGTCATCCTTAAATCTAGGTGAGATATGTGTAGATGAGTAGGACATGAGTATTTACATAGATGGGCGAATGCGAGACAATGAGTTGGGAGAAGATGTATACAATGGGAGACTTAAATAGTAGACTTAGATAGTAGGTTTAGGTAGTGAGTAGTATGAGTATGTGTAGATGAGTAGTGCATGAGTATTTACATAGATGGGGGGTGAGAGACACTGAGTTGGAAGGAGATGTATACAATAGGAGAGTTAACTAGTAGAGGTAGTGAGTAGTATGAGGAGAATTTAAAATAGTGATGTACAATAATATTTACAATGAGGATATTTACAATAGTATTTACAATAGTATTTAGAATGAGGATATTTACAATAGTTGAGGTCGTATTTACAATAGTTAAGAGTATTTACAGTGGGCGAGGTAGGTGGGTAGGGGTACAATGTGGGGGACACGGAAGTCCGCCGTTCCTGGGGTATGGATGGGTTGTGGGGTGTGGATGGGTGTAAGTGTGGTGTGTGGAGGTGGCAGTGTATGGGTGGTGAGGTGATGGGGTGAGAGAGGCGACTCCCTCTAAGACTGATAGAGGGGCCCCTTCACTGCCAGGGCGGTGGTGAAGGGGGATAGCCGGTGGGAGCCGGTACCCGGGACGTCGCGGAGAGAGGCGGCGACGTCGGGGTCCGGTGGGTGAAATGGAGGCGATGTGTGGTGTTTGTGGTGTGGGGGTGGGCGGGTGAGTGGTGTGGTGAGCTTGGTCGGGGAGTACTGGAGCTGGTCCGAGGTGGGGGAACGGCTTTTGGTGGGGGGAGGGAGGTGGCGGCGCAGCGAGGCGCGGCCGTGAGGTTGGCAGCCGTGGCGGCGGCGTAGGAAGGGTAGGAGGTCTTGGTGGTGGTGGTTGAGTTGATGCGGGCCGGGGGGGAATGGAGGGGGTCCCCCCCGTGTTGGCGAGGAGGGGGGCCCGCCGGGTTTACCGGCGGGCGTCGGCGTTTCCCTGCCCGGAGGGGAAGGAGCAGGGGGTTTGGCACTTGCGGGCCTCCCCACCGAAGTTTACGTGGTAGAAGCATCGGTGGTGGTGGTCGGCGGGGAGGTAGTTCGTCCTGGCGGGGCGAGGCGTGTTGGAGGGGGTCGCGTTGGCTGGTGATCTCCCTCTTCGCTGCTCCCGAGGAGGGGTGGGGCGGCGTTCGGGGGAAGGCGGGCGTCTGCGGTCCGTGGAGGGGGTTCGGCGGCGTTCCGTGGAGGGGGAACGGCGCCTGTCAATGGAGGGGGGTCGGCGGCGCTCGGTGGAGTGGGGACGGCTGCGCTCGCGGGACGTTGCGGCGCGTTGTCGGGGCGGCGGGTGGCTGCAGCGTGGACGGCCGGAGAAGCGGCGGCGGTGTCGAGTTCGGGTCCATGGTTGAGTCTGTAATTTGAAAAAAATTCAAATTTTAAATTTCAAATTCAAAATTCGCAAAAACCGGGAGCGGAGGTGTGTGTGGTTGAGCGGAGATGTGAGAGGTGTGCGATCTCCGAGCGGTTGAGGGAGTGTGGGCGAAAATTGCGAAAATAAACTGACTGACTGACCGAATTTGAAATTGAAAAGGGGACACCGAACTGAACTGGAGACTGGGGTTTGACACAGTAGGTAAGGAAGGTTGGGTGAACGTCGGGTTCACCACTGTGATGAATTTAAAATTGGTTCATCACGGTGGCGTGAGGAAGTGCGCAGGCGGTTGTGAACGGATCACCACCGACATCTACGATCTTTTGGGAGAGTGAAAAGGTGGAGGTGAGTGATAGAATTTGCCCAGGCGGCGGATCTCCACCGACATCTGGGATCTTTTGAGAGAGAGAGATGAGAGGTGAGTGGTAGAGTTTGCCTAGGCGGTTATGAGCGAATCACCACCGACATCTGGAATCTTTTGGAGGAGGAGGTTTTGCCTAGGCGGCGGATATCCACCGACATCTAGGATCTTTTAAGAGAGGAAGAGAGAGAGAGCAAGGTAGAGGAGAGAAGAGAGAGCTGGTTAGAGGAAGTGTCGAATGAAGCTAAAGCTGCCGGATCCAGGGTTTTATAGAGAAGTGAGGCCTCTCCCTCCAACCCCCTGTTAGGGGTTGGTGGTGGGGCCCCAGGTTGTGTACCCTGGGTTCTGTGGCTTGTCTCCCCACTCGTTTCGTTTATTTACGGAACTAAGTTTTGCGTTAGAATATTGGTGAAGACTTAAGTTTACTAGAGGAGTGTTCCCGGGAGGGACTCACGACAACATGATTTCTGTGCTTGCAGGGGAAAGTCAGTTAAGTCCAACATCAGCCAAAAACAGGTGTTTGTATTTCTAGATACAAGATTTTTTAATCTACATTTGTATAGGAGGTTAGGTTCTATCATGTTCCCATAGTGAGCTATGCTTTAGTGCCCTTCCAGACAGGTCACCAAACGTCTACCCATCGGTGGGTAAAATCAGTTAGGTCCACCGTCGTTTTCCTTTGAATGGATTTGACCGCCTTTGCTGAAATAATTTTTTTGGCTTTGCTGATGTGTTCAAAAAAACAATTATTGCAAGGTAAGAAAACAGATTAACCAGGGAGGAACTTTTCAGTGGAAAACCCTAAGGTGGATTCGGTATACAAAAGATCAGCCTGGAGTTTCATTTTTCAAAACTTCCTTGGAGGATGAAGGACATTTTCGCTCGGTCAGCTTTCGGCGGAGAGGCAGAAGAGCGACTTCAACTTTGGTACCTCAGCAGAGATATGATGGACCCTGCACGATTTCCGAAGAGAAAAAGAAAGATATTGGGGATCTGTTGAAGTTCATCTCTCCTGTATTCCACCAATTCTACAGAGATCTTCCTACAAAAAATCAAACTAATACATTCTCTGAGACGGAAGATAAGCGGAGCTGAATAAGTTACTTGTGCTGTCGCATTAATGTGTGAATATTCTTGTTGTAAATTGGTGTCAATAATTCGGTATCAATGGGTTAAATCTACATTCTCTTAAATTACTAATTTTACGTTTTATGAAATTACAATTATTTATTATTAGTTACTCATTTTTTTGTAATACTCGTTCAAGATTAAATTTTGAGAATTTATTGCCAATACCCTACTAATACATAAATGCCGTGATTTGAAAATGACAACAAACTACATAATAATGCCATAAGTTATTGCAAATTTCATTAGAGCAGAGCTGGTCAAGTCCAGAAGTATTTGTGTAAAGTAAGTCACGTCCATAAGAAACGCAATATGTATCGATCTAAATTTAAATTTTCGTACCAAAATGTAAGTGAAATTCAGAAAATCTCATATGAATAGAATAGTAGATCGATAACGGAAACCACCTTAGCTTGTTTTGGTCGATCTGACTATTGTACGATTTTGGAGTTTCGTTCAAACCTTTAATTGGAAATATCTCAAAACTTACTTTTTGGACTTAACTGACTTTCCCCTGCAAGCACAGATTTAGGTAGGCACCTAGTAACGAGTACGGGGTTAGGTACTAACCTACGGAGGGTCTGCGATCTACATAATATGTATAGAATAGTACATATTATATTATATAGACGGGTTATGTATAAAGAGAGCTGTGATCTGTAACAGAAGGGTGTTCTGTACAAAATAATAAACCGTTGTTGCGTTTTTTCAGGGGTATGATGACTTGGCCCATTGAATGCTTTTATTCATCACTTTGTAGGTAGGTACTAGAGACACAAGGTGCAATGGACGGAGTGGCTGGCCTTGAACATGGTTTTTGGAGCTGTGGTTGAGTTACTATACTTCTTCAGTAGGTACGTAGGTACGTTGCTTTCAGTTTTTGAAAAAATGTAGAGTTTTAGGACCTTATACAACTCGTAATATAGTCAATAATTTTTATCTGATTCGCTCGGCAATAATTTTTTATGACACCCCCCTCATTATTTTGTACAGAATACCCACCTGTTACAGATCACAGCTATCTGTATAGATAACCCTTCTATATCAATACATAATATAATAAAAAGTGTCTGTTTGTTTGTCTGTTTGTTTGTTTGTCTCGGCATCAATTGAGAACGGCTGAACGTAGAAAGTTGCGGCTGGTACCATTTGACGCAGAATTTATCTGGGAAGGTTTATGAAAAATCCGCATTTGAATCTGTCCATCCGTTGAAACGCTATGAATTAAATACTACTAAAAAACGTGTTATAATCACTTCTATGAGGACGTTTATGCTTATAATAACTTTGAACGGTTGGACGTAAATCCGATTGTAATTAGATTCTGGATTCGGGTGTTCTTCGTTACTCCCCCCCCATTTTCAAACGCTCGTCGCTTCATGAAATTCTAACAAAAATTTGAGGTTGAGGTGATTTTCGGAATCTTCAGTTCGTCTAGTTTTTGATGTGTGTGTTCATATTTTGATGCAACAACTTTGTAAAAGCGAAATTCGCCGTGAAAAAAAGTGGGGGGGGAGTATCGAAGTATTTGCCATGTCAAATCCTTCGGTACTCCACCCCACGGTGAAAACGGTATTTTCGACAACCAATATCGCGTCTCAACCTCTTAACTTTCGATCAAAGGATTTCATCGCTCTATATCTCATACCTGCACGTCCTCACACCCCCGTTCCTGTGAATTGTTGCTGTTTAGAGATAAGTACGTTTACCTTTATGGGGCTTGAAAGCGTTTTGAACCTTGAACGGAAGGCGAGGGTTTGTAATATTTTCGGAGGTTTGTCCTATCGTACAATAATCAAGACCCATTTGAAGAATTCATTTCGCTCATCAAATCAGTCTACGATCCTAATGAAGCCTTGTAATGCTACTTTTTCAACATAATCGAACACCCTCTTCATGTACAATAAAATAATTATACAAATCCTGTAGTCGAAAATACTATTTTCACCGTGGGGGGGGGGGGGGGGGGAGTATGTACCGAAGAATTTGACATGGCAAATACTTCGATGCTCCCCCCCACTTTTTTCGATTGAATAATTCACTTTTACTATCTAATTCTGGTAAATTGAGGTTAATTAGACATAAAACTAGACAAACTGAAGATTCCAAAAATCACCTCAGCATCAAATTTCTGTTAGAATTTCATTTTTGTTTGTTTGTTTGAAAATGGGGGGGAGTAACGAAGAACACCCCTGGATTCAGCTCGACGAGTACATTCAAGTGGTACTTCAATCAGGATGTTAGTGGGAGGGGGGTACAGGTTATGAGAGGGGGGGGGGGGGGGTCTACAGAAATTTCAAAACTACTTGACCAATTTGCAGTGCAACTTTGGGAATTTGTTGTGTGAACATTGAGGAATTTTTCTGAACAGGTAGGGAGGGTTCATAGGATACGGGGGGGGGGGGGGGGGTTAAATATATATCATAAAACTGTTATGAGTGGGGCCTGTCCTAAAGGGGGTGTCTGTTCTACCGTTGCGAAGCGCGGGTACACAGCTAGTAATATAATAATTATGTACTATTCTACACATATTATGTAGATCGCGGACCCTCCGTAGGGTAGTACCTAACCCCGTACTCGTTACTAGGTGCCTACCTAAACCGTTGTGTACTAATTTACCTGTATAGGTTCCCCTTCTACGGAGATAGAATAATGAACCGTTGTGTAATTATTTGCCCATCAATAATACTTCAACGGTTGTTCAAGTTGCAAAAGTACCTATCAACAAAATCCAGCCCCTTCTGGGTAGATGAGCCGTGGTGTAATAATTTACCTTTGTGTAATAATTTACCGTTGTGTAATACTTTGCCGGTGTGTAATAATTTTCCATTGTGTAATAATTTACCCATTAATAATACTTCAACGTTTGTTCAAGTTTCAGAAGTACCTACCAATAAAATCCAATAGTCCATCACTTGTCAAATGAAATAATATCGCACAACAAACAACTCGAGTTCATACAGCCATCCTTGATTATCATCAGGTGCTCCCTAGTGATGATATCGGGGCCGGATTTATACCGTTTGATTCACGATCAGGTTGACGAAGCTTTTTGGTGCTCACGAACGGCTGGACGTACGATGCTCCGGGTGGTCTCAAAAAATTGTTTAGCTCAAGACAAATTTAATAACGTAAAAAAAACCATACATAGGTACCCTTCTACCGGAAGTTTTCGAGATACGGCGTTCTGAAAATTTCAACCCCTATTTTGAACCCCTTAGAGATGACTGACAGTAACGTCGAGCTTCGAGGACCAACAAGACCCCGAACGGAACCCTATAACCCAAATTTCATCAATTTTTATTCATGGTAACTAAGAAAAGTGGCCCGTACGGCGTACGGCGGACAGACAGAAATATTTTTATTGCAGTTTTGGATTCTACATACCTTAAACGTAAACCATAAAATTTTGAGGGGGGGGGGGGGGTAAGAATTTTTTTTTCATGCTCAAGCATGAAAAAAAATTCTTACCCCCCTCAAAATTTATTTATTTTGATTTTAATTTATTAAATTTTAATTTATTAAATTTTAATTGATTAAATTTTAATTTATTAAATTTTAATTTTAATCTATTAAAATTTATTTTAATTTGGTTTATTATTATAAACCAAAAATTTTGAAGGGGTGTTATAACAATTTTTTGATGAGCGATTACATAGGTGTATTATTCACAGAAGAATAAACCAAAATGTGTAAAAATAGGGGTTTATGGTGTTTTAGTAAGTAACATGAGCTTGTGAGGTATCGTTTCCCATGTTTTTTAGGACGAGAAGACCGATTATGAAGTCGATTTTGACAAACGAAAGATGAATTGAAGTTCTAACAAAGTTTTAGCCTTAATACGTTAAATTGTGGTCTAGAATCGCCGTTCTTCCGCACCACCACCCCCCCCCCCCCTTTGGGGAAATTTGGGTCCTAGTTGTGTTCCGAAGCTCGGCCGCCCGATCGGAAATACACCAAGGAGCGATATGGGGGAAAATGGGTGTAAAAACTGGGGTTTCGAGTTTTTAGTGAACAAGAGCTTGTGAGATACCGTTTTCCACGTTTTGGTTTATTATTCTGTGAATAATACACCTATGTAATCGCTCAGCAAAAAATGTTTATAACAGCCCCTCAAAATGTGTTCTTTTACGTTTCAAAGTGCGTAGATTCCAAAAATGCAATGTCCGTCCGCCGTACGCCGTCCGCCGTACGCCGTCCGCCGTACGCCGTACGCCGTATCACGTGTACCGGCTTCATTTTTGGTCTAAAAAAGTCGTTCGCACGCAGGCTCCATTTGGGCCCTAGTTGTGTCCCGAAACTTTGCAGCCCGATCGGAATATACCCAGGATTGTTGTGAGTGAAAATGTGTGTAAAAATAGGTACTTTTTGTGTTTTAGTAACATAGTAGTAAAAGTAGCTTTTGAGGTATTGTTTTCCATGTTTTTGGGGACGACAAGACCGAATATGAAGTCGATTTTGACCAAAGAATAGAAAATTGAGGTTCTACCAGATGTTCAGCTCCCGAAATTGATTTTTTATGAGTCAAAAACCTGGGCAATCGTCTGAAATCACCATCAATTTGTAGAATAACACTAGAAAAAGTGTCAACAGGTGGATCAAGACGATTAAATGGTACTATCAATGATCAGAGATGATTTATTAAAATTAAAAAAATAAATGAAAAAAAAGGAGCGTACCTTATTTGTGTTTTGGGGGCCAAAATTGGTGGAAACCACCAGAGATAGCTATTTCAATTATTTTATATGGAAGAAACAATAAATAAACAGCCAACATCTCTGTAGGTATGTCCAATAGAATAATAAACCCATGTGACAAGGACTTTGCAGCGTTTTATGAAGTTGATTTTGACCAAAGAGTGAAGAATTGAGGTGCCAACGAAGGTTCATCTCACAAAGTTCATTTTTTATGGGTCAAAAACCTGGGAAATTATTTGAAATCCCTATAAATTTGAATAATAACACTAGAAGTAGTATATGCTGGTGAATCAAGACAATTAAATTGTACTAGCAGTGATAAAAGAAATGTAAAAAAATGAGCCCAATTCGTGTTTTTGGGGGGCCAAAATTGGTGGAAACCACCAGAGATAGCTATTTCAATTATTTTATATGGAAGAAACAATAAATAAACAGCCAACATCTCTGTAGGTATGTCCAGTAGAATAATAAACCCATGTGACAAGGACTTTGCAGCGTTTTATGATTGGCCCTCTCCCTTTCGGTTGGGACGACGCCCGGCATCCACTGATCTGTTTTAACTTCTACACATCTCGATTCGATCAATCCGAGGGCAACACATTGCGTGCCAAACCTAAGTCACTTCGAAAATTCGCTCGTCTGGCCATGCTGGATTATGGAGTTCTCACAAGTAGGTACCAACACCATTTCAGTTTTTTCCTACCCTACACCTTTTCTTTTTCCCGAATGGATCAACCCTGTCCGAAATTCCAAAGCCAGGCAAACTCCAACTGATTTCTTGTCCTTTATTAAAGTGAAATAAGGACTTCCCTCCTCATCCCATCGAATTCAATATCGCTCTTTCCCCCCCACCCCCTTTCCAATATAGAATCTAATTAAGCACCGGGCTCAAGAAGCTCTTTTCAATCTTCTACTCAGGTAGTGAATTCACCCTCGAAAATCGACTTCTTCTATCGAATCGGGAAACCCCATTTCTCTTTTATTTTCAATAATGAACCTTTGGAATGGAGCATGAAAAAAAAAAAAAAAAAAATTACCCCCTCTCAAATTTGATGGTTTCCGTTTCAAGGTAGAAACCTATGTAAAATCCGAAAATGGAATACAAAAATTTCTGGCCGTACGCCGTAGTTCCCTGTATACACAATGTGAAAATTCCACAATTTATCTTGTAAAGTTGTCGTACTGTGGGATGTTGCTACGATTGAACTGTTTTACACAATTTTAACGTAAGATAAATGATGAGAAAATAAAATGCCCAAAGTCCGAGGTACGGAATGTGCTAAAATGATGAGATTGTCCGAGATCTATGACGAGATATTCCTGACAGCGCTCCAGGAAAATCGCGCAAGCGCAGGTTACGACATGCGAGCTGCGATTTCTAACCGGTTCCGAACCGGTGTTCCAAGGAACAGTCGTTGTACTTACGTAAACGTGAACTCAAAACATGAATAGTGCATTCAGCTTGAATTCCCTCGAAATATCCCGTTCATGTATGATGGTGGTTATGTAGGATGTTGAGTGTGTGACAGAGGGTGACAGTGGGGCTGGACCCTCGAGAGTCCCCCTCCTAGACCAGCGAGATTATCACCGGTTAAGAAGGGATATCGGTTAGGCTTCCGCTCACCGATCCCGTCTCCACCAGACCAAAAAACGACTCGAGAACAGCCGCACTGTTTACACCCCCCCCCCCCCCCCACATGACATAATTCTGGGTAGGAGAAGTATGAGAGGGAAAAGGGGGAATGAAAAGTAGTATGAAGTTCTGTTTCAGGAAGCGACATCTGAACAACATCAAGGTGACTAACCTCCATCGTAATGGTACTACCTCATTAATATTTTACTGGAGGAGAGCAAAAAGCTCCTACATACGAGTACTGGCGGATAATGTTGTCAGATGTTGTTGTCCAGTGAACTGTGCTCGTCTGGGCAACCTCTAGGTGATCAACCTCCATCGTTAGGATGGAACAACTATTGGGGCTTGTAAATTGGGACATGGCATCAATCGCCTTCTAATGAGCTCAGTATAGTTTAATTATACTGACACTCTAAAGGGGTGGGTAAGCCAATAGATGTATTTATTATCAAAGGGACAGGATGTTTGTAAAGGAATCCTTCTGGAAACCTTTGGGCTTATCAGCGCATCTACCGAACCACGCTCTGCTACCATGTGACAGAGTGTGACAGTGGGGGTGGACCCTCGAGAGACCTCCTCCTACCAGCGAGATTATCACAGGTTAAGAAGAGATATCGGTTAGGCTTCCGCTCACCGATCCCGTCTCCACCGGACCAAAAAACTACTCGAGAACAGCCGCACTGTTCACCCCCCCCCCCCCCACATGACATACTTCTGGGTAGGAGAAGTATGAGTGGGAAAAGGGGGAATGAAAAGTAGTATGAAGTTCTGTTTCAGGAAGCGACACAACTTCAAGGTGACTAACCTCCATCGTAATGGTACTACCTCATTAATATTTTACTGGAGGAGAGCAAAAAGCTCCTACATACGAGTACTGGCGGATAATGTTGTCAGATATTGTTGTCCAGTGAACTGTGCTCGTCTGGGCAACCTCTAGGTTATCAACCTCCATCGTTAGGATGGAACAACTATTGGGGCTTGTAAACTGGGACATGGCATCAATCGCCTTCTATAATGAGCTCTGTATATTTCAATTATAGTGACACTCTAAAGGGGGGGGGGGGATGGGGGGGAAGCCAATAGATGTATTTTTTATCAAAGGGACAGGATGTTTGTAAAGGAATCCTTCTGGAAACCTTTGGGCTTATCCTTCTGGTAAGCCCACAAAAAGTTGATGGAGTATGGTGAAGTGCTCAGCGCATACTACCAAACCACGCTCTGCTACCATGTGACAGAGTGTGACAGTGGGGGTGAACCCTCGAGAGTCCCCCTCCTAGACCAGCGAGATTATCACCGGTTAAGAAGGGATATCGGTTAGGCTTCCGCTCACCGATCCCGTCTCCACCGGACCAAAAAACATCTCGAGAACAGCCGCACTGTTACAAGTGTGAGAAGAAAGAATATGGATTACTTCACCATTAAAAGTATACCTAAGTGCCAAAGTATCTTCACGTACCGCGATCTTTTAGTAGTGATCTGAGTATTTCAGTTAGATGTGAAACCTATAGACACCTACGTACTAAACTTCGATTGCGATCAAACCCTAGTAAGTACCTATATTCACGAATGCAAACCGTACGGGTTTCTTTCTTTTTCCTTATTTTTTTCTGGCAAATATGCTCAAATCCGTCGATACATCAAGTCACCATGGGCGCGGAAGTTTAATCTAACGATTCCATATTCATGGTGTTTGCCAACGAGACGCCCTTTTTATTTGCCAATACACCCGAACCGTCTTGCGAGGCCGTTTGTTCCATCAGTAGATTTCAGCAAACACTGATTTACTGTTTGCATGTTATGATAAATAGCCTACACCTGATTCTGTTCATATCTTTATTGCTGTTTATAGCACACGTGTGAGTGTACCCCCTAATACCTATTTTAGAACAAGCATTGCGAGAATGATTAGTTCTTGTGTGTTGATATTTTCTTACTGATGAGAAGAAAATACCTATTACCTAAGACTCAATCATTTTTCTATAACAGGTCGCTACCTACTACTATAGTACACCTCGTCGGTACCCAACACTTATTGTAGGTATTTCAATAAGCCACTCTGAAAGTAACATCGCACCTATGCCAACTTAATTTGTTAGGCACAAACTTCAGCTCATGAGATGTCACATTAGCGCACGCGATAAGTAATCATATTTATGGGACCCTCCAGACACCAACTCGCACTTCTTACCCCCCAAAATTTCAGCTCATTATGATCTTTGTTTCGTTTGTTTTTGCGGGTGACAAGGATTGGCGGATACACACGGAACTAATTTTTTTCAGGACGGTCTGAAATATGAAACGTGAATAGAAATTTTGATTTTTGTGAGAAATGGTTCTTTTAATCGCCAAATTAATCATAAGGCTTCCTCCACCTTCACTGGCCCAGAATTCAATCAGAATTCCTCTTTCACTGACTCAGCAAATGAATTGCTGCTTCATTTGGTTAGTCACTGCTTTATCAGCGACTTGAACATCAAAGGCCAGTCAAGTTGCAAACAGCTCCAGGCAGGTACTGGTGTATTTGCATCCTTGCCAAGATGAAAATATACCAACAACAGCTAGCGAGAAAAAATAAATACCATCACCTCATTAAGCCCAAAAGATCTTTTGCATTGCTATGTGTCCCTGATGACCGACCAGCCTTCACAGGCTGTTGGTTTACTATTATGTGAATAATTACTGCCCTACTATGGAGAAAGGCAGTAGATAGGCATTTCATCGTTTTGAGAAACCAAGGGGTAAAGTTAGGAGCCTCTCCCTCTCGCTTAATTCATACATGCGCGCAGATTTTGAGTTTATATGATTTCTTAACTCATAATTTAGATTTTTACAACTTTATATGCCTGAAATACCTTGTGAAATAACAAAAACATCGATTTAAAATCAACGATTTCTCCCCACTGCTATTCTGCGGAGTACCTCAGGGTGGCCACTCGATCAGGATTTTCATTTTCCCTGACTTCTCCCTGACTTTTTTGTCGATTTCCCTGACTTTCCGAGATTTTTGAAGCCCGACTCTTCCATCTTTTTCCCGATTTCCCTGCCTAAATTTTAGCATATTCTCTGTCAAATTTAAATGTCTTAAAGGGTAAATAAACGGGTAATTAGACTAAATATGATTAAACCGAAGGATTTATGTATTAATTCATTAATGTGCTAACCTAAATAAATTTTTAATTTAGAGGAGCGATCGGGGCACAAGAAACGCCAACCAGCATACAGCAAAGCGAACTACCAAGCGTCAGCACAAAAAATGCTGCAAATTCCTACACAACGGTTTATTATTTTGTATAGAACACCCTTCTGTTACAGACCACACTTCTCTGTATAGAACATCCTTCTGTTACAGATCACAGCTCTCTGTATAATATACTATAACCCTTCTATATAGATCACAGACCCTCCGTGACTTAGTACCTAACCCCGTACTCGTTATTAGGTAGCTACCTAAATCACGTGTTAAATGTTGCTGAAATAAAAACAGCAACAACAGCTGTTCTATCAATCAAAAACAGTAGCTAAAATGGCAAAAAGGAAAAAACAAGTTCTGAAGGGAAATTCTTCATCTGGAGTGAATTCAACAGTTCACTGCCAATCAAACCCTACCGGGATTCAAGTCCCAGTAGGGTTTTGATCTCGAGAACTTTGGCATTACAACCCTCACTTAGACCACTGCGCTACAGCGCCCATCTGGCCGACAGATCAGTGTTGTGCGCTCTCAGCTCAGCTTGATGCTTGCGTACACTCTGCTCTTTACAGCAAATTGTATAGCAAATTTTATGGCAACATCGTAGAATGCTCCGGATGGTCTCAAAAATTCAGAAAAAATCTAACTATTTAAAAATGCGAGAAAACCCACATCTCCCGATACAATTTCTAAATAATACTAAATAATACAATTTCCAATAATAATAACAATAATACAATTTCCCGAAATACAATTTCCCGAGATAGGGATACTCTGGACATTTCAACCCCTATTTTCACCCCTTGCAGTTGAGCGACATTAACGCTGATCTTCGAGGATCAATTAGAGCCCAAACGGGACCCATATAAATATATACCAAATTTCGTTAATTTTGGTTCATGTGAACTAAGAAAAAGCCGCGGACCGTGGCGTTGGACGGCGTACGGAAGGAAATATTTTTATTCGATATTCATATTCTACGTCCCTTAAAACGTAAAAAATGGCAATGGTGGGGGGGGGGGGGGTAAAATTGAAAATAATAAACCAAAATCCTCCATAAAACAATGCAAGCGTTAACCAACCACATGCCGACCCTCGGCTTGACACAGCTTGCATGAGTAGGATCCGACACGTGCAGACATTTCATCATAACTTATCTGATTGATTGATGAAAATTGAACTTATCTGATTTTAAAGCTGGACAATCAAAAATCTCCGCCCGCCCCGTCGCCCGCGCGCGGAACCCCCTACAACTTTTTTTGGGATGGAACATCGATGGTTGATGTTATCGAAACATCAATGTTTTGACTTCTATGTTCGACATTTAACCATCGATTCCGATATTATTGAACATCGATGTTACCGTTCCGATATTTATTTAACAGAACGGGCAAGGCCCAGCTGTACAGAGACGACAGTTAACATCGAAAATATACTTCAAATATTTGAAGTATATTGTAAACCAATCAACTTCAAATTGAACATTTAGACTGAAACATTAGCATCATTGTAACTACAGTTAGATCTAGTTTTGGTGATTAAAGCAGTTTGAAAATAATGAGAGCCCTGAGGAACTCCGGAGGAAGGAATGAAGGAGGACGATAGGGAATTTCTGATTTTCACTAGCAGGGAACGATCGGTGAGGTAACTGGAAACAAGATCTAACGTATTTCCTTGAAAGCCGAAAGCATTCAACTTGTATAAGAATAAATTATGATCTACCCTATCAAACGCTTTGGAAAAATCTAGGTATATGGTGGCGACCTGGTATCCTTGTTCAATCTGTGTGTATACATAGCTGGTGAAAACTAAAAGATTTGAAGGTTGACCTGCTTTTACAAAAACCATGCTGATGGTGTGCTATCAATGGTTTAAATTTAAACCAAAGTATTAACCACTAAGTAACATATAAACATCGATACCATCGATGTTAGCTGAATCCATATCGATGTAATTTATTGTGAAATGGAGGAAAATTCAAGGCTGGAAAGATACTGGTGGAAGTGGAAGAAGAATCCCGTAGGAATATTCGAACGCCATCAACTACTGTTCAAGTACCTACCCTATCGATTGGTTCATAATCGAACTTCCCAATCGTATTCCCTAGAACTTCCCACAGGCCTGCGGGGAGCTGAGGGGACGGATGGGGCAATGGTGACATCCTCTACTCTGTTCACCAGGTGCGCTAGGCAGGCATTGCATTCTCTGAACCTATCAGATGACTGGACAGAAGCAGAGCAGTAAATAAAGTGCGTCAGTTCAAAATCTCAAGAGAACAGCGGACGTGCGGTAATTTTCCCTGACTCGCCACTCAATTTCCCTGACTTTTCCCTGACTTCCCTGACCAACATTTTTTTCCCTGACTTCCCTGACCAACATTTTTTTCCCTGACTTTTCCCTGACTTCCCTGACCGGTGGCCACCCTGGTACCTATATCAACGCCTCACAGATTCACTGTACTACATTTTTTCGGGATGCACTGCTTTTCTACGTAGACCGTCCCCTATTACTGCTGTTCAGTGTAGTTCTCGAACCGAAATTCTGAACAAATCGGGCAGTGCGTCGTTTACTGCCTTCTGTCGTAGTCTGTTATATGATTTCCATTAAACACTTCCTACGTACCTACCTAATTTTGGTTTATTATTCTGCGAATAATAAACCGTCCGTCGTGTCATGCGTAACTACTTCATTTTCGGTCTAAAAAAATTAGTTCTTTCGCACACAGGCTCCAATTGGGTCCTAGTTGTGTCCCGAAACTTTGCAGCCCGATCGGAATATACCCAGGGTGTAAAAATATGGTTTTTTGGTGTTTTAGTATTATGAGCTTTTGATGTACCGTTTTCCATGTTTTTTAGGGCGAGAAGACCGAATATGAAGTCGATTTTGACCAAAGAGTGAAGAATTGAGGTTGTAACGAAAGCTCCCAAAATTCATTTTTTTATGAGCCAAAAACTTAGGAAATTGTCTGAAATCGTCATCAATTAGATTAATAATACTACAAAAAGTGTCAACAGGTGAATCAAGACAATGAAGGGGCACTATCAATATCAGAGATAATTTGAAAAAAAAGCGTAATTCGTGTTTTTTGGGGCCAAAATTGGTGGAAACCATAGGAAATAGCTATTTCAATTATTGCACATGAAAGAAGCAATACATGAACGCAATGTGAAGTTGATATAGCTTCGCCCCTTGTTCGAAGGTTCAGTAATAACCGACAGTTACAAAAATTTAGAGATTTTTTTAATTTAACGAGAGACCATAATTTCGTTAGGATCAAATCAGTCTTTCCAAATTAAACTTTGTAATTCATTAATAAATTATGTAAATTATTTCTTCAGCTACGTTGTCGAGAGATTCTGGGTATTGAAAATCAGAGCAGTCTTTTTCAGTTTGTTGATCAGCCATGTCCTGTGATGAGTGTAGACTTGAAGTGTCCTGAAATGTTATCTAGCGACTTAGCAAGCACTTTTTTGACAGAAACATGAAAATAAACCACAATCATAAATCAAGTGTTCTTCTTTATTGATTTCACGTACAGCCAGACAGGTTTAACCCGAGGCATGGGTTTCGGAGAACATTTGCTCTGAGGATGACATGCTGCAGGAGCTTTCTGCATAACGATAATAGGATTTGCATTCATTGCAGATTGATCGAATTGAGTCGTGTGAAATGATCAGCTTACATGAGTTGAGAGGACTCACTACGGCGTTCAAACACAATGCAAAAAACGCCTAATCATAATGCTGATTTCTGCCGTATATCACGATTATCAGCAAAAACATGACGAAGGATTCCAGCATGGGTAATGACGTCATCGAGGCCTGAACAAATAGAACGGCATGATGTTTCCAAAAGTTTTTGAGGGTCTGCCAAAATCAAAATATTAGCTTTGGGGAGTTTGAACTTCTTTTGAGGTGGCTCTTCATCGAAATTATCGATCATAGTAGGAAAGCTTGGATCGAGGGGTTCTCTCTCTGGAACAGAGTTCTTAGGTTCATCGCCGGTCGTATTCAATAGAAAGGATTCGTATTTGCAGACTGCGGCACAAATAATTAGGGTGCCATTGAGATCGACGAGGTTGCCTGCTGCAGCTGCAAAGGAGTTCGTATACATAGGCGAACTCTTATTACAATTTAAAAATTCAATTTGGCATCTGAATCAATTACCTAAGCAAACAAGTTTCGACGCTCAGAACATTATTTTAGTTGTCTTCCTCACCTGAATCAGGAGGCCCAAGAGCGACTCTGCTGGAACGATCATCCTCATTCTCGTTCTCATCAACTTGCGGAATACATAAGGTGACTAACTTCGTTTCCTTCGGAAAGATCATTTCCAACAATTTTGGTATGGATTTGTCACAGTTTTTAAAGAATACAACCTAAAACTATAAGGAGACGGCATTGTGACGGAGGCAAAATGGAGACTGACAGACGCAAGAACGGTTGCAGTACAACGATGAAAAGCAGTAAGAGCGTTCACTGCTACAAGCTGTGGGCTGATCCTACAAAGGAAAACAGTGCGAGGGCAGTAGGGTTCGCCTCCGTTGTTGGAATACTATGGTGAAAAGCAGTGCAGAGGCAGCAACCTCCCTCCATTGATTCATACTACAGAGAAAAGCCGTGTGTATGGCCTTCACTGCTTTTAACCCTAGCATTTTACTTCACTTTTTTTCTCCGTAGTAAGCAGCGGAAAAATCCCAAAGGCAGTAAGCTATTTTCGTCAATAAATCGTTCCTTAATTCTCGGACGCTGCTTTTCATTATAGCATTGAATAGAGCTTTTCAAGACGATTCCAACGATATAAAAATGTCCATATGCCCAAAAAAGGTCCCTATTGCCTTTCTCCATAGTGGGGCTCAGCAAAAAATTGTTATAACATCCCCTCAACATTTTTTCTTTTACGTTTCAAGTTGCGTAGATTCCAAAAATGCAATGTCCGTCCGCCGTACGCCGTATCGTGCATATCTACTTTATTTTCGGTAAAAAATTCGTTCTTTCGCACACATGGTCCATTTGGGCCCTAGTTGTGTCCCGAAACTTTGCCCAGGGGTGTTATGGGTGAAAAATGGAAATAAAAATAGGGTTTTTTGGTGTTTTAGTTTTTTAGAGCGAGAAGGCCGAATTTGAAGTCGATTTTGACCAAAGAGTGAAGAATTGAGGTTGTAACGAATGTTCAGCTCCCAAAATTCATTTTTCATGAGTCAGAAACCTGAGAAATCGTCTGAACTCACCATCAATTTGTATAATAACACTAGAAAAAGTGTCAACAGGTGAATCAAGACAATTAAATGCCACAATCAATGATCAAACATAATTAACATGACGGAAAAAAAGAATCGTTATTCGTGCTTTTGGGGGCAAAAATTGGTGGAAACCATCAGAAATAGCTATTTCAATTATTGCACATGAAAGAAATAATAAATGAACAGCCAGCATTTCTGTAGGTATGTCCAATAGAATAATAAACCCTTGCACCCTTGCCTTGACTTTGCAGCGTTTTTTCTCAATAAATCATTGATGCCGTATCCAGTACTGATGAAACAGCTCTAATGTATCCGTTTATCATTGGCACTATTTACTACTCCAGAAGTTCCAACTAATATCAGGGTTTGGGGGTTTGTGTTCCTCGAAGATTCCTGTGATAAGTTGATAATAACTACATTATTACTGATAGAACAGTTCAGAAATTGTTATCGTAGATTATACAATCGAATTTCTTCACCCATAAGAACAATAAAAAACCACAGTCATGCACCATGGCTATAAGAGCGAATTTTCGAAGAAATAACTCATTTTATGTAAAATGTGATGTTTGGGATGTCCCATTCAAATATGGGCAATCTTAAACTTATTGGGTAATTATAGGTATTCAAGTATGACGCTATTCGGTTAATTCGGTATGCATCAAATATGGGCATACGTAACAAAATCCATTCTTCCATCCATTTTTTGCCGAGTAACACCTCGGTTTGTAGATTTTCCAACGCTGAACACGATGGTGAAGTCAGAATTGCGATATCCCATTCCGTTATCAGATTAGAGCAGACTAACCAGGAAGAACATCTCAAGAAATAAACACGTTCCTTCATCTTCAAAGTGCTCCAGTTTGAGAACGGAATGAGATATCGCAATTCTGATTTCACCATCATGTTCAGCGTACAAAAACCTTTAAAATGAGGTGTCACTTGTCAGACTTTTTCATTTTGGGAATTTATGGGTAATTTTCCCCCCTAAAACTCCCCAAAACTCCCCCTTAGAGTGACCCGATTCTGCCCATCTACGAACTTAGCCTGTCGATTGCCGAGACAGATTTTTCGTGCAAATTTGAACTTTTTATCTCAATTCTTTCGAGAGTTATCGTCTGGAATGACACATATTATATATATATATATATATATATATATATATATATATATATATATATATATATAAAAAACATTTTTGGTGTCTTTCGGCAGTGAATTCAGGATGGTCTGAAACGGATTTTGGTATAAAAATCTTTCGGAAATTCGAGTTTTAAAAATTTTGGACGGAGAACAATAGCTTCCTTTTCTTCGAAAATTCGCTAAAATGGTGTGTGTCAAACAATCGTCAAACATTAAATGTAGTAAGTACACAATGTTGACAAAATGTTCATCAGAGATCCGAAGGAATTTAGATATAATATTACCAGTAGGATTGTCTTCATGATGAACTTGGTTTTCATTATCGAATGGCATTTCCTACAGACGAAGAGTAGGTAAGTAAATATTTCACATATCGTCTGTCTAAAAGTAAAAGTCACCAAGTGAAATTTTGTAATTTTTCAGGAGAGCCAAAAAACCTCAAAACACTTGCCAAAAATCAGAATCTCACTAACAAAAGCTAAGTAAGCACAAAATCATTGCTTCACCATATGATTAGAGCCTTGTATAATATTAAGAGGGCTCGGCATAACGTAACCATGAAAAAAATCGATTTCAGTACTTGGTGATTTTTACCTCTTGACTAAATTGAAAAATTGGCACTTGGTGATGAATTCTTGTGATACATTTAATCAAAACCTATCCAGAAATAGATGTTTTTAAGGAATAAAAATGTTTTTTTCGCAATAATATTGCTAAATGCATGATAAAACTGAATACAAAATAGATAGGTACCCCAAGTTTCAACCTTTTTTCAACAAATTTGCACTGAATCTTGTTCAACGCACGAACGATTGGACTCCGCAACACGGCTGACCCGACCTTTTCTATTCCTCTTCCTCATGATCCGATTCAGCATTTTCATGATGAGAGGCTGGTAAATTTCTGTACCATTCCTGCACCTCCTGGGGAATAACCCCTTGGTCGCAAAGTCTCGTGAGGTCTCTTTTCTTTGCCGGCGTTGTTGCCAACAGGGAGGTGTAAATCTTTGAAGGTTCCGATCTGGTGGTATTATTAATCAATCCTCTTCGTGGCCTTCCTCGAGATTTTTTAGCAGAGATATTGATTGCCGTGTAATGTGGATCATTATGATCTATCTTGTAAAATATTTTTTGGGGCTCTGACTTCATGAACTTCAAGCACTTTATTTTCAGCCAGTTCAATTTCTCACCATTTTCGTCCTCGGTTCGGTTCTTTATGATTGACGAGCTGAATTTCCCAAGATCGTAAAAGTCTTCAAATTTAAACTCGTGAACTCTGTATGGTGTACTCCTCTTGCCGGCTCTTGCTGTTGAGAACACCCTCTTGTAATCTTCCATGATGAAGAAGCTCCGATTCTTCATTCTTGACTCTATCGTGGAGTACATAGAGTTGCACTCCATGTATGAATGTCCGGACTCTAAAAACTTATGTTCAATGACAACATCTAAATTGTTGGATGTCACAACAGTAAAAACCACAGTCATGCAGCATGGCTATAAGAGCGAATTTTCGAAGTTTTCGGCATCTTCCTCCTCCGCCTAAAATTTTCTGAAAATTAATTTTCGGCCAATGTTTTCCCAACTTGATACCATACAAAATTAAAACAGGAGTAGTTTTACGCAAAGTAAAATTTGGGGTGGAAGGAGGGGGAGGGGGAAATCAACAATGTTTTGAATACCAGAGAGTAGGTATTGGGTACGTAACAAATTTTTTGTTCCATTTTTTGCCGAGTAACACCTCGGTTTGTAGATTTTCCAACGCTGAACACGATGGTGAAGTCAGAATTGCGATATCCCATTCCGTTATCAGATTAGAGCAGACGAACCAGGAAGAACATCTCAAGAAATAACCACGTTCCTTCATCTTCAAAGTGCTCCAGTTTGAGAATGGAATGAGATATCGCAATTCTGATTTCACCATCGTGTTCAGCGTACAAAAACCTTTAAAATGAGGTGTCACTTGTCAGACTTTTTCATTTTGGGAATTTATGGGTAATTTTCCCCCCCTAAAACTCCCCAAAACTCCCCCTTAGGGTGACCCGATTCTGCCCATCTTCGAACTTAGCCTGTCGATTGCCAAGACAGATTTTTCGTGCAAATTTGAACTTTTTATCTCAATTCTGTCGAGAGTTATCGTCTGGAATGACACATACATATATAAATATATATATAAATATATATATATATAAATATATATATAAATATATATATATATACATATAATTTTTGGTGTCTTTCGGCAGGGAATTCAGGATGGTCTGAAACGGATTTTGGTATAAAAATCTTTCGGAAATTCGAGTTTTAAAAATTTTGGACCGAGAACAATAGCTTCCTTTTCTTCGAAAATTCGCTAAAAGGAGAGCGGAGGCAACTTGCTGGTTTCTGTTTTGACCAGAACAAGTGTCTGAAAACAAGGAGATTTGTTGGAGTTCACCTGATCTAACAACACTACTGACCTAGAGGAGATCATTAAAAAGAGTTTCCAGCCGAGTGAAGCATTTTTGTCAAGAAACTCTCACACTTGGTGACTTTTACCTTCAACTGTTTTTTTCTCATTGCACTCACCAAGTAACTTGGTGAGTTTTACCTCTCAATTTTTTTCTTCTTAAGTGCACTTGATGATTTTTGCTTCTGTGTAACTTCGTTTATAAAATTATGGTGGTTAAGGCGTTCATACCATGGATACAAATCAACAATATGAACCTCCCGGTGATAATAAGTCATTTTTGTTAAAAAAGGCACTTGGTGACTTTTACCTTCAGGCAGACGATATTATTAACCAAATCATGTCGTTGCAAATCCCAGCACAACGGTTTATTGTTTTTACAGAATACCCTTCTGTTACATATCACAGCTCTCTGTATAGATAACCCGTCTATATAATTTATGATATGTACTACTCTATACATATTATGTAGATCGCAGATCCTCCGTAGGTTAGTACCTAACCCCGTACTCGTTACTAGGTACCTACCTAAATCACGAGTTGAATGTTGCTAAAATAATTCTGTCGATGACTAACAGTAACTAAAATGGCAAAAAGTTCTGAAGGGAAATTGTTGATGTGGAGTGAAAAAAGTTGTGAACGTAGCTACCTACCAACACCAACAAACTCCAGCCCTTCTACGTAGATGGTATAATGTGTAAAAATTTACCCATCAATAATACTCCTTTCACTACCTACCAACAAACTCCAAAAGGGCCATCATTTTAGCGAATTTTCGAAGAAAAGGAAGCTATTGTTCTCGGTCCAAAATTTTTAAAACTCGAATTTCCGAAAGATTTTTATACCAAAATCCGTTTCAGACCATCCTGAATTCACTGCCGAAAGACACCAAAAATTATATATATATATATTTATATATTTATATATATATTTATATATTTATATATATATTTATATATTTATATATATATTTATATATTTATATATTTATATATGTATGTGTCATTCCAGACGATAACTCTCGAAAGAATTGAGATAAAAAGTTCAAATTTGCACGAAAAATCTGTCTTGGCAATCGACAGGCTAAGTTCGTAGATGGGCAGAATCGGGTCACTCTAAGGGGGAATTTTGGGGAGTTTTAGGGGGGAAAAATTACCCATAAATTCCCAAAATGAAGCAGTCTGACAAGTGACACCTCATTTTAAAGGTTTTTGTACGCTGAACACGATGGTGAAATCAGAATTGCGATATCTCATTCCGTTCTCAAACTGGAGCACTTTGAAGATGACGGAACGTGGTTATTTCTTAAGATGTTCTTCCTGGTTCGTCTGCTCTAATCTGATAACGGAATGGGATATCGCAATTCTGACTTCACCATCGTGTTCAGCGTTGGAAAACCTACAAACCGAGGTGTTACTCGGCAAAAAATGGAACAAAAAATTTACCAATATCCAATACAATACAGAGTAGGTAATGGATACGTAACATACGTACTGTACGTATGTTTGATAAGTAACTGTACGTATATTGTAGTACCAATACTACAATATACGTACATACTTGAATACCTATAATTACCCAATAAGTTTAAGATTGCCCATATTTGAATGGGATATTCCAAACATCACATTTTACATAAAATCAGTTATTTCTTCGAAAATTCGCTCTTATAGCCATGCTGCATGACTGTGGTTTTTTCAAATGAAATAATATCACAGAACAACCAACTCGATTCCATACAGCCATCCGTGAATATAATCAGGTGCTCCCTAGTAATGATGATCTCGGGCCAATTCCCGAGTGTTAGCGCGTCCCTAGTGATGATATTTAGGCTAAATGTATACACTTTCATTCACCCTGCTTTTGAAAAAGCCTGTCGGTGCAAACTTCTGGGCCTTACTGTGAACGAACGGCTGGACGTACAATACTCCGGGTGGTCTTAAAAAACTCCCAAGTTCGAGAACTATTTAAAACCGTTAAAAAAATCGAGATAACGGCGTCCCGGAGATTTAAAACCCTATTTTTCACCCCTTAGGGATGACTTACATTAACGCCCAGCTTCGAAGACCAACTAGACTCCAAATGGGACATGTAAACCGAATTTCGTCAATTTTGGCTCATGGTAACTAAGAAAAGTGCGAAGTACGGCGTACGGCGGACGGACAGAAATTTGTTTATTGCATTTGCGGATTCTACATACCTTGAAACGGAAACCATCCAATTTTGAGGGGGGTTAAAAATTTTTTTTTCCTGCTCGATTCCAAAGGTTCATTATTGAAAATAATTAAACCAAAACGTACAATTCACAAGATGTTAATGGAATGTTGATGACATTATGTACAGGTGTTTTGTAGATCTCGACAAGTGTGAAGTTGTTAAGCATAGGAAATACTGAGAAGTCTACAATTTCCTATTAGCGTAAAATCCCGGTTTTTTCATGATCCTAATGAAGTGAAAAACTTACTGAATAGGGAAGGATAATATCTCGTGTCTTAGTAAACAATCATCCAGCGACGCCGAATATTGTCAGGATGGGAATTACGTTCCTGATTTCAGGTTCTTTCATCTCACTTTCTTGGTATACATCCTTTCGTCGATGTTTTACCCCGCGTACCGCCTTTGGAAGTTTCGAATCCATAAAGTTCGATACGTCATGACTTTTCCCCTTCTTTCGAGAGGGAAACTAACTTCCGAAAAACCCCTGTAGCTTCCACTCATGACGGCGAAGAGTGGGGAATCGAGGGGAATGGAGAGGGTAAAAACATAAAGTAGAGTCTAGTTTGAAACTGGAAGTGGAAGGAGTATCAACAAAGTAGGTTTTAAGGGAGATAAAAAGCGTTAACGGCAATTCGGATAGGGAACATTTCTTAGTTTCCAGAGCTTCCCCCCTCACACACCCCCTTCTTTTTCGTACTTCTCAAACGGAATCAGGTCCTTAACTATCTCCACCCTCAACCAGGATTCTCGTGGTACCAAATAAAACGAATTTACTACCAAATACCGTAAATACGGTAAGGAGACTTTTACTGTCGGATTTGCCACTCCCATTCACTCGGGAAACTACAACGGGGGAGGAGGAACGTGGAGGTACTTGTACAATAGATCCTCTCGGACCATAAACTCTGCAATGAGTGAGTTGTAGCGTTCTTATTGCTGCTTCTAGTTTGTTATGCTCCGCGATGATACTCAGTTTACGGTCGCAGAGATCAGAGGATGGACGACCGATGAAGTTTTATTATGAACGACTGCAAAAGAACCTGATACGTACGTAGGGGAGAAATTAATTAATTCATATAAACACGGGCGAGCCCATTTTACAAAATAAAACATTTCTCAGTAGAGGTAGGTAAAGAGCCGTAATTATTAAGGTAGAAAATATAAGCAGATAAATAATGACTACTTACTTGATTAAAATTAAGAAAAATAAATAGGTGAGGATTTAATAGTTTTTTTTAACAAAGTAGAATAAAAATTTAAAAAAAGCTGCAAATTATTATACAAAGGTTTATTATTTACCTACATAGATGCCCATTCTGCGTAGATCACTGTTTTCAGTGGTCAACACCCTCGAGCTCCCCCAGGAAAGCCCTAAATCGAGTACTGGAGCCGGCCCGGGAATTAAAGTTTCCTACAAATGCGCGGGATTCAATTATTCAATTATATATTATTTTGTAGTTATTCATGAAGCATAAGGCAAATAATAAACCTTTGTGTAGTAATTTATGTGTATAGGTGCCCCTTCTACGTAGATAGTATAATGAACCGTCGTGCAATAATTTACCTTTGAGTAATAATTTAGGTACCGTTGCGTAATAATTTGCCCGTCTATAGTACTTCAACGGTTGTTCAAGTTGCAAAAGTACCTGCCAACAAACTCCAGCCCCTTCTACGTAGATGGTATAATGAACCGTCGTGTAATAATTTACCATTGTGTAATAATTTACCGTTGTGTAATAATTTACCGTTGTGTAACAATTTATCATTGTTTAACAATTTACCCATCAATTATACTTCAACGTTTGTTCAAGTTTCACTATCTATCAACAAACTCCGAAAGAGCCATCATTTTTCAAATGAAATAATATCACAGAAAAACCAACTCGACTTCATACTCCGTGAATATAATCAGGTGCTCCCTAGCAATGATTATCTCAGGCCAATTGTTGCCGCGTCCCTAGCGATGATATTTGGGCTGAATGTATACAATTTCATTCCCTTCTATTCAAAAATCCTGTCGGTGCAAACTTCTGGGCCTTACTGTGAACGAACGGCTGGACGTACAATGCTCTGGGTGGTCTTAAAAAACTCCCAAGTTCAAGAACTATTTAAAACCGTAAAAAAATTCGAGATAACGGCGTCCTGGAGATTTCAACCCCTATTTTTCACCCCTTAGGGGTGAAAAATTAACGGCGAGCTTCGAGGATCAACTAGACCCCAAGTGGGACCTATAAACCGAATTTCGTCAATTTTGGTTCATGGCAACTAGGAAAAGTGCGAAGTACGGCGTACGGCGGGCGGTAGATTTTGTTATTGCATTTTCGGATTCTACATACACTGAAACGGATCTCATCAAATTGGGGGGGTTAATTTTTTTTTCCATGCTCGATTCCGAAGGTTCATTATTGAAAATAATAAACCAAAATCATTATGTGGGTTGGTATCGAGGAGCTGCTCAGCTGAGCGGAGAATTCTGATAAGGGGACGGCGGTGAAGATAGTTTGTTGCTGTGGTTGGACGGTGAACAGAGGAGTCAATCGGGCAGCCAATTGGGGAACACGCAGTCGAACCTCCGCGAGCATCGCAGGGCAATCGATCGCACCATTCGAAAGCTTGTGTTAACGGTGATAAATCGGTGACATTTCTGCTTCTTCTATGGCAGCAACCCATATTTATTCATCAGGCCAGGACAATCAACGTTACTTAACGGAATTCCCAGCTCGAATGCGACGTAACAGAGGACTTTTTGGTGCAACCTCTCAAGACAGTACATATTTATGAGTTACATTACTGTCGAGGCATATTCCAAAATGGGGATCACCTGGAATTTGTAAAGGAGAGTGATCGCATGAATATTTGTAAACTCCCTGGTGCTCCTCTTAAACAGACTCTTAAGGAAACCCAGAACTATCATCACCTTCCCCACCACCGCGTGGCTATGCCCGAAGAATTAAATTTGCCCATCTAAAAGCGCACCCAAGTCTGCCCTCTCGGTTTGACGAGCCAATGGCTCACCACCCAGAGAATAATTGTAGGTAAGTATACCACACTGCGATGTTCTTCTGAAAGACATAGTACCACCTGGATGGAACTGAAAACAAGTTATTATGAGTGCACCAGTCCTCCAACTCCCCGATGGCCAAGTGCGACAAGGATAGTCAGAACACGTCCTTCCCCTGGAAGCACCGGGTAAAGGGGCAGCTACAGAGCTGCATTCTCTGCTGGTGGTCCTGCGACCGGTATGGACTCTGGGGATGGGGCAAAGCCAGGCAACTGGGATTTCCCAATATTTCGTTCAAAACAGCGATTTTCGTTTTTTGTTTTGTTCGAAAAAAGTAAATTCAACAATTTTTCTAAAATTCATACTGATCACTCTTCATTTAGGGAAAAATTATATCTGACAACCCCCTCGCTCAACACCGCGGTTTTCATCGTTTTATTCTTGCCATTTCTCCCGAACGACTCCAACGATTTTGATGAAATCCACATGTTACTTTAGGTGGGTGCAAATTATATCCGATGCTTCCCATCCCCGTCATTATAATGTGGGGGGCTCTGGAAGCACTAAAATATCGTTCGAAACTGCAATTTATTTATGGTTGTAGACAGGAAAAAAAACCAATAGCACCCATGCACATTGAATACAAAATGTTGGAAAAGTAGTGTGAAGCCTCGCACCAGTATGTTTTTAGTTTCATATTTTAGCGTTTCGCATCTTTCAAGGTGTAACAGCATATTTTAGGTACATAAAACAGCTTTTTTAGCGACATAAAAATCGTGGCCCTAATGATAACAATTATTGTGAGGGAATAAATTACGGAAATTGGTATTTCTGGGCCTGGAAGCTCAATGCCGTGGATTTAGTGTTAACAATTTTAAAAATTCTGCTTGAGGCTTCTGGTCAGTGGACACACACTAGAATACATCATACATTAATACACCGATGAATAAAAAAATACGAACTAAATCACTCGCGGAGAAATCGTGGAAACCCATTTCAAAGAACAACGGAGTTATTGAAAAAATAGTCTATTTCCACTAGCACACGGAAAATCGCGAAAAACTCTGTTATACAGGTTATTACTGATGATGGTTTGATCACCGAAACCGATATAACAGTGTTTTTCGCGTTTTTTCGTGTGTTAGTGGAAATAGACTATTTTTTCAATAACTCCGTATTCAATAAAACAGTACGTCAGAGGAATATTAATAGCATACTCTGAAGTTAGAATTGACCACAGTACAGGGAATTATTGACCACCAGGCAGTAGTTCCTGATGGAGAGGAGGAGTGGGGACGGCCGGAAGATTGCGATGGATTGGAAGGAGGGAAGAACGTTGAGTCGGAAACTGCCGCAAATGGCCGAAGCCCTCGGCTCGGAGCTCTCGCCAGACACTACTGACTCCGACCGGAAGTGACTGTACAGCTTCAAGTCATCGGCTAACAACAGGCAGCGCACATGAGGTTGTAACAGTGTGGCTGTTCTCGATACAGTTTTTCTTCAGGTGGAGACGGGATCGGTGAGCGGAAGCCTAATCGATATCCCTTCTTAACCGGTGATAATCTCACTCGTATAGGAGGGGGACTCTCGAGGGTTCACCCCCACTGTCACACTCTGTCACATAGTAGCAGAGCATGGTTTGGTAGTATGCGCTGAGCAGTTCACCATACTCCATCCACTTTTTGTGGGCTTACCAGAGGGATAAGCCAAAGGTTTCCCAGAAGGATTCCTTTACTAACAACCTGTCCCTTTGATAACACATACATCTATTGGCTTCCCCACCCCATTTAGAGTGCAAGTATAATTAAAATATAATGAGCTCATCAGCAGGCGATTGGTGCCATGTCCCAATTGACAAGCCCCAATAGTTGTTCCATCCTAACGATGGAGGTTGATCACCTAGAGGTTGCCCAGATGAGCACAATTCACTGGACAACAACCTCTGACAACATTATCCGCCAGTACTCGTATGTAGGAGCTTTGTTCTCCACAAGTAAATATTGCCATTTACGATGGGTACCATTACGATGGAGGTTAGGTTAGGTTACGATGGGTTGATGCTATCACACCATTGATCATAACAAGGAAACAGTGGGCCAAGAGGACTTCCCTGTCTGTGGTGTCCCAGAAGTGGCAACGAAATGGATATATTGTCTGGATCTGAACATCGACCAATAGAAGCTCGATGCTTACACATAGTACCTATTGTGCATTTAAATTTCTCCGTTGTCTTGGTTCGTACGGATGGCCACGATTGGTCCAACCATTTTAACATTTGCCTCACGGCTGTATCGAGCTTTCCATAGTTTCGACATGCAAATCTTCCATTACTACTTATGCTTTTAAAGTTTGCTGAAGTTGATTAGGTAACTACTGTGCGAGACCGAAACATTCAGCGGCGCTGATGTAGGGCCGTCACTGTCCTAAACGCTTCAATTAGTGCATCTCATTATTCGTACTTGACACTAGGTAAATCGGTTTGCAGGTGCTGATTGTGCGATACTAATATCACAGAGGTTCAAGAATCTGATATGAAAAATGTTGCCTACATAACAAAAACGTCTGCCAATTCGAGTAGGCAGTATAGCTTCCTCACTTGAATCACATCATGAACGTATAGAATAGTTGGGTAGGTTCGTTTTGATACGGGACCATCTGCGATCCAATCCGCGTGTGCCCTCAAAATTTCAGCTGACTATTTTTCGCGTAGTTAGAAGCGTTACAAGAAAACGGTCAACATTTCCTATTTGCTCATGCGCAAACAGAAGTTACAGTACGACTCCAATGAAATGTGATATGGATATCAAAGTATTAGTCCTGATCGACACTCCAAATCTGAACTCATTTCAACGATAATTAAGGTAGTTATGGGCGTTCCAAGTATTTCACGTTTGCGCACGCGAAGATATCACGATTTCCATGATTTTGAAGTGGAACCATCTGCGATCCAACCCGCGTGTATTCTCAAAATTTCAGCTCCCTAGGACTATTTTTCGCGTAGTTAGAAGCGTTATAAGGAAATGGTCAACATTTCATGTTCGCGCATCCGCAGAAGAAAGTTACATTACGATTCCAATGAAATTATAACATTACAACAAAACATTATTCCTGATCGATCGACCCTCCAAGTTTGAACTCATTTCAACAACATTCAGGGTATTTATGGGCGTTCCAAGTATTTCACGTTTACGCATGCGCAGACGAAAGTTACGGTAATTTTTCAATGATTTTGTTATGCACATAACAAAACTATCTGTGACATAACCCGCACCTACCCTCAATCTTCAGCCCATTTCAACCATTATTTCGGGTACTTATGGACGTTACAAGGAATTACCACAGACGGACAGACACGGAACCAAAAATGTTCCTCGATGTCTGAAACGCAAAATGGTAGAGGAAATTTTCATTTTGGAGGACATGAATTTTTTTACTCAATGACGAATCCAAGGCATTCCCTACCTTCGGTAGTGTGGAAGCAAAATATTTTTTTGTAGAGGAAACAACAATAATTCAAATGGAACAGACCAGCAGACGTAAAAGTTATGCCTACTGGTTGTTAAAAAAAACCACAGTCATGCAGCATGGCTATAAGAGCGAATTTTCGAAGAAATAACCACGTTCCTTAATCTTCAAAGTGCTCCAGTTTGAGAACGGAATGAGATATCGCAATTCTGATTTCACCATCGTGTTCAGCGTACAAAAACCTTTAAAATGAGGGGTCACTTGTTAGAAAATAACATTTTGGGGATTTTTGGGTAATTTTTGCGCACTTTAAATGCTCTAATTTGAGAACGGATCAAGATATCTAAAATCCGATTCCACCATCGTGTTCAGCGTGCAAAAACCTTTAAAATGAGGGGTCACTTGTTGGAAAATAACATTTTGGGGATTTTTGGGTAATTTTTGCGCACTTTAAATGCGCCAAAACCCTCCTTAGAGTAGGCCAATTTCGCCCATCTTCGAACTTAGCCTTTCGATTGCCAAGATAGATTTTTTGTGCAAATTTGAGCTGTTTATCTCAATTCTATCGAGAGTTATCGTCTGGAGTGACACATATATATATATAAATATATATATACATATAAAAAAGTGTTAAATTTCAGGAATCGTTTTAGAATGGTCTGAAACGGATTTCTATGAAGAAAATTTCCAAAAATTTATATTATTTAAATTTCGAAGCCATTGCAATAGCTTCATTTTCTTTGAAAATTCGCTAACACCATAGTTTCCAATTTGTGATATTCAACACCCATGAAATGGTCGCCTTCGCCCCGGTTACCACTAATTATTTAGCTAAATTACACAGTTTGTCTCATGACTCTCATGAGCCATGACATAGGTACTTAGTTAATTCTGCACCTATCACTGAATGGCAATCTCACTCGAATAATTGCTTCTGAACAGCACAGTATCTCATCATAGTTGACAGTGATGAAGGTGTCTGCGCGGCGGAGAAAGTTCTAGGAATTCGATTCTGGATGAAGACTGACGTAAATTAGAAATTAACCCCAAGACGTCCCCTCGCCAGACCACCGTCTTTTGAGCGTTAACCTTATGAACAGTTTCAATTAAATCTACTCCTCAACTTTCGATATTATCAGAAAATTAACGGGGTAAACTTAGTTTGCCCGCACCCTCTGCTTGCGGTACCTTTGAAGAACCCTATTAAGCCAAGTAGTGACCCTTGTGGGAGCATTAACTGTTTGCTCAACTCCCGACTCCTCTTGGCTCCTTTGAATGAAGCAATTGAAAGTAAATAAAGTCCTCTGGCTGGATGATAATACGTACGAAATTGGTGTGCCTTTCATTCGGTCTTTGGAACTGCGGTTTGAATGTCTCGCACCCTGCGGCAGTCAAATATCCTTTCGCAGCCCCTTGAAAGTTGTTTGTCGCAGTTTCAAGTTTGATGTAGATACGAAGAATTCCAAAATTTTATACGAATACGTACGTGCTGGTGGCTCCTGTTTGTAATGGAGTCCTTTACGAGTATATTATTACGGTAACATTAGTATTCAGAATGTGATACTAAATATATAATATAAATGGTATGTAAAGTAAGTTTGACGTCGGTAAATAACCCGTTGAAACGTATTATACGTATGTTGAGGCTAAATTATTGTTGATAAACCCAAAAACGCGACACAAAACTGTTGGTAGATACAGTAGGAGTCGCTTAGTAGAAAGGTGGTTAAAGGAATAAGTCGGATATAAGGATAGAAACATTCAGGTCCCGATCGGCTGTATGTAAACACACAGTGAATTAGCCTGTTATAGTGGTCAAAAGGTCGGTTATAGTGATTAGTTTTCTAGTTTTTGGATGTTAAAAGTCGGCGAAATAGTTAAAAAACCACAGTCATGCAGCATGGCTATAAGAGCGAATTTTCGAAGAAATAACCACGTTCCTTAATCTTCAAAGTGCTCCAGTTTGAGAACGGAATGAGATATCGCAAATCTGATTTCACCATCGTGTTCAGCGTACAAAAACCTTTAAAATGAGGTGTCACTTGTCAGACTGTTTCATTTTGGGAATTTATGGGTAATTTTTCCCCCCTAAAACTCCCCAAAACTCCCCCTTAGAGTGACCCGATTCTGCCCATCTACGAACTTAGCCTGTCGATTGCCAAGACAGATTTTTCGTGCAAATTTGAACTTTTTATCTCAATTCTTTCGAGAGTTATCGTCTGGAATGACACATACATATATAAATATATATATAAAAAAACCACAGTCATGCAGCATGGCTATAAGAGCGAATTTTCGAAGTTTTCGGCATCTTCCTCCTCCGCCTAAAATTTTCTGAAAATTAATTTTCGGCCAATGTTTTCCCAACTTGATACCATACAAAATTAAAACAGGAGTAGTTTTACGCAAAGTAAAATTTGGGGTGGAAGGAGGGGGAGGGGGAAATCAAAAATGTTTTGAATAGCAGAAGAGTAGGTATTGGATACGTAACAAATTTTTTGTTCCATTTTTTGCCGAGTAACACCTCGGTTTGTAGATTTTCCAACGCTGAACACGATGGTGAAGTCAGAATTGCGATATCCCATTCCGTTATCAGATTAGAGCAGACGAACCAGGAAGAACATCTCAAGAAATAACCACGTTCCTTCATCTTCAAAGTGCTCCAGTTTGAGAATGGAATGAGATATCGCAATTCTGATTTCACCATCGTGTTCAGCGTACAAAAACCTTTAAAATGAGGTGTCACTTGTCAGACTTTTTCATTTTGGGAATTTATGGGTAATTTTCCCCCCCTAAAATTCCCCAAAACTCCCCCTTAGAGTGACCCGATTCTGCCCATCTTCGAACTTAGCCTGTCGATTGCCAAGACAGATTTTTCGTGCAAATTTGAACTTTTTATCTCAATTCTTTCGAGAGTTATCGTCTGGAATGACACATACATATATAAATATATAAATATATAAATATATAAATATATATATAAATATATATATAAATATATATATAAATATATATATATATACATATAATTTTTGGTGTCTTTCGGCAGTGAATTCAGGATGGTCTGAAACGGATTTTGGTATAAAAATCTTTCGGAAATTCGAGTTTTAAAAATTTTGGACCGAGAACAATAGCTTCCTTTTCTTCGAAAATTCGCTAATAATATATAAATATATAAATATATAAATATATAAATATATATATACATACATATAATTTTTGGTGTCTTTCGGCAGTGAATTCAGGATGGTCTGAAACGGATTTTGGTATAAAAATCTTTCGGAAATTCGAGTTTTAAAAATTTTGGACCGAGAACAATAGCTTCCTTTTCTTCGAAAATTCGCTAAAAGTGCTGATATCTCCTAAAAATGGTATATATTCACCAAAAGTGGTACCTATTGAACGATGATCCGAAACAGAAGATAACTAACTGCCTATAGGTTTTAATGGAGATTCCTAAAAAAAAAAAATTAATCAAAATTGGGTCAGTTCTGGGGTGTCACATTCGCCAATATCGGTAAAAATGGCTAAAATCACCACAAAGTATTTTATACAGTAGAAGTCGCTTATAGTGATTGTTTCCAGTCGGCCCCAATTCGATCACTGTAAGCGAATTCTACTGTAGTAACAAACTAAAATGTATAAAAACCAAGGGATACAATTATTAATAGGCTCTCTTCAATAGACCTTACAAATGTATTATTATCTGATGACCTCATACTGTGCTGTAAAACATGTTGTTGGATAAATAATTTGAAATATTGAAAATTGAATCATACTAACGATGTGAGGAAGTTATGCAGCTCTCTTGGTAGACGCTTTTATTATGGTAAAATACGAACAAGATAATTTCGAGGGGCTCGAAACGATAATAATTTGTACGTCCCTTTTGTATTACTAGTACCAAACAATGAACGAATTTTTTGCTGTTGGTGAGAAAATGTATAACTGAAGGCACGTTAATGTGATTTCATTGTCCTTCGTGGGAAATAAAAGGACGGAAAAGGGGTTTCTCAAAGAACGGGTTGAAGGAAGAAGAGGTTTGGAAAAACGCGTTCGGGTTCTGGCCTTCTGATGGTGGTTGGAAGCCTCCGCGTACAAAAAGGAAGGAAAAGAGAAAAAAAAAAAAACTTTTTGGAACTTTATGTTTGAGAAATATGTCTACTCTTTCATGAATTTCAACCCTTGTGCCTCTCGACCCTTGAGCTGCCCGTATTTACAACGAGGGATAAACCTAAGGGTTGTAAAGTGCGGTAAAGGGGCTCTTACCACCACTTTTCCCCCTTTCTTCTAATCCCGGCTTATCACAAACTTTCATAGTTCAAATTTATGCTTCCTCATCGATCTTGACTCCCTCTGCGCGATATCAGCTGAGGAAGGGAGGGGGAAAAAAAGTAAAAGACAAAGGGCCTTTGGGTAAGAAAACATCAGTCAAGGAGGAGCTGACTCACCTAGTCGTGCTCCCGAGCTGTTCCGAACCCTTAGGACATACAAACGACTCATTAAACTTTTTGTTTTTCCTGACATTAGGTCTACCGAACCACCTAGTTTGTAAGATAAGATACGCGACGTGATAGGCCACCAGGACGTGATCAGTGGGAGACCTCACTCGAACAAAGACAGATTAATCCAATAGCCACAAATAATATTTTCTTCAAAAAGTCAAAAATTGAGACGTTTTGAGTTGAAAAAATTCCCGAAATTTGTAAGTCAGCGAATTACAAAAATGTGGGAAAGTTGCAATTTTCACTAGTAAAAAAGTAAATAACA